>JAYESA010000009.1:105715015-106180015 GCA_036927795.1 Iris macrosiphon | reverse complement strand
TACTGCGCACGGTGTTCTCTAATTATTTAGAGGCAGATAGGGCCATAATTTTACTACGGTGTCAATATACTAATTATAGTATATTCAAAGTAGAATATTATCGTATTTTTGTTTAGGTAAAATAGGTGCCTGTTGGTCCTCAATCTCTAGGGGTACAGAGATGGGTAAAGAGCAAGAAATAAAATAGGAAATAAATACGGACTTTTGTAACGATATTTGTGCGTCTCAAACGAGGCTCAAAATAAAGCATCTGGGAGTTGCACAAAATCCTGAAAAATAGTCTAACAAGTCTAGGACAGGTATGTGAATTTTGTTTGGAAAATACAGCTAGTGTAATGCTCTAATTAATTGTGTAAGGTACAGGTGCATAATCAATAGGACATGTAAACAAAATAAATTTTAAAAAGTTACAGAAATTCTAATTAGCTAAAATTAATCCTAAATTACTAAAATTTGGTCGAGGAAGTTTACAATCTACCCTCCTTAGAATATTTTGTCCTCGAAATAAAAACAGACATATAATGAGAATGAAAGATTGTTTTAAAATATTAGGACATACCCTGGTTTGGAAATAGATGGGGAAAACGCTGTCGAATATCCTCCTCTCGTTCCCAGGTTGATTCACCTGGTGCATGATGTCTCCATACAACACGAACTAGAGGGATAGTCTGGCCTCGCAACACCTTCTCGCTACGATCTAGGATCTCTACAGGTTCCTCCTGGTACGATAGGCTCGGGCCGATGGTAATCTCTGAATGGTCCAGTACATGACTCGGGTCTGGAATGTACCTCCTCAGCTGAGATACGTGGAAGACGTCATGTACTCCTTCCAGGGTCTGAGGTAGGGCTAGCTTGTAGGCAACTTCTCCGATGCGTTCTAATACATCGAAGGGTCCAATGTACCTTGGACTCAGCTTTCCTCTTCCTCCAAATCTGATAGTACCTCGGGTGGGTGAGATTTTTAAGAACACATGCTCTCCCACTTGGAACTCTAGAGGTCGTCGATGAACATTGGCCCAGTGCTTCTGTCTGTCTTGTGCAGCTCGTAGGTGTCATTGTATCTTTTTACTTTCTCCACCGTACGAACAACCAATTCTGGTCCCAAGATCTGTCTTTCGCCAACATCGCTCCAGCATACTGGGGAACGACATTTCCTGCCATACAATGCTTCAAAGGGAGCCATTTGAATGCTCGCTTGATAGCTATTGTTGTAGGAAAACTCCACCAGGTGCAAATGATCTTCCCATGATCCGCTGAAATCAAGCATGCAGGCTCTCAGCATATCTTCAAGTGTCTGGATGGTGCGTTCTGATTGGCCATCTGTCTGCGGGCGGTACGAGGTGCTGAACTTAAGGCAGGTACCAAGACTTTCTTGCATACTTCGCCAAAAGTAAGATGTAAACCTCGTATCTCTGTCAGACACTATGCTGACTGATACTCCGTGCAGACGCACTATCTCCTTCATGTACATGTCCGCCAAGACTTCGGTAGACTGTCCGACTCTGAAAGGTAAGAAATGAGCAGCCTTTGTGAGTCTGTCTACGATCATCCATACAGCATTACGACCACTGGGACTTCTTGCAAAGCCCGTAATAAAGTCCATCGTAATGTATTCCCATTTCCATTCGGGTATTGGGAGGGGTTGAAGTAGTCCTGCTGATCTCTGATGTTCAGCCTTGACTTGCTGACACACCAGGCACTTTGCTACAAAGCGTGCTATCTCTCGCTTCATTCCATGCCACCAGTAGTATTGTCGCAGATCTCTGTACATCTTTGTGCCTCCAGGATGTATAGAGTATGTTGAGCTATGAGCTTCTGACATCAGCTCCTCACGAAGTTCTCTATTTGGAACATAAAGACGTTCTCCACATCTTAGAGTCCCATCTTCGTGTATGCGACATCCTGTCTGGATTCCAGCCTCTATTCTTTGTCGAAGCCTCTGAAATCTTGCATCTGTTGGTAGTGCAGCCTTGATTCTTTCGACCAATGTTGATTGTAGCTGGTAGTTTGACAATTGGCCGTCAATTCTTGGCATAATGACTTTTATACCCAACTTTTCTAGATCTCTCAATAGACCTGGTTGGGTGATCATAAAGAATGTCGAGGGTCTTCTGCTTAGTGCATCAGCTACTACATTAGCCTTTCCTGGATGGTACTGCAGATCGATCTCGAAATCCGTCATCACTTCGAGCCATCGTCTTTGTCTCAAGTTTAAGTCTTTCTGAGTGTAGACATATTTCAGGCTCTTGTGATCGGTGAATATCTCTACTCGTTCGCCGTATAGATAATGTCTCCATAGCTTCAGGGCGAAGATGACTGCGGCAAACTCCAAGTTGTGAGTGGGGTAATTCTTCTCATGAGTCCTCAGTCGTCTTGAGGCATAAGCTACAACATTCCCATGTTGCATTAAGACACAACCCAATCCTTTTTCGGATGCATCGCTATAGATTACGAAACCTCCGGATCCAGATGGTATGGTCAAAATGGGGGCAGTAGTCAGACGTTTCTTTAACTCGTCGAAAGCTGTCTGGCATTCCTCAGACCAGATAAACTCCTGATCCTTGCGGGTAAGTCGGGTAATTGGCTCCGCGATTCTTGCAAAGTTTTCTACGAACCTCCGGTAATATCCGGCAAGTCCTAGAAAGCTTCTCACCTCTGAGACGTTGGTCAGGGTTGGCCATGTCTCCACGGATGAGATCTTTGCTGGGTCCACCGAGATGCCTTCTCCTGTGATAACGTGCCCAAGGAAAGCGACACGATCAAGGAAGAACTCACACTTGCTTAGTTTAGCATAAAGGCTCTCACGTCTCAGCGTCTCTAGCACTAGCCTCAAGTGCTCTTCGTGCTCCTCATGGCTCTTTGAATACACCAAGATGTCGTCGATGAAGACTACCATGAACTGGTCCAGATATTGGTGGAAGACTCTGTTCATCAGGTTCATGAATACGGCTGGTGCATTAGTCAGTCCAAAAGGCATCACCAGGAACTCGTAATGACCATAGCGAGTCCTGAATGCTGTCTTTGGAATATCTTCTCGCCGTACCTTGACTTGATGATAGCCAGATCTTAAGTCTATCTTTGAGAATACCACAGCTCCCGTCAGTTGATCAAACAGATCATCGATCCGCGGCAAGGGGTACTTGTTTTTGATCGTCAAAGCGTTGAGGGCTCTGTAATCAATACACATGCGATATGTTCCGTCCTTCTTGGGTACAAACAACACTGGTACTCCCCAGGGTGATGCACTAGGACGAACAAATTCCTTGATTTGCAATTCTTCAAGTTGCAGCTTCAGCTCGTCAAGCTCCTTCTTCGCCAGTCGGTACATATTTGAGGATACCGGTGCAGCTCCGGGTATCAGTTCAATAGTGAACTCTACTTCTCTATCAGGCGGTAGGCCTGGCAATTCCTCCGGGAATACGTCTTCGAATTCTGCAACGATCGCTGGGGGTTCTATCTCCATCGCCATGTAAGCTCTAGGAGTCTGGCCTACTCCTTGCTCGATGGTACCTCGTACATATTCGAACTCCGGGTGTCCTGGTGGTCTAAAGGTGATACTACCTTTTTGGCAGTCTAGGATAGCATTGTTCTGGATTAACCAGTCCATGCCTAAGACGACGTCAAAATTTGGCATTGGGAGTACCAAAAATCGTGCTCTTAGCTCTCTACTACAAATGACTATCGAGTATGTCTCAATAATGTTGGTAACTGGAACAATACCACCTCCGGTAAGAATTTTCCAGCACTTGGGTAGCGGGGAAGTGACTAGTTTGTGCATGGCTACAAACTACTAGATATGAATGACAGGGTAGCGCCGGAATCAAATAATACGGTTGCAGGTAATGATGCAACTAAAATGGTACCTGCGATAGTTTCTCCTTCGGGTTCTTCGGCAATTGCAGCTAAAGCAAAGACTTGCCCATGCCTTTGTCCTCCAGATTATTGTCTGGCTTTGAACTGGCTCTCCTGGGTGGCCAGGGGTGCTCCCTTCTGATATCCTCCTGATGTGGAGGGTAGCATCTTTTGGGCGGGTGTTCCTGATTTTTGTCCGTTCTAAGGTACTGCATCTATGCGTTGCGAGCAGTCCCTCGCCATGTGTTGGCTAGCTCCACAAATCATGCATAGCCCGTTCTTCATTTTGCAGTCTTTGATATAATGTCCCTTCTTGTCACAATAGTGACAAGTCGGGAGCTCCTTCTTCTGGTAGGGCCCCGTCGTCTGCTGCGTCTGATTTTATGGACGACGGATAGGGCCTCCTGCTCCTTGCTGGTTTTTGGCCGGGAAGGTTGGATTAGAGCGTCTAGCTCCTCGGCCAATAGCTTCTTGCACCCTTGCTTCTGTAAGAACCTTCTCGTAGGAGATCCTTGACTGCGTTGTTGTATACCTCTGGAGCTCGTAGGTGAGGCCGTGGTAGAATCTTTTGGCCTTCTCCAGCTCATTCGGTATCAAGATGGTACCGAATCGACTTAGTCTGCTGAACTCCGCATCGTAGGCGTCAATAGTCATGTTCCCTTGTTCCAGGTGCAGGAACTGGGAGTATAGGGCATTTTGGACTGTTGCAGGGAAGTACTTGGCATTGAAGTGCTCCAAAAATTGTTCCCAACTTTGATCTTTGCCGATGCTACGCTCTATGGATTTCCACCAGTGATGGGCATTGCCTAAGAGTTGAGCTCTTACGGCGGTCATCCATAGGTCGGGGGTAAGTTGCGAGCCTTCTAGCAGCATTTCTATATTGGAGATCCAATCTGAGATCTCCTCTGGGGATTCGCTGCCCTTAAAGGTTCTCGGGCTCATCTGTCGGAAGCCTCGGACTGTGCCCACTGGTTGGACAGGTGCTGATGCTGGGGCAGTCGTTCTTTCCAAGGCCGTCATCAACGTCTGTCTCAAGGCCTCAGTCTGTTGCCACTGAGATTGTCTCAGGGCTTCAGTCTACTGCCACTGAGTTTGCATCATAGCTTGGAGGAACTGGAACATTTGAGTTTGTCCCTCAAGCTGAGGCATCTGGGCAGGGAAGGCGGAAGGTGGAGGCAGTGGTGTCTCCGCCTGCGGTGTTGGGGCCTGGGAGGTTTGCCCTTCATGCTGGGCTGGTGTTCCTGTCTGGGCAGGATTCTGGTGGATGTACGGGGTTGGCGGGTAGACCAGCATCCTTCTCGGAGATGGGTCTCTCGGGGTGGATGGGGTTCCCTGGACATCGGGCAAGGGGTTTGTTGCTGGGTCAGCCCCATTAATCTCATGTCCTCCGGGTATGTCCATATTTCTGAAGAAAATAGAATAATTAGAAAAACACAAGAAATTAATAATTGATAATCAAGCAGGATGCAAAAATTTTTGATAAAGTCAGTGTGGATGAGACCTAGTATTTCTATCCTATTGCAGGCTTGCTGGGCATGTCATCATACCACTAGCAATAAACTAGACCTGCATGGGCCACCACTAAAACCATGTCACGCCCAAGTCCCAAAATGTAAGGAACTAGGCCACGTGGTATTGGCCAGCTGACACGTCACTAAGGGTTTAATCCATTTTTATGGACCCAAAGGAACGTGCTACGCTGTCCTAAAATACTACAAGTCTAGTACAGGCAAGTCTATCTCATCCACAGAAATGTCAGGAAATAGTGCTGAATATATATAATGCCGAGTCTGAAAATGTCATAATACACATCTTGTGGAAATAAATCCACTACAAAATATAATAATAATACAGAAAACAGGATAGACTGAGTATCGTCTATCTAGCAAAACATCTCCATCGCCAAGAGAGCATCTCCTAGAATCAGGTAGATTCTGATGGTGTCTCCTCTAGTTCTTCCTCGGTGGCATGCCTAGTCTTTTGTCCTGGACCATACACCGTGGGGTAGTAGACCTCGTCTAAATCTGGAAGGGAACCAGGTCCTCAGTGGGACATAACAAGATACAGGAAAATAATATGCCATGAATGTAAATACTGAATAAATAAATAAATACAGGGTGCTAACCATCTAAGTGAAATACAAGTAAAGACCTTGTAGTACGCATGGGAATGTGTAGGTTTGACATATACTGACTTAATTCACCAATCGTGTTGACTGGCTAGTATATGTGTCATATGCCTCCGGACACACGGGTAGCTCTGCAATCGACCATCTCCGAGGAGCATGGTACGAAGGATAAAAGACTCATGGAGGGGGTGTCCCATACGTCTACTAGTTATCTTTCCCGCCCAATGTAACTAAATGCCAAGTCGTACTTTTTATGAGTTTTCCTGATTGTGCTAAGCCGTGATGCGTGTCACACGTACTGGTTATATATGAATATATACATATATATATACATATATACATAGATATAGGAATTACTTTGTATTTATGTATTTACAGGTATTTATACCTGACAGGGTGTCAGGGGGGCCCACGGCGGGTCGCCGGCGGGAGGACGGCGGCGGAGCTGACGGCGGCCGGCCAGAGGGACGACTGCAACCGTAGCAACAGTTAACAGCAGGAGCAGCAGTGGCGGCTTGCAGCGGTGGCAGCGGCGGTGGCGGCGGTGCAGGCAGTCAGGACGGAGGAGGAGGTCGGGACGAAGAGGTCTGGGGTGGTGGCGGAGGTCGGAGGATGCCGGAGGGGCGGTGGGGGACGGTCGGGATGAGGGTGGCAGTGTTGGAATGGGTGAGGGCGGAGGGTCTGCGGGGGTGAGGGCGGCCGGCGTGGTGGTCGTGGGGCGGTGGGAGTCGGTCGGGACGGCGGAGGGGGTCGGGGCGAGGCGAGTGGGGGTGGTGGCGGTGGTGCACTGTGGCCGGAGGTGGTGGTGGGAGGGGTTCGGGTGGTGGTGGCTGCTGTTGGTGTAGGGTCGGGGTGGGGTCTGTGGCGGCTGTAGGCGGCGGAGGCGGTGGCCGGAGGAGGGTGGCGGTGGTCGGAGGGAAGGGCAGGGGAGAGGCGAACAGTTCGGCGGTGGTCCGGTGGGCGGAGGGTGGCCGTGGTGGTGGTGGTGTGAGGTCGGAATGAGAGGGGGGGTTGGGTTTATATAGGGTTTAGGGAATGGCATAGGTGCGAAATAAGTTGAAATCCAAGGGTATTTAGGTAATTTAGTTTTTTAGATATTTTGGCAGCCATTTGTGGGTTCCACATGACACATGGACGGTCCACATTCACCAGCCAATGAGGTGATGCCACCTCACACTGGAAATTTGCATAAAAACCCCTAAAATTTCCTAAATTGCAAATAGGTCCCAAAATTGGTATTTTGCGTAATTACGCAATTTGTCTGATAAAATATCCTGTTCCCAGAAAATACTAAAATGCTCAGAATTGAGAGGAAAAAGCTGTGGGAGGGTCTTGAGGGGGGTGGGGGTGAGTCTGGGCAGGGGCAGGGCCTGGTTTCTTGGTGATACGGGTCATCGTATTTATTATTTAATAAATACTGCGCACGGTGTTCTCTAATTATTTAGAGGCAGGTAGGGCCATAATTTTACTACGGTGTCAATATACTAATTGTAGTATATTCAAAGTAGAATATTATCGTATTTTTGTTTAGGTAAAACAGGTGCCTGTTGGTCCTCAATCTCTAGGGGTACAGAGATGGGTAAAGAGCAAGAAATAAAATAGGAAATAAATAATGACTTTTGTAACGATATTTGTGCGTCTCAAACGAGGCTCAAAATAAAGCATCTGGGAGTTGCACAAAATCCTGGAAAATAGTCTAACAAGTCTAGGGCAGGTATGTGAATTTTGTTTGGGAAATACAGCTAGTGTAATGCTCTAATTAATTGTGTAAGGTACAGGTGCATAATCAATAGGACATGTAAACAAAATAAATTTTAAAAAGTTACAGAAATTCTAATTAGCTAAAATTAATCCTAAATTATTAAAATCTGGTCGAGGGAGTTTACAAGTTATTTACTGTGCAATTCTATTAATACAGTGAGATATGACACAGACACAAAAATAGGATACACTCACACTGATATGACACACGCATGCTGTAACGATACACCGACACAGACTCACTTTTCTTCCAAAATAGTATTGCATGTGTTTATTTGTGTTGTATTTGGTTATATGTGTATGATGGGCCCTATGTGTTGTATTTGGTTATATGTATACTAGTATATACGCACGTGCTTTGCACGTATTTCATATTACTTGAAAAAATATAGTTTATTAAAAGAGCAACCAACAATTTCTTAATTTTATTATAGGTGGAAATATAATAGTCAGGAGCATGAAAGTTGGAAAAAATTAAATGACGGAAATATAAAAGGTTTCTCTTATTTCTTGGATTCATGTGCCTACTTTGCATGCATGTTTTATTAACTTTTGTTTTATTCTCCAAACTACCTACTTTGCATGCATGCATATTTTTGTTTTATTAACTATCATTTTCCAAGTTGTCTCATGCATGCATACATACATTTAATACGTATTTAATTACTGTTTTTAATGAAGGGTATTTTTGGAACGAAAAATTTTCACGGTGAAGCCTAGTTTTGGCATTATATAGTAGAATAGATTTGTGTTACAAAATAGTTTAGGGTATCAAGTGGTGACTATGATCGTGCCTATATTTTATCATCATATATTATTATCAGGTATGACATGACGACGCAGATCATTCAGAGGTAGATCCTCTAGACTTAGTGCTCCTCCGGTACATACTGGCTACATATTTTGGATCCTCGTCGCAGAGTACTCTAGTATACCGACCAGTCACATCTCCGACTCCGTCGATGATACGTGGTAGTACTCCTGGGATGAGCAATTCTAGGCCTGAGACTACTCCCACGTCCAGCCTTCTTCCGGCTGACGGCAACATGGAGATAGAGGAGAAGATGGAGGAGGTTGAGCTGACTCCGTCTGCACATGATCAGAGTGATCCTCCATGCGCGCCTTCAGACGAGATGATGATAGAGATTTGGAGGGACGAGCCTAGTAAGGAAGTTAAATACTTAATATTTTCCAAAAAATTATATCTATATATTCAAGAATTTAATTATCATTGTATATATATCGTCCGTCAATGGTACAAAGAGCACCGGGGCATTTTCTGAGGCAGAACTATGGTGGACCTTGGATCAACTACTCAGATGCTCATGAAGATAGAAAGGCATTCTGGTTTGCCCAATTCAAGGTAAAAATATATTTACTTTTAATATCAATAATTATTTATGCATAATATGTAACTCTCTATTTTACTTCTTGTTAAAAATCTATTTTTATCTACCACACCGGGATGAGAAGATCGAGGTACAGTTTCCTGCCGTTGTCGCCAAGCTGATCCGTGATATGATAGATGACCAAAAGGTTCGTGATCGCTACAGACAACCGATCCAGGGTTGGATCATGCCTGAGTAGTGGACTGTGATGAATGCGAGATTCGACGAACCCAGGTACAAAAAAAGGTCAAAGAAGGCAAAGATGGCTAGGTCGAAGGCAGGAAAGTGGTGTGGTGGCTCGATTTCCATGACGAAATATTTTTTCTTCTGGTATGTATTCTATTAAATATATATTATTTTAATAAAATTAGAATAAGATTTTTAATTTTAATAATAAATAATATAATTTTTAACAGGTACAAAGGGGTGAGGACGCCAACATGGTGACCGTCTTCCTAGCCACCCATCGGAATGGAAGAAAGCTCATCAATGAGAATGCCATGCAGACCTATATACGTTTTATTACCCTGTGTTAGTTTTAATTCCTTATCATAATCTTATGATTTGTGTAAGTGATAATGAACTTAAGGACTTATGTTGTTTCCAATTACTCCATTGATAACCATTGCTTAACGTATTCTATGATAGAGTTATAGGCTCAACTAGAGTACTTGATAGAATTTACAATAGAGGTACTGACTGTACACCTGACCTGATATACATGCTACGATGTGAGCAGATAATTTCATTTGAATGTCTGATTGGCCCCATATCCTGACTTGACTACTTGTACTCGTGCTTATACTTCCTGCTTGCGCACCGAGGTGTTATCCTGCTTGTGCACTGAAGTGACACTTGTGCACTGAGGTGATATATATTTTGGATACATTCCTAATATATTATTGTATACTCATACTTATTGCATGAACATTTGTAGTTTTTTAGTACTTGTAGTGTAGTTAGGATAATTTGATTGATTATTGCATTACGCTTAGGAATGAATCTAGATTGGAACTACTGGAACCAATATAGATTTATACTTAGAGTACCCGTACTAAGGTACGACATCTAGGAGGACTATCGTATGACTGCGACACGAGATTCTAGATAATTATAGGGTTAATTATGTAACTAAATTTATAGCAGCATTAGAAGAGGCACATAGCTCGTGGTCATATGCTATGTTGGCCGCATGGGCACTTGAATGCATGAATGTTTCTCGGACTTAGTAAATTTCTTATTTGTTCAGTGAGTGAAACACAAGGAGTTTTGTCACTTAGGACTTTCCCAAGTACTTATCTCCAGAACACTTTGTGTAACAATCAGTCATACATCCAATAAGATAGACGCATATTGGTCGACTTATACGGCACAGAGCTCAGGTCGCATAGCGCTCTCTGCCGCATACTCTACTGGCCGCATGAGCACTCTGTCTTCTCTAAACAACAGATTTTGGCCATGGAGAAGCTCCAAAAACCCAAAATTTATTTCTTCCATAGAAACCTCATACGAAGTCCAAATCTGACAAAATAAAGTTCTAAATAACTCAAAATCAAATGTTCTTCATCATAGAACAACAAGTTTTTGAAAACAATAAGTTTTTAGAGATCAAAACTAAGAAAACTCATAAAATCCATAAAAAAAGCTCTAACTAAAAATGTAGATCTACTCACATCTATCCATCAAAACCGAAATCTTCAAGTATTAAAAGTGCTTAGAATCATAAGGTGCACATAATAGACTAATAAAACGCAAAAAAATATCAAGAATAAAATCTAAGGGTTTCTCCATATCATGCAAGGTGTACTTGCATAAATGAAAGAAAGAGGAAAAATGAGAGAATAAAGGAAGAGAGAGAGAAATAAGTTAGCTTATATAGTTAGGGCTTGAGGTTTAGCCCATCGGTTCAACTCATGGCTAAACCAACACAACCAAATAAACCATGAACCACATTAAACCAAAGAATGAGTCTAGTCTCCATACAACCTAATAATCATGCAAGCAAGAGATAATATGTCCCAAATACGTATATCAGGAATGGAGAGTGATATCTTTACCCACCTTAGAAAATTTTTATCCTCAGAATTCAACCCCAAGGCTAGTAAGAGAAACCAGAAAAAGTACTATGCTAACTACCAACACCTCTACACACACAATCAAATCCAATAATATAATAAAGAAAAGAAACATCATATTACATGGGTGAACGAATCACGAGATTCGAGATACGAAGACATAAGGACAAATATACCTTCTGAGTCGAATATGTGCGGATACCGAGACCGGATACCATCCTCGCGCTCCCACATTAACTCTTCCAAATGGTGATGACCCCAAGCAACCCGAACAAGATGAATAGTCTGATTCTTGAGCACCTTCTCCATTCGGTCCAAAATGGACACGGGTTTTCCTCGTAAGACAAGTCGGTACCAACGACTAGCTCGGAATGGTCGAGGATATGACTCGGATCCGAGATATACCTACGCAACTGAGACACATAAAATATATCGTACACATCACGTAGCGAAAGCGAAAGGACAAGACGATAAGCAACATCGCCTACCCGCTCGAGAATATTGAACGAATAATGTATCGCGGACTAAGCTTCCCGTGAACCCCAAATCTAATGACTCCACGGGTCAACAAAATCCGCAAGAACACGTGATCGCTGACACAAAACTCTAGAAGCCTACGGTGCTGTTCTTTCCAATGTTGATGCCGATCCTACGCAACCCGAAGTCGCTCTCTGATCTGCCTGTGTCACGCCCCAGTCCCAAAATACGTTGGATTAGGAATACGTAAACATGCCAGCCATATTTATATAGAAAGTCTAATATATGGAAATCATAACACATACGTACGTTGTATTATGAATAATAATTCATAAGTGATATATAATGGCACAAGTCACAGGCAATACTAATCTCATCCACAGAACCAAATAGAAATAAATAACCAAATATTGCAATGAACCAAGTATGAAATAAAAATCGAGAAGAACTAATAGTTGGGTGGTAAAAAATCCACTACCAAACTAGGATATGAAAGAAAACATAAAAGTATATCATCTAGTGATTAAAGGGGCTCAAAGGGAAGGCCTCATCGAAAGAGAAAGAAGTAGCAAGTCTTGGTCCGTGCTCCTGTAAATAGTCATGATCGTCTATACCTGGAATGGGACCAGGTCCTCAGAGGGACGTAACAAGATACATAAATACATGTCAAATATAAGTATATAAACAATATCATAGAAACTAAGCAAGATTGGATCATAAAAAGGTTGAAACTATCCTAAACATGGTACGTATATGAGAGCAACTACTTGTGCGTGAACTGCCGAAGAGAAAATGGGGTCAAACCACTATAGCCCTCAGCGAACTAAAATTAAATGAGTCAAACCATAGACCTTTGTGGCCACTAGGATAGCAACATAACCCTATCCTTCGTGGACACTGGGTTATAATAAAAGTCAAAATAAGGAAAAGCAGTACATACACCTATAATCGTTCTCCCCATCCCGTGGCTCGATCTCTAAAAATATGACAACATCACAAGGGTAGTGCAAGTAAACAAACGGTGCTTAACAACATATTTGAACACGGGTCTAGAGGATACTTTTAAGCATACAATTGAGATAACTACGAGACAACTAATATACATCTATTATACAAAATTTAAAGTAAAAAAACTACTTATGCAACTATCACTTAAACAATTAATAATGCAACCAAATTAACCGTAATAGATAGGCAAGGAAACAAATAGAATGTTAAATACATATAAAATTTGGCAAGATATACTTACTTGCAGTTATTTGGTGCTGAAACGATGCAAGATAACATATGCAAAGGATCCAAAAAATATGAGAGCAGAACAAACATCTCTGGATGCTAAAATAAATATAACCAATATTTTTGGAATAAGCGAGATAGTCAGAAAATACTACCCTTTCATCCAATTTGGACACAGGGACAAAACCGTAATTTCGGATCAAAGCGGTGTCTATATTTGTTACAACTTTGCACCAAAAAAGTGCCAAGGATAAATGTCTCTAAATATGAAAATAGGTCAAATAAATCATAATTGATGATACAGACTCAACGGTAGGTCCAATTTTAGATTCCGGTAAGCCGATCACAAAATTGCTCACCAAGTCGAATCGTAGGGCTCGCGAAACGGCGATCCAACAACTGACTCAGAATCAGACAAAACTCGGGCCATAGGACAAGTTAGACGTTGCGAGTCTAATGGCATAAGTTTTGTTGCGATCCGATGAGCGTACAAAAACTAATTAGAAAATTTACAAAACACTCATACGGAGGACTTTTTACGAATACAAATTGATTCTGGCGTGCATAAATGTCCAAATCAACTTTTGCGAAAGCACACACGTCAGGATATACCATACGCACATTTTGGTACAATTGGTACACAACGAGGTTGTCCCGTTTTGCGGGGCACACTCCATATCACAAATTTTTGGTTTTAAAAACATAGTTTTTGGTCATTTTGGAAACAGAATAATTTGACAAATAAAGCAAACTAATTAAAATTAAAAGTATAGAAATAATCCTGGTTATATGGTCTAAATGTCTATTTAAACGGATTTTTAAAGTAGTTCATGAGTTGGAAGAAAACTGGACGCGAACAAGGGTACTTGGACTAATTTTCTGAACTCTTTTGAACAAATTTTTCGTCAACTTTGAGTCAATTTTTCAATCAATCCAGGGCCCTAAAAATTACTCTATTTGTAGGGATTCCTAGAGTTTCATGTTGTGAGCGTATACTAAGAAACCGTTTGTAAAACAGAGCGAAGGAGTGGGAGATATAATACCTAGAAGTTGGGATCGTGGACTGTGTTGTTGTCGCCTATGGGGGTATTTGGTCGAAAAACGAGGTCGGCGGCGGCTGGAGGTGGTTGCAGGAAGTGTCGAAGGTCGGGATAAGTTCGTCAGGGGTCGGGGAATCTTCTGGGATCGAGGTTCAATTTCACGAGGAGATTTCTAGTGTTTTTCAGATGGCTAGTAGGTTTCCGTAGTTTATATATATACTAGGTTTTAAAATCCGATTTCCAACTGGTTTAAACACCATTTAAACTAGGATTTAGGCTATTTGGATGAGAATTAGATAAGGATTTAATCGGTTAAGAATCAGGTTGGTTTCAAACTCGTAGGGGGTTTGCCTTCCACGCGCGCGGGCCGGGTTTAGGGGTGGGGAAGATGAACGTTGTTCATCTTCTTTTCTTTTCCTTTAATAAATTTTTTACTACTTTTATTTCTTATATTTTTCTTTCTCATTTCTTTATTATTATTATTATTATTATTATTATTATTATTATTATTATTGTTATTATTATTATTATTTTGTTTTTATTTTCCTCCTTCAATTATTTTTCTCTTTATTTTGTATTACTACTTTTATTTCTTATATTTTTCTTTATTATTATTATTATTATTATTATTATTATTATTATTATTATTATTATTATTTTGTTTTTATTTTCCTCCAATTATTTTTCTCTTTATTTTGTATTTTTGAAACATTTTTTTCTATGGTTCAACCAAAATATTTTCTGAATTTTTTATCTTTTATTTACTCAAAATTTCTCTATTTATTTATTTAACATTATTTTTATTTATTAAAAGTTATATTCTTATATTTTTGTAACATGACTATAAATACATACTTACATAAATTCTTTTTATTATTTGTATTAATTATTTAATTTTTTTTTAAAAATAGAGTGGTTTTATAGCCTGACAACCTCTATTGTTTGCGTGATCATCTCTGGGCCTATCATCTTTCGCTCGCCAATATCATCCCATGCTAATGGTGACCTGCACTTTCTCCCGTACAATGCTTCGAATGGAGCCATCTGGTTACTCGCCTGATAATTATTGTTATACAAAAACTCGACAAGATGAAGGTGATCTTCCCAAGATCCTACAAAATCCAAAGTACAAGCTCGCAATATATCCTCCAATGTCTGGATAGTTTTTCTGATTGCCCATCCGTTTGTGGATGGTAAGTGGTACTGAATCTCAGCTTGGTGCTCAAACTCTGGTGCAAGCTCTTCCAAAATACGAAGTGAACCGAGTGTCTAGATCTGATATAATACTCACTAGGACGCTGTACTTTGTTACTATTTGCCTCATGTACATTTCTACCAACTGCTCTATAGACTGTCCTACTCGAAAAGAAAGAAAATGAGCTACTTTTGTGAGTCGATCCACTATTAGCCAAATTGTATCGCGACTAGTAGAGGATCTAGGTAAATCGGTCACAAAGTACATCGTGATGTGCTCCCACTTCTACTCCAGGATAGGAAGCAGTTGTAGTAATCATGTTGTGCTCTGTTGATCGGCTTTCACTTGTTGACACACCAAACATCGAGAGACGAATCATGCTTTCTCCCTCTTGATCCTGTTTCACCAGAAATATTATTTGATATCTTGATACATCTTGGTACCTCTTGGATGAATTGAATATTGGGAACTGTATGCCTCAATCATAACTTCCTGCCAGATATCTTCGTTCGGTACATAAAGACGATTTCCAAATCTAAGTGTTCCATTGTCGTGAATCTTTAATTCCTTCCTAAGACCAGACTCGCATTCTGTCCGAAGCATCTGAACTTTTGGATCCTCTGCCTGAGCTTCCTTAATCCTCTCAACCAAAGTAGACTGTATTTGTAAGCTAGCCAAAATTTATGCGTCCTACGGAATTACTATCTTGATAACCATCTCTTGAAGATTCTCTACGATATGTCGCTACGATGTCAACATATACGTACTACCTCTCATGTTAAGAGCATCTGCTACCACATTCGCCTTGTCTGGATGGTACAAAATTTTCACATCATAATCCTTCAATATTTTTAGTCATCTCATATGCCTCATGTTCAGGTTCTTCTGGGTGAATACATACTTCAGGCTCTTATGATCTGTAAATATCTCCATCCGATCACCATATAAGTAGTGCCTCCACAACTTAAGTGAAAATACCACCGCCGCCAACTCCAAGTTGTGAGTTGGGTAGTTCTTCTCATGATCTCAAAGCTGCCGAGATGCATAAGTTATCACTCTCCATGTTGCATCAATACACACCCCAGTGCATTTCCAGATTCATCGCAATATACTGTAAACCCTCCAGAACCTACTAGAAGCATGAGAACCAGTGCCGAAATCAGTCTCTTCTTTAATTCCTCGAAGGCTATCTGACACTCTGCTGACCAATCAAACTTACCCTCCTTGCAAGTCAAACGGGTCAATGTGCTAAAATTCTTGCAAAATCTGCCACAAACCTCATGTAATATCCTGCCAAGCCCAGGAAACTACGGACCTCTGCTACTGTCTTAGAAACTGGCAAATTCTTTACGGCCTTAATCTTCTTCAGATCTACTGCCACTCCTGCTCCCGAGATAATATGTCCCAAGAATGATACATGATCTAACCAAAACTCACACTTGCTGAGCTTCGCATACAACTGGTGTTCTCTCAGAATCTGTAAGACTTTTCGAAGATATTCTTCGTACTCCTCTTTCACTACTGGAATAAACCAGAATGTCGTCTATGAAAACAATAACAAACTGATCTAGGTATGGCATGAATATGTGTCACTACCACATTTTCTAGGAAATGATATTTTAGTAATTTTATAATTAATTAAATATTGTGCTTGATAATAATTATTTATTATATTATTTAATTATTGTTAGATGTTAATTAATTATTTTAGACTTGTGTTAGTGGACCTAACTAGTTTAGTATAGACTGATGGACCAACATTTATTAATTGTTAGATTTTAGCCCAATTAGAAAGCCCATTGATTAGGAGATGGATTAAATTAATTAAACCATTAGACTAGAAGCTTCCCTCCTTAATTATTTCTTCATGAGAGGCCCAAAGGGGTATATTGGATAATTTATAGTAGCTTGAGGGAGGGGAAAGAGGGGCCGGCCTATATATAGAGGGGGAATTAATTTCTCTCTCCTCCTTTCATTTGGAAACTAGATCTAAAAATTTTCTCAACCAAAATCCTTCATTTCTACTTCATTTATCTATTAAATTTCATCCCATATCCTTCCCAAATCACCATTAGAGACTAGTAGAGCAAGAATCTAGAAGGAGAAAGTAAGGATCTACAAAGAGGAGCAAGGATCTACAAGTTGGAGGCCAATTTCATCAATTTTGGAGGTTGCATTGGGAATCCATCTTCCAATAGGTACAATTCAGTTTTTTTTTCCTTAAATTAGGTTCTAAATTTGAGATTTAACCATGAGAAATCAACCCATATGCATAGGCTACCCATAGGATTTGGTTTTGTGGTTATAGGAGGCCTATTGTAAAAGTTATGGTACTTTTTGTATCAATTTTGGGAGAATTTCGAGATTGACATTTGTTATGTGTGTCAATTGGTCCTATAGATCAATTTGGCATGTGCTTGTGTGTTTGGGGCTAGTGTTGTGTCCACAATTGGGTACGTGTAGGTCGTATTCCAATAATTTGGTGGTACGTATTGATTTGGGAGTTTTTTTCTCCGACACGGGACTTTGAGCATGTCACGTTTTGACACGGACACATAGATTTGTATTTGACTCTTCGTATTATTCATAAATAATTTATATGACTTGCTCGTGTCCTTCGGGGTACGTTTGGATGTTTGGTGGATTCGTGTCGCAAGCGTATCCTAGATCTAGTGGGATACGGGGTGGTACGATCCATGTGTTTGTGTAATTTAAATTGTGGATCTATTTCTCTTGTCATTGTGATAAAAATTATATATATATATATATATATATATATATATATATATATATATATATATATATATATATATATATATATATATATTATTGTGTAATTATATTTATGTAATATTGTGTCTTAGATCTATGTATTTATGTATATACTATATGTGTATATATTGTTATGTGGCTATTCTTCTACATGTAAGTATAATTATATATATTAGTATGTATAGATATGTATATGTTCAATAGATAATTATATGTTGTTATATTTATATAATGTGTGTTACATATTATTGTATGTTTATATATATATATATATATATATATATATATATATATATATATATATATATATTTATTTATTTATATACTATGTAGGTGTGTATGTGTCACGCCCCAGTCCCAAAATACGTAGGACCAGGAATACGTGACACGCCAGCTACGCATTCGACCAGGCTATGGTCTGACTCGAATACGTATAAGCTGTAATATAAAGGGCACAATCTAGATATCACATAAATATAGACCTCTATGTCTCAATCCACAATGTACCACAGTAAACAAGAAAGAGCTATATGTGCTAAGGTCGGCCGCCCAATAACACACTAACTCGAATAGACTCGAGAAGAAGTATGAGTCTATAAAAACTAGGCTACAACAGCAGATGAATAATCAATGTACAATAACCATAATGTCGGTAGATAAGATGTGAGTACCTGGTACCATGCTCGCAAGACATGCGATACCAACAACAACTCCAAATGCTCCGTAATCATCTATGCTGCAAAACTGGCAGGGAACCAGGTCCTCAGAGGGACGTAACAAGGTACAAAAAAATACAGCATGCCAAGTAAACAGAAAAGTACAAGTGCAACAACAGGGTACTCTATCATAACCAAACAAGTGTGACACAGTTTGAAGACAATGTTCGACGCGTGGGCTTTCTAAAATAAAATCGTAGCTCCGGACACGGAAACACACGGGACGTACCGCAGCTCCGGGCAAAGAGTCACACGGGTGATACCACTACACTAGATACAGGATCACTACATAGATACTATATAAATATATAAGCGCGTACAGAAGAGCCCAAACGTCTAGTAACTGTCTTCCCCTTCCCAAGCGGTCAACGATTGTGCGCTGAACCTGAACCTCTATCAACAGTCTCGACACACAAAATTTACTCAACGGACGCGACCCTAAGGTCGTCCTAGTCTCTGGTCATGATGTCAGTATCAGGATACATAAATCTGGCACGATCACAGTATATGAGTGTGTCCTGGGGTGTCGATATACTCAGGTACGTACATCGAGGTGCTACGAAGCATCTAACAATTATTCTAAGGCGTTACGACGAACGTCTGCACCCGGTTGTGATCCGGAAGCGAAGTATCGAACGTCAACACAAATACGTGCACAATGTACATAAAGAACAACAAGTATCGGTAATCTGAAATACAGGGTGGTAAGGTACACTTGCCTGCGTCCAGCTGCTGATGACGGGGATCCGGTACCACGTCCAAGTCCTCAGGTCCCGTAGTACCTAGAGATGAGATACAAACCTAAATTAAAGTCTAACACACGATAAACAGGGATGCGACACACATCTAAACATATGCTTAGTCTCAGCTACAACTCATAGGGGCACGACGCTAGAGGGTTGACCAAGGTTGACTCAGAGTACGTTACATCTAATCAAATTAAACATTGGTACCAGATCATCAATCCAAACCTCAATCTTACTATGTTCCTCACGATATTTCGTGGTCCGATACCTGATCCAATCCTCAGTTTCACCTCAGTGTTCACAGATGTTAACATGCACCGTTTCTATCATCCTCGAAATAAATAAATAAATATTTATTAACCCTCCTTTATATACAATCTTTACCATTCCACAATAACTACTATTCAATTAAGTTCGACATTATTTATCAATTCTCAAAGAATGACTAAGGGTTTGATGTTACACACTAGTTCACCATCAATACCAGCTCCTCAATATCCACCAATGTTTCATTATCCTTATACCCCTTCACAGTAGTTTAAACTACTTGTCATCAATGTACAATATGCATAAAATGAACTACACCCTAAGATCTCTTACTTAGCATTTAATACCTTATTTACTAACCATGTACTTTATCTCCAAAATTCCTAATACGAATATAACCCCAAACAAGATCCAATATTCCTCACATCCCTACTTAATGTATATCCATAATTTTATTTCAAAACTTATGAAGATAAACCCTAACCACATATCAATAGCATACTGAAACCCCAATCTCATTTCAATAGCACAAACCCTAACTAACTATATCATACCTAATCTCAGCATTAACCTTAATCACAATATTAAACCTTAATCACGATATTAAAAACAATAAATATACAACTTCTGAGAGAGGGGGGGAGGAGTGTCTCACCTCGGCGAAATGGTTAATGCTGGACGAAGGAGTGCTCGTGGCAGCGCCGGCCGAGCTGGTGGCAGTGGTGTCAATGTAGACTGGAGGTGGTGGTGGCTCCGGCAATGGCGACTGCGTCCGGAGCTCAAGGAGGTGGCAGTAATGGCGTGTCGAAGAAGGGAACTCGGCTCGTGGGGAGGGCCAGTCGGGTTGGCCGGAGCGGGGGAGCTGCTAAGGAGGTCGAGGGGGTACTCGGCCGGAGAGATGTGCTCTGCGGAGTCGATTACTCGACGCCGGGGCAGCAGCTCGTCGGAGCTGCTGGCTGCACAGCGCCGGAGCCGCTGAGGGAGGCCCGTGGGGATTGCAGCGGCTGAGCTGCGGTGGATATGGCTGGCCGGATCGGCAGTCCGCCGGAGCTCGAGGCAGGAGTACTGCTCGCGGCTGGAGGTGCGCCGGCATTGGTCGACGACGTCGGATCGGCTTGATGATGGGATGGTGTCGTAGAGTCGCATGCCGGCGATGACTGCTCGTGGCAGCGGAGGATACACGTTCGTAGTCGGGATCGGCTGAGCTATGGGTCGACGTAAATCTTGGTGGAGGGAGGTGAGATATGGAGGCCGGCGGTGGTGGTAGCAGTCGATATGGGTGGTCCTGCTGGGTTGGTTGACCAGGCTTGGCAGTGTAGCTCGCCGGGGGTAGAGGGTGGCCGAGGTAGTCGCAGACGAAGGCCGGAGTAGGGGTGCATCGGGTGTCGGTTTGTGAAGGAGGAGTGTTGAGGAAGAAGAAGAAGAAGAAGAAGAAGAAGAAGAAAATGGGAAGGAGGTTACGTATGAATGGAGAATGAGGGAGGAGAGAGAGGAGGTGGGGTTTTCTATGCATTGGGATTAGGGCCGGCTTGGGAGGAGTGAAGGGTGATGTTGAGGTTTTATTGGGGAAAGGGTGATGTGAATGTGTGGTTGGGGATGCTCCAATTTGAATGGTTGGTGAGGATTTCTCATGGAGGAATTCCTTTATCCAAATGGGAGGGAATGGGAATGGCCTTGACTTGGTCAAAGGAGAGGGGGCTTCTCCATTTGGCCTAGACTAGTGAGGTTAGGACACCTATTTCAATAATTGCAACTAAGCCCCTTAAATTCGAAAAATTGCACGAACACATAAAATGATGCAAAAATTGTGGAGAAAATTGTGTTTGGAGATTTGCATGGTGAGGGGGTGTTGGGTGTTTGGCACGGGTTTAATTTAATGGCCATCGGGATTAATTAGGGATTAAAATAGGATTAGGCAAAATCGGTATCCTCGATTTAAATAGGATTTTAAGTGTCCCGCGCTTTTAAATTAAATGGGGGCACTTGGGGTCAAAATTCGAAAATGACACAAAGGTCAAAAATGGTGGAGGCTTGGAGTCAGTCTTGGACCCTTTAGTTGGTCCGGCTCAACGGGTTAAGTTGGTATCTCAAAATTGAGGGTAACGACACAGGTGTCTGACACAGAATTAACTATGGATTTTAGGATACTGGAAGTTGTGCAATTAATTTAGGGCACAACGGATTTGATTTTGAGTGACGGAAAAGTCCAGTGCCTAAATTGGCGAGTCAAGTCAGAAGTACAATAGTCCGATGGAATTTATGGGCTAATATTGGGCTCCGAATAAAATAGCAACGGTAGGACGCGCCAAGGGTTTAATTTAAATAAAATAACAGACAACTCAACTCTAAACCTCAACATCTGCTGAAAAATCTAAAATTTTTCAAATCCAAACCTGACTATCTATAAAATTAATCGAGGGGGTTTACAGTATGTTACCATGTATTTATTATGTACATATTTTATATGGTGGTATATATATATATATGATACTATATTATAATATGTAATATTGTGTACATATATATATATATATATATCTTATAAGTTGTAAGCTATATATATGTAATTAGATATTGTGTTATATATATACATATGTTACTATATATATATATATATATATATATATATATATATATATATATATATATATGTGTGTGTGTGTGTGTGTGTGTGTGTGTGTGTGTGTGGGCAGTATGAGTGTAGGTATATTCATATGTAGTAATTACATGTATTAATAATTATAGATGTAAGTATAAATTATATAGTGGTATGTATATATATATATACATATATATATATATATATACATATATATATATATATACATATATATATATATATATATATATACATATATATATATGCTGTTTATAGCGATGGCCGCAAAGGCGACAACAGTCGCATCACAACAACACAGCAGCAGCCGCTGTAGCAGCAACGTCACAATAGCACAGCAGCAGCAGCTGTAGCAGCAACAGCAGCAAAGGCGACAGTAGCAGCAGCAGCGTCACAATAGCACAGCAACAGCAGCAAAAGCATACAACAACAACAGCGACAACAGTTTAGCGACGGCAGCAGAACCGTCGCTAAAACAATAGAGTATCAGAGTATCAGTGGCTTCAGCGACAGCCAGCAGCGATCATTAGTGACAGTTTGGCAGTTTTTATATATATATATATATATATATATATATATATATATATATATATATGGTATTTAATATATATATGTAGATACATTCCTAATTGCTAATAGTACTTATAGTATACTATATGTATAATAATTAATGTAGCATATATATACTTACGGGTAGTTAGTATAAATAAGTTTTGGGGTATTACCTTGAGATACCAAGGTAAGTACCAAGGTATTGGGAATACCCAAGGTATTGGGTTTGGGGTATCAAGATTATGGGTTTATGTTGTGATACCAAGTTGGTTCAAAACCAAGGTACCTAATTAATGTTTGTGTTTAAAATTTTATTTAATAATATTGTTTTGGCATTTGTATGTGATGTTTTTCTTTTGGATTTACGTATCCGGAGATACGGTATCCTAGTATTTAAGATATGGGTTTTATGACCTAGACTTTAGTATTTGAACCCAATATCCTTGTGTTAGACTTTTGCAACTTAGAATTAGGTAGTTGACCATAGTTGACCATAGTTGACATTATACTAGACCATAGTTTGACTTTTGACTTAGATTGACTTGTTGACATAAAAATTGACTAGTTTAACTTATTTGCTTTCCAGAACCTTGTATTGATGTTGTATTCCATATCTAGGCCTTCGAGGCACCGTATCAGACATCTGTGAGACTATTCAGTGGACTTCAGGCGAGTACATTCTCTGATTGTTTCTCGTTTATGATATCCTCTATGTTCATTGTATCTAGTATAGATATCCATATTTCTTGACACGATGGTTACACTGATTGGTATATCCGGATCTCGTCATGAGATGTTATTACTTGTATATGGTATATCTTGTGCAAGTCTTGTTTCATTGATTATCTTGTGCATGTACAGACACTGATTCTCGGGGAGATTTGCTACCTTCCTAGAGAATCCCGTGCCATAGCATACCATGGTTGGATCTATTATACCAGTCGGGGGTGGAGAGTATTTTAGTGTAGATATGTGATCATACCCTCCTTGTGCATGTCTTGTTCCTTGTGAGTGTTGATCATACACCGCACGTATGATTAGCCAAGCCATTATACTCTTGTGCAAGTTCCCAAGCCGATCACATGTTAAAGCTAGTACTCACACACTTAGACATTAGTATTCTTGTTCATTGTCATATTTTTCATTTTTGTATTTATTCCAGTATTTCCTTATTGTGTATCTCTTGTATCTATTGTGCATCTTGTATATTCACATCTATTTACTGTTACATAGTTTTTATCATTGATTAGAACTGCTGTTAGAGTTGTACTCTGCTCATTTCCTGACTGGATATTTTTTTTTCAGATGACATTGAAGACTGGTACCCTACACATTATGGACCTCAGGATGTTGTGGGTTTAGAGTCTGAGACCCTGGATCATGAGAGACTTATCCCAACTGAGACAGATGACCCGAGTTTAGTAGCTTCTTAGTATTCTTTTGTACTAGATTTGTCTCCATCTTATTTGTTAGTATTTCTTTCAAACTCATTGATGTATTATTTTGACTCATGAGTTGTATATGACTATTCTATTCTTATCATATTCGTGCTCGTTCCATCTTAGATTTGTGATTGAGTATATTGTTATTGTTGGTGGTTCATTATATTAATAGATAGATTACCCAGACAGCGTTCTACCGTCGATTCTGCGGCGTAGGCCGGGCGTTGTTTCCGACTTGTACCCTTACACCGGGTGCGGGTTGTGACAATATGTGGTTTATCAAATCCATAAATATTGTTGGAGCATTAGTCAGTCCGAATGCAATAACTAAGAATTCGTAATGCCCATATCTTTACCTAAATATTGTCTTGGGTATGCCTTGTTCTTGAACTCTTACTTGATGATATCCTGATCGGAGGTCGATCTTGGAAAAAACCTTGGCCTTGCTCAATTGATCAAACAAGTCGTCAATTCTCGACAATGGGTACATATTCTTCACTGTCACTGCGTTTAGCTGCCTGTATTCGATACACAATCGTGTTGACCCATATTTCTTCTTTACTAGAACCACGGGCTCTCCCCAAGTTGATCTACTAGTTTGAATAAACTTTTTTGCCTTCAGTTCTTATACGTGTTGGTACAGCTTATCCAATTCTAACGGTGCCATTTGGTGAACCTTACAAGATTTTGGTCCTTCTCCATAAATCAATTCTATACAAAATTTTATATCTCTTACTGGGGGTAACCCTGGAAGTTCTTCTGGAAATAAGTCTAGGAACTCTATGACGATCTCGGGAAGCTGTTCTTCTGCTATCACTACGCTGTGATCCCCTCTTCATGTTGTTCTCCCACAAATCTATCAAAGACGAAGTTCTCCATGCCGGAAATACTAAACAATACCCTACCCCTATGGCAATCTATCGTAGCATGACTGTCTCTCAGCCATTCGATGCCTAAGATAACATCAAAGTTACCCATAGGAAACTCGATCAAACGTGCAGATAATGAATATTCGCACACTACGACTGGACACGTTATACATACTCTACTAACTTCTACGATCCCATTACCAGTTAGTATATTCAACCTCTCTGGCAATGCCTCAAACTCCAATCTAATGTGTCATAAATCGTGCAGATATAAATGAATGAGATGCACCCGAATCAAATAATGCTACAGCAGAAAAAGATGCGACGGAGATGTTACCTGCCACTACGTCGTCCAATGTGAAGAAGCGGGCTACTCCCCGAAAATGCTTCCTCTAAGGATAAAGTGAATGCTTGTCGTTGGCCCTGCTGCGCTCCTCGTTGTTGCCTGCCTTGGAAGCGTTGTTGTGGCCTCTGCTGGCCCTGCTGCTGATTCTGCTGCTATTGGTACATCTTAGCTTGTGTCGGTAACGGACGCTGAGCTAATGGTCGTACTGCTATCATTGGCATCCTTTGTGCCATCAAAAATTTTCGGGTTAGGTCAAAAAATCTAACCGACGCCCCCTAATCAGTCCTCCCACCTCTCTCCAGAGCCGTCTGTAAACCCTGACTCAACAAGACATTCTGCTCTTGTTGTTGAAACTACTGATGTTGTTGCACTGCCATCTGATGCTGCTGCGTAGCTATCATTCCTCGGAGTATCTCTAATAATGTCGGGGTATCAAGTACCGTTGGTACTGCTAGTACTACTGGGGGGATTTCTGGGGCTGGTTGCTCAACATGTCCAACTTTCAGTTCTCCTATGCCAACTTCTCAACTACTGGCTCCACCCGGATCTGACTTTGAGTAGATGCTACCTCCCGTTGTTGCCCAGGAGAACCCTGTCCTACCAGACTTGCTACTCCAGCAACTGAGAAAGCTAAAGGAAAGGTGAAGAAACATCAAGAACAAGGTGGGAAGGATCAAGTAGGCAAGCAGTTTTGACAGTTCAATGGTTTTAAGAAAGACGAAGCAAGATATCAAAGGGGACATATTTGATTGAGACTCCTATAACCATAACATCCCACAAGTCTGAAAATGCAGACCTGCATGGACCACCACTAAAATCTTGTCACGCCCCAGGACTGGAATACGGATACTGACATGGCCAGCTATCTCGTACAAGGTATTGAACGTCGTATGGGGATCATGGTTGTAACTAAACAAGAGGGTACATACTACAAGCAAATCACTTACTTGAATTGGCTAGTGAATTATATATACTATAAAATAATGACTGACTACAATAATGAAACAAGAACAGATATCGAGGTAGCGACGGATAGGTGACTAATCGATGACAGAAATATGTTTCTAAAACACATGTCAATATTTCTTCTCTAGTTCGTCGCTGAGTCTTCATAATATAGTAGCGACGGACTATCGACAGACCTGTTTAGTCGCTACAAAATATTTTATTTCTAGCAGCCCCGACTCTTCATCATTTTTATTTCCTCTCAATTCCTCTCAAAAATTTCGAAGTACAAACAAAAGGAGACCCCCCCCCCCCCCCCCCCCCACTCCAACGACCCCTCCTCCTCGCAAAACCTCCTCTCCGGTGAGCCCCCTCTTCGGCAAGCCACCTCTCCGCTCAGCCCTCTCCGCTGTGCGTTTGCCCTTACTTCTCTATACGACTTTGACCCCGACCCCCTCTCCCCGACGACGACTCCGACCCCCTCTCTCATAGCCCTCTTTCCCTTCCTCCTCGTCTCAGTCCTCATTGTGAGATTTCTCAACCTAGCCCTAATTTCTTAATTTCTTATAAATTTATTATTATTTTTTAATATATTCCAGTTAAAATAAGTGATGGTTATATGATGCAGTCCTGATTAGAGAGTATTTTTTTAATATGCCACACAATATCTATTAGTTCATATAGAATTATTTATTGTTGTATCATATCAGTTTTTAGGCCATATAACTTTTAGCTGGCCTCATCGCCATGCTTGATTTAGCTGAGTCTAAGGACTCAAATGAGTACAAAATATGTCATCGTACATAATCGTTCAGTATGAAGTATGTAGTGTAAAAAAAAAAAAAATGTAGTAGTAAATCGATCAAAGTCTAGATTGTCCATAGCTTGCATGTTTGCCTAACCATTAATGTTGCTCAAGTTTATGTTGGAAAAGTGAAACATTAGATGTGGCGTATAAGTCAGTCAAGAGATAGCCATTGACCATGTATGTCATTCCTAGCTACTGAAAGTCTGAAACAGATGGACATTTATTGGAACATAATTAATTTGGTTTCCTTGATTATCATGCACGTATACATTCTGTGCTTGGGTGAGCATTACCATGTTGAGTGCTAAAATTTGAGGACTGATATCTTAAAGCAGACTCAACCAAACAGAATATGTGATTTTGATTTGTGTGTTGCTTTTGGCAGGATGTGAAGGGAGTTTTTGTTGATTTGTGTGTTACTAATTAATCAATCCTTGCAATGCTGATGGTGACTTGGTATATATTTACGTTTATATTTTCATTCACCATATTTGGTTGGAAAGCTATTTTTTCTTTCTGCGATTGGATACCAAAAAAAATAAGCAAGAATTTTTTTTTTTTTAATTTCATGAAACAAAATAGTAGGAAAAATGAATTCTCCACGATTCACTTTTCCACTTCCAATTATACTTTTCTTTTAAAATTTTCGAACATTTTCGAACGTCACAAAAAAAATTAACAAAAATTTTTAAAAAAAGAAAAAGAAACTAAAGAACAAAGAATAATTTTTATTTTTTTTTTATTTTTTGCGAACCATTCGAAACCTCAGTGGAATATGGTAGAATCTAAAATCTATGGGGGACTACTACGAAAAATTGACAAATTCTTAGTCCACCTAAAATTTTATAATTTTTGTAAATTTTTTTACACGGAGAGACTAGTATATTGAAAATGTCATTGTGTTTGTTAACCTACTTTGATAGCTTTCTCTATTTACTATATGGTATATTGTAAGATGCATACACTGTGAATTGTCCTTTCTCTAGAACCATGTTATCGAGCGTCCGCCCCTCCCTCCCAATTTTGCTATTTCTCTCCTAAAAAAAATTAATTGATGCCATTTTCTATTATGTGACATCTGACATGACAGTTGACATGTAATTTTTATACCCAAAAAATAATCACCATTTTTTTTTAATTTTAATTTTAAAAATTGTCATGTCATGTGCAATATCAGCTACCACATATGGAAAATGACATCAACCAAATTTTTTTTGTGACTAATAACATTTTTGTCCATCCTCTCTCTTTCCGTACAAACACTCCCTCACTCAACCTCTCTCTCTATAACTCACATTCTCTCATCTCCTTTGCTTCATCTTCAACCGAGAATCTCCATCATAACCGAGAACACGCCATCGTCGTTGGACTACAATGACAGCCGAAGGAGCAGCTACAACAACAACGTTAAGTCCCGTCGTCGACATTTTCTTCATCGTTCGAACTCCCGCACCCTCGGTGAGTTCTCCTACATTACAAATTCTCTGTTGATGGTGAAAGCGGATATCAAATGCTCTTAGTGTTCGAATTTATGACTAAAATAGTCTATCTGCTAAACTAAAATAAATTATCAGGTTTCCAGTTTTTTTAGTATGTTGGAAATGGTTATACATTGGCCAAACACGATACAGTATTGACACAATAAGATATGCTCATAAAAATACTGACACAATATTCATTTATTAAAAAAATAGTATTTTTTAAATTTAATCCAGGATAAACTAAAATTCTGACTCATCCCACTTAGACGGTGTACGAAAGAGTCCGTTTTTGTTCATCCACAAAAACTATGATGTATGTTCACTCTTCCTCTCACGTGTTCTCACGTGTTATTTTTATGCAATTTAAAACCACTTTGAAAGTGGTTTTGTAAGAGCATCTCCAACTTTGTTGTGAGTCTGAAAAAAATGGTTGCCACATAGGATTAACGACTTATTATTTCAAAAATTATTCTCAAATGCAAATGTGAAGTTGGTTGTGAAGTTGACATGACAATGACATGACAAAGACAATGTAAAATTGGTTGTCTAGATCTAACAATAGACTTCACAATGTCTTTATTCTACATCATCAATTATGAAGAAAAAATATTTATAAAATTTTTTTTGAAAAAGTTGTCTTGGAAGTTGAAAAAAAACAGTTTTTATTGTCTTCTCAATACTTTTGTATTGGAGAACACTTTTATATCTCATTGTCTTGTGTGAATATAACACATAGAAAAGACATTGTCTTGTGCCTCATGCCACATATGAATCACAACACAAAACAAGACAATAGGGTTGGAGATGCTCTAAATATCCAAAATAATTTTGACATCTATTTTGACACGTGATAACACGAGTGCAAGGATGAACACACGTCATAACTTCGATGGATGAACAAAAATTAGAACCATAATTGAGCCTCATATAGATAATTTGACCGCCATGCATGCATGGTTGGGGCCCGGTCCAATGGCTTTTTGACAATACCAAGACATTTTTTTATTTTGATATTTCTTTTGTGTGTTGTGCTTCTTCACTCGTCTAATGGAGAGGCGTATAGCCTCGTGAATGTTTTTACAAACAAACATTCACGTCAAGGCTCTATTTTCTCTCACTACTCCTCCCCAGGACCCTAGGGTTAGGGTTACATTTGCATCGTTTCCAAACAGCAATTAATTGGTCCCTCTCTTTCTTCGTGACACATATATATATATATATATATATATATATATATATATATATATATATATATATATATATATAACCTAATAGTATAACTAGCTGTGCACAAAGACAACTACGTGCAAATATAGTATTTTTTTTTTTTTTCCTGAGCTTACGTAGCTCAGTTTCCTAGATTCTCCCAAGCATTAACATAATATTTAGGTGCGGATTGAGAGCAAAACAAGACAAAAGAGAATGGCTTCTGAAGGTTCCTTGCTTCATGTTCACTTTTTTCCTTCTGTTGATTCTCCCTTCATGTTTACTTAAACTCAACGGTACTCAACATGGTTTCCTTGTACATTTATAACAGGATTACATTATAAGCCATAATTATGAGGTATAATTAATTTTCAATGAACCGAACTCAACTGGCCCTTGTGATCAGTGTAAGAAGAGGTATAATCTCCTTGGCTAGGCGGACGGTCTCGAGATCAAATCAAGGGAGAGGTGTAGGACAGTGGGTCCAAATGACATGCAACGCAGCGTGCACAAAGTCCCGTACGTATCGCCGGGCATTTCAAAAAAAAAAAAAAAAAAAAATTCAATGGTGGCATTCATAAATTGTCAAAAATACATATAGTTATGCATGTTCAAATTTCTATAAAAAAAAATGGTATTTGTGTAATATATCATGAATTTATATATATATCTCATATATTTTGGGTGGAGACTTGGAGTTTGGAGACCAACAACTTCACCAAGCGATTGCAGATGGTTGTCATGTATCTAAGAATAGATTTGTGACATCTAGTTATAAATGTCAATAGAGTTTTGGAAATCTCGAGATGGTGTATTATGAGATTAAAAAAATAAAAATAAAAATCATTAGATCTAGTTGCCAAGAATGACACTACAAGAATCATGAAACATTAAACAAGGAGTTGAAGTTGGCCACTCGTTCAAATAATTCAAGCCAGTGCATGCTCCTTAAATCTAATATATGGAGGTTTGGTTTGAAGTATAGCATCGCTAGTGCATGGAGTAAGTACTCGTCACATGCACATTATTGTTTGGGTTGTAACTAAGATTCCTAACGATGGAGTCTGTGCTCCCTCACCATTCAAACTGACGCAGAGATAGAAAAAGCAAACGTTCATTAACTAATCATTATTCTTTTGTATGACTACATGAGAGAGGTTCCTGATGCATGGTTTACTTGGGGTTCCTTGAAAACCTGAGGACGCTGCCATTTACTTATCTTGTTTTAATTAGTTGTATTTTACTTATTATTACAGCCGCGTACGTGGTGAGTACAGAGCGATCAAAGAAAGCATCATAAGCCTGTTTTTTTTAGGGTTCTTTTTATAAAAAAGGACTCTAGAAGAAAAGAATTAATAAATAAAAAACAAATATATCCTCTCACAACTCACAAGCTCCGACTATAAATAGCCACATCCCATGTACATCCATAGACTCAAGATCTTCCTCAAGCTCTCAACTCCGCATCGATCTTTTTGTGTGTGTGTGTGTGTGTGTGAGAGAGAGAGAGAGAGAGAGAGAGAGAGAGAGAGAGAGAGAGAGAGTGTGTGTGTAGGACTTACTATGGGTGGGAATTCTCCTTGCGCTTCCTGCAAATTGCTACGAAGGCGCTGCGCCAAAGACTGCATCTTCGCCCCCTTCTTCCCTTCCGATGACCCCCACAAGTTTGCGATTGTTCACAAGGTCTTCGGTGCCAGCAACGTTAGCAAGATGTTACAGGTCTCTCTCTCTCTCTCTCATACTCAAAACATTATTAATAACAAGAGAAGTCGATTGCACTCCTTAACAAGAGCTGCAATGTAAATACTGTTAGATTTAATCCTGTTGAGGAGGTTGAAGCGGTTGCTATTTGGATTTCAACAAATCTCTAGTCTTTAGGAATTTTGTTTGTTCTATGCGGTTAATTTGTTTTGATTTGTTAGTTAAAAAATGGTTAGAGGGTGCTATCTTTATGCATTCTGTTAGAGTTGTAAATGGCTATTTAAAGGTCAAGTCGAGGTTTGAACATAACACAAATTATTCATTACAAGAATCAAATACTCCTTTCATCTTACAAATATTACAGTATGTAGATAATTATGTGGAGAGATGAAAATTACCTCCATATGATTCTTCAGTGTCACTCTTGAGTACTAACTAACACATACACATGCTACGTACTAGATTTTTCAGCGTTTAAGTTACCATGGCAGTACTCTCTACTACTAAATTTCTGATGACCTTGTAATTAATGACCGACAGGAACTTCCAGTGCATCAAAGAGCAGATGCGGTGAGCAGCCTAGTCTACGAGGCGAACGCGAGGGTGAGGGACCCCGTCTACGGCTGCGTCGGCGCCATCTCGTTCCTACAGAGCCAGGTCTCTCAGCTCCAGATGCAGCTCGCCGTCGCCCAGGCCGAGATCCTGTGCATCCAGATGCAGCAAGAGCAGCCTCCCCTCGTGATGACCGATCATCAGCAGATGGTCGCCGACGCCAACGACGACGACGACAAGTCCTTCCTTATGCACAGCAGCTTCGCTTCCCTTCCGCCGTTCGTCGGCTTCCCTTCCTCTAGCAATGTAGCCCAGGAGCCTCTCAAGAGAGAGTCCCTTTGGACATAAAAATGGTTTTCGCTTAGACCCTAATGGAAGGAGGATGGCATGGTGTTTAATTATCTAGCCTCTTAAATGGCTTCTTCTTTCTTGCAACCACCGACTCCAATATGATATGACATGATACAATACAGACACAGGGACACGGAAATTGCACTGTTTCCGAGTGTTCTAGCTTTTTCAGAACTCCAATAGGGCTTTTGGTACAGGCACAGATCCAGAAACTCATATTAAAAAAAAATCAAAAAAAAAAGTTATATGATAAAAAGAAGAAGGGTAATTTGTTTTTGTGGGCTCCAGTCCACCCCAAGCTATGTTTGGATCTATCCCGGGTGACGGAAGCTTCAACACAATATCGGAACCATCCACTAAATTACGAAAATGTTATTTTGACTGTCCAATGCATATCACAACTCTAGGGTGTCCGACACAACGTGTCACGGACTCACAAGTAGCCTCTGTCTTTTTCAAGTATCCGTGTGTTTCTAGGTTAATTTCCTTGCTGTAGCTATAGCATGTAACGAAGTGGGGGGAGTGGAGTAAACTAGTTAGGGTTTGTAGGAGTTCGCTTACTTTGTAGAGAAACAACAACTCAGTTTGGGATGTCAGTGCCCCCTTAATCAAACAAGAAGCAGAGAATTGTAGACGTGGCACGCATTTGGATCCATCCCACCCTCTTCCACGTTGCTTTCACGTGGAGATGAGTGCCAGCACTTCTTTGAACATTAGAAAAATCATTCTCCTGTTGTCCCTAAACGTTGTACCAGGAGCCTTTGCTTGAGTCGAAGATTCCTTTCTTTGTCGTTTTTTGAGTTTCCACGAGCTTGGTCCCTAGATCAGTCCCGTTGTTTGAGTAGTGAGGATGGACTGAGAAGGAAAAAAATTTTGTTTGGACTGGATGCAGTGCATTCGATTTTTTTTTCAAACTCCTGAATTGCATAGAGATATGTGCATTCATACATTTGTATGATAATTAATTTAATGGTTGACAAGTAAAGGATGCATTGTATCCGAGACATACAATTTTTTTTCCTGAGGAAAGAGAGGTTCGGTCTATACATATGTTCGGCCATTTAAATTAAGTATAGAATGGTACCAATTCTGCTTCTAAAAACGTTTTGGATCGATAAAAATGTTGGAACAAGGCCGGAGCTTAATTTGGAGGACAGATCCTCAGACTTCGGTTTCCAGGACTTTTTCTCTACTCTATCAACACTTACATAAATCCGTTAGGCAGATGCGTGCGCAAACACGATGGCAATAAAAAAAAAACCTAATTTTCAACGAAGATGACAAGCTATCCGCATAGAGTCCCGATTGTCGACAATTGAACTAGGATTAGCAGCTAGAGAAGTAAAGGAAATTACATAGAAGATTTGATGATTTAATCTTGAAATAAATACATTAGCCCCCTCTATGTTTTATGGGTATTACAGGGACCGTCTTTATTTTGAAAATAATTACACGGACCGTTCCTCTGTTTTATATTTTATTTTTGAAATAAGGGTATTTAGTGTTATAACTCTTTATAGAAAATATAAAACATAGATGTGGTCCGTATAATTAGTTTAAAAATAATGGTGGTTAGTGTAATAAGTATAAAATAAATGAATAGTTAACGTAAATTACCCTTTAATCTTGTTATTTATCCTTCTCTTCACATGTACTACTGCTAATAGGCGGTTATCATTATCCACAACTCCCACTTGATGTAATAGCATACTCGTGCTATCTAGTAACTCGTCCACATTCACTATGTAGTGTCTTGCTCCTAGCAGGAGGCACTGTGTGGACTTGTGGCTTTAATAGTCAGAAATAAATTGTTGTGAAAAAATCTATTGGTATCAATTGATATCGGGACAAACGAATTGAGACCCTCCCTAATCAATGAATTGGCTCCTATTGGAATTGAGTCTAAAATGCAGTGAATCGTGCTTAAAAAAAATATATAAAAATATCTTCCCCATCATTTTCACTATTGTTTGCGTTTGGACATTTTAGTTGTTGGCTTTCGATTGATGGATTTTTTTTCCTGGCTTTTCAAGAATTCTTTTCATTGCATCCCTTCATTGATTTTTGCATTCACATTGTAAATTGAGCGAAAGAGAAGCGAAGATATGAGGAAGGGTACTGAACCTTTGTTTATGTTATTTTAGGAAGATGCACATGCGAGGCTTGTTGGTTGCTTAAGAAGTTTCTCTTTCTCTCGACAATTTCTTTAATATGTTTGTGGCTTTAATCATTCTTATCCTTATCTACACTCATTAATAAAAAAAAATTTATATACTTTTGCTATGTCTCTACAATCAATGATACCTTAACAAAATAGCTAAGTTAAAAGAGAATTATTACATTATAGAGTTATAGATTGTTGATCGAATTAAAAGAGTTAATATTTTCTACTATTTAGAAGAGAATGAAAACTATAGACTTGAAATGTATGGTGTAAATAGAAATATGATTATGAAATATGATTGTTAAATGAAAGAATGTTTGAGAAGTATTATGGGCAAAGAAATGAAGAATATGGCATGATCGTCAGAATAAAAGAAAGAAAGAAATGGTTGCATACGTATAGTGTTGCATCATTTTATTTTATTTGATAGCAGTTGTGTCACACCCCGCTTTCAAATAATCGGGTACGAGTCGGACACGTACAGCCTACACTATAAATACAACGATAGTCAGTTATCTAAACCTTATATGTCATCAAATACAAATTATCAATTTATACTCATCAAAACTAGTCTATCATGCCCTGATACTAACAATCACTAAAGTTCCACTATTTTCATTAGGGCTAATTAGAGTTTAGACCCTAAATTTTATACCAGCTTAGAGTTTAAGCCCTGACTTGTCCAATTGAAAAGTTTAGACCCTGAATTTTTATTATTTTAAAAAAATTTCATTATACCCTTCTTAATCTATATAACAAAGTTTCATTGTCAATTATGCGAGGAAGGGTATAATGGAAAAAGTGAATCAAATATTAAAAGTCCAAGGTCTAAACTTTCCAATTGGACAAGTTAGGGCTTTAACTCCAGGCTAGTATAAAGTCCAGGGTCTAAACTCTAATTAGCCCTTTCCATTATTACATGTCCTTTTACAATAGGTATCCAGAGACAAATTCGATGAATGATAAAGGCAACTACAATCCTTATCTACACAACACGATATTTATCACAACATATACAACTGAAAATAGGTACAAAGGTAATCCTAAATTTCGGGAGCAATCTCAGGGTCATGCATAGCATGCACACCAACATCTGTCATAATGTCCTCAGAGGGACCATAATATCTAGGGCACATCTCGTCATCATCCTTACATGCTACGTTTATCCAACCAGGAAAGGCACAAAGTAACATATAACTCAAACCACCATCAAAATGATGCAATAAATAAATAATAAGTGATAATCTAAAAATAGACAAATGACCAGAAAATGTACCTGAACAATATGCTCTAATCTAAATGTAGCAAGTGTAATCTGATACTAGACGAGTGTCACGCCCTAGTCCCAAAATATCGAGGGACTAGACACGTGGCAATGACCAACAGCACACACCGATGGACAAACCCAATTTAAGGGACCCATCAGGGTGTACTTAAGCTGTAATATAATAATAAAGTATAAATAACATGTCACAATCTAATCTCATCCATAGAAGATAAATATGATCAATAACCGCAAAATAAAATATAACCATCATCAAGGTCTCAATAAATATATATCGGGGAACAACCCGATAATAAGTCTGATACAATAGTCAATAGACAAGAAATAAAGAGTATAACAACAGCAAATACTGAGTATGGATAAAGCATATACTCAGGAGAAATCCTCGGCAATCACCTCGTCCTCGGTTTCTGGTACTGCTCCAATGTATGCACCTGTTCCTGCTTCTGCTCCTGCTAATGCTCCTGTCCCGTATACCTCGGGATAGATCTCCTCTGCTAATCCTGGAAACATAATCTGGATCCAGGTCCTCAGGGGACATAGCAAGGTACAAGAATATCTCATGCCAAAAATAAATGGAGTGCGATAATAAATAAATCAATAGGGTAAACTATATAACCAACTAAGTGATATGCAAAATGAGAGCATCACTAGACTTAGGCTGAGACTACTACAAGCTCTGTGTCGGAGAGCCTGTAGCAGATATACTATGTAATTATACTATGTAATTTACTATGTATTGGGCCTACGGCACCATAATAAATTTATATATAAAATCAGCCTGTAGCCTGTGTGTCTTTTCCCACCCAATGTAATCACACGTCTCATGTCCACGATGTCTCATGTCCATGTCACGCAAGATCATATCTAATGCAGCAAGTCATAATGATAGCTAAGCACATGCAATATCTATGTCACGAATCATGTAACCTATACAGAATCACCATGAATATCTCAGGAAGATTCTGTCTCATGAATAGTGTCAGGTGTCCTATGGTATGACGTACTTGATGATGCAAGCACGAGAATGTATAGGGTCGCGATATCAATCTCTAGGTGACGTTTTACGACTCCGCGTACGGCGTCGACACCCGAATATTATTCGGACGCTAAGCAATGTCACACGGTCCTAGGTTAAGCAGGTACATCATATAAATAAATCAAGATAACAATATGAAGCAGGTACTGCAAGTTTGACAAGGTACACTTGCCTGGGGTTCTGATTCCAACTGCTGCTCTGGTATCGGCGGAATTTGCAAGTACTCCTCCGAATACTGTAATAAACATTACCATCAGGTTCAGAAGATATTAAATAGCTAGAATTGTCTGTTCATAAGTCGAAGTTTGGACACAGAGGCAAAAGTGACAGTTTTTGGTCAAAGCGGGGTCCACATGTGGCCCGCTTCGCACCGAAAAATGTGCCAGAGACAATGTTCTCCAAATTTGTCAAACTTAGTGTCTACAAGTCCAGAACGATGATACGAACCCAACGGAATGTCCAGAACTGAATTCTGATGAGCCGATCACAAAATCGCCCGTCAAGTGGAGCCGTGGGGTCCACGATACGGGATTTTGTCAACGTTCTCAGAATCGAACCAAACTTGGGTCATAGGACCAGCATATTGCTACGAGTCCGATGGCGTAAGTTTCGTTTCGTTACGACGAGCGTACACGAAGTTACAATAAGTTTCAGAATATGGCCGATACGGGGTGTTGTCGACGGATACGCGTTGATTCCGGTGTGCACACACATCCAAATCAACTTCCGTAAAATCCCATACGTCTGTATTAACGGCGCGCACCTTTCAGTGAAGTCCGCACATGACCAAGTCGTCCCGTTTAGCGGGGCGCACCCAGTTCCGGAAAAATCATGGTATTTAAATAACCAATATTTTGGTCATTTTTACCCTCGAATAACATGCAATCTACAGCTCAATAAATTACACTAAAAATAGGATTAAAAACTAGGCCATATGGTCTAAATAATTGTTCAGATGGATTTTGAAAATATTTCACAGGTTGGTCGTAAAACGGTCGCGAACTGGGGAGTTCGAGACGAATTATAAATTTTCAGAATTGGGGGTTTATTTTCCTGATTTTGCGTCGCAATTTACGATCGCCACAGGACGCGATATGCCAAACCGATGGCACGGGTATCGAGAGGGTCACACAGTCTACGCGTAGCAACAGACTGCTCGAAAAATAAGATAGTAAGGAGAGAGAAATCCTCACCTGAACAGGGCACCAGAATCGACTGGAATAAGTGTTCTCGCGGGGTGGCACGACGCGGCACAGTGGTGGTGCACGGCTGTGCTTGTCACGCCCCAATCCCAAAATATCGAGGGACCGGACGCGTGATAATGGCCAGCAGCACACACCGATGGACAAACCCAATTTAATGGATCCATCAGGGCATGCTTAAGCTATAATGTAACAATAAATAGGTCCAATGATATAAGTCACAGTCTATACTAATCTCATCCACAACAAATAATCACAGATCAAATGCCAGAATAAATGCAAATAGAAATAAACTAGCATATCTCAATAAAGGTGTCTCGGAGAACAATCCGAGAATAAGTCTGATACATCAATGAAATAGACTGGAAAGAAAATAACTAGAAACAGAAATAAATGAATATCTCACGTCAATACTCAGGAGAAGTCCTCTGGTATGACCTCGTCCTCAGATGTCGGTACAGCTCATGTATCTGCTCCTGTTCCTGCTTCTGCTCCTGATAATGCTCATGTACTGTATAACTCTAGGTGGATCTCCTCTGCTAGTCCTGGGGACAAAGTCCGGATCCAGGTCCTCAGGGGACAGCAAGGTATAGAAAATACAAGCCAAAATAAATGCAGTGCAGCAGAGAATGAAATAAATAGGGTAAGCTATATAACCATCTATGTGAAAATACAAGTGCGAGCATCACTAGTACTCAGGCTGAGCCACTACAAGCTCTGTGTCGGGGAGCCGGTAGCGGTAATAACACGTAATGGGCCAAGCTCTGCTCAAGAGTCTTGTGCCTCACAATAATAGGGGTTTATATATATATGATCAGCCTGTAGTCTGTGTGTCTCTCCCCACCCCATGTAATCACACGTCTCATGTCCACGATGCACCATGTCCATGTCACGCACAATCATATCTAATGCAACAAGTCATATAGTATCTAGGAATATAATGTCAATGTCAAATCCTACATCCTATACAGAATCACCATGAATATCTCAGAAAGATCCTGTCCATGAATAGTGTCAAGTGTCCTGGGTATAATGTACTTGATAAGACAAGTACGAGAATGCAAAGGGGTCACGAATGTCCATCTCTAGATGACATACACAACATCGCGTACGGTGTTGGCACCCGACTAATAATCGGACGCTAAGTAAGTCACACGGTCCTAGGTCAAGTATGCACAGCAATATAAATAAAGCAAGAAAATATGCAACAAGAACTGTAAGTTGGCAAGGTACACTTGCCCATGATATATAAACAAGTCAAGGAAATAAGTAGCAAAGCTGCAGAGTTTGGCAAGGTACACTTGCCCATGATATATAAACAAGTCAAGAAAATAAGTAGCAAAGCTGCAGAGTTTGGCAAGGTACACTTGTCTGGGGTCTTGGCTCCAACTGTAGCTCTGATCTCAGTGTGATCTGCAGGTACTGCTCCGGTTGCTGAAATAAACATCACCATTAGATTCAAAAAAATATCAAATAGCTAGAAACGCCTGTCCTTGAGTCCAATTTGGACACAGGGGCAAAAACGATATTTCTGGGTCAAAGCGGGGTCCACATGTGGGCCACTTTGCACCAAAAAGCGTGTCAGGGTCTAAGGTCTCCAAATTCGTCCAACTCAATGTCTACAAGTCAGGAACGATGATACGAACCCAATGGAACTTCCAGAATTGGATTCCGATGAGTCGATCACAAAATCGCCCGTCAAGTGGAGCCTGTGGGGCCCACGATACGCGATTTTGTCGACGTTCTCAGAATCGGACCAAACTTGGGTCACAGGACCAGCGTATTGCTACGAGTCTGATGACACAAGTTTCGTCTCGATCCGACGTGTGTACACAAAGTTACAACGTGTTCCAGAATAGGCAGATACGGGACGGTGTCGGCGGATACGCGTTGATTCCGGGGTGCACGCACATCCGAATCGACTTCTGCGAAATCTCACACGACCGTATCAACGTCGCGCACGCATCGGTGAAGACCGTGCGCGACCAAGTCGTCCCGTTTGGCGGGGCGCACTCAGTTCCGAGATGAAACGGGGTGTTGGTCTTCCTGTTTTTGGATCGCGGTTTGCGATCACCACAGGACGCGATGCACCGAGCGGGTTGCACGGGCACCGAGAGGGTCATACAGTCTACGCAATGCAACAGACGGAAACGAAAACGGGTAAACGAGCAGAGAGATACGAGCACCTGAATAGGGCTCCGTGAACGCTGAATTTCACGTGTCCGAGAGTCAACTCCGTGTCCTGCGTATCGGGTTGCTGTGTCCAGACTAGGGTTCAGGATCCCGTCGACAAACCGTCGGAGAGGGGCTGTGCTCGGGGTCGTCGACGGCCTGGCTGCGGGTCAGACGGGAGAACGCGGTGGCCGGAGATCGGCTGCTGTGTCCTGCGGTTTGACTGGGCCGTGCCGGTCTGTCAGGCGGTCGGAGGACAGTCCGGAGCGGCTGCAGAGGACGGCTGAGCGGGTCCCGTGGTCGGCCGGTCGGGTCCTGCCGGAGGAGCCAGGCAGTGGAAGGAGAGCTGCTGCCGCTGCTCGTTCCGGTAGGGGAGGGAGGAGAGAACAGGGAGAGGCGGAGGAGAAAGGCTGTGGTCGGCGGGGCTGGGCGGCTCGGCGGAGTCATGGGAGGAAGGAGGCGGAGATGCTGGTGATGAGGATGGTGGTGGTGGCGAGTGGCGGCGGAGGTCGAGGCCGGCAGGGGGTCGGCTCGCCGCGGGGGAGGGGGAGGTCGGCTGCTCCGGCGGGGGGGGGGGGGGTAGCCGACGGCTAGGTTAGGGTTAGGGTTAGGGTTTTTTTTTGTTATTTGTTTTCTTCTTCTTTTTATTTGTGGAGAAAAACTAGGATAACATGTATTTATACATGCAGAAATTGGACTAGGGTTTGACCTAGGATTTGGGCTGGGTCAACGCTCCTTGGGCTTGGCTTCGGCTCTCATGGGGATGTCGGGCGTTGGCACGGGTTTAATTCGGTTTAATTCTACATCAGTTTTCAGGGCTTTAAAAATAATTCCGGGGTCCAATAAATTCCCGGAAAATTACCCTATGTCCGATTTTCTATTTTACACCATAAAATATTATTTTCATAATATTTTAATATTAATTAACAGCAATTAAAAATTATTTAATTACCAAGAGCCTAGGTTTTAATTACAGAAAATCTCGAAAAATTCCAGAAAATTGTGAAAAGTCCAAATTAATAATTCCTGAAAATCAGGGGGCTTACAGTGCTCGGTGTTGCTGTGGCTGCTGTCGGCAAGGGCACGGTGGAGATCACGGCGGAGGTCTTTGCAGCGGGGAGCTCGGGGTCGTCGGGGTGCCAGAGAGGCGGTGGAGGCTGGGGTCACGGCTGGAGGAGGCTGCGGTGGCTGATGGATATGGTGGTGGTTGTGGTGGCGGATCGATGGGCTGCAGGGGGTTTTATAGGGTAAGCGGGGGAGGCGAAGCGTCGGCGGGGAGGCAGAACAGCGGTGGCGGCGGTTAGGGAAGGCGACGAGGCGGCGGCCGTTCAACGGCGGAGAGAACTCGGGGCGGCAGCGGGGGTTTCGTTATTTGGGTTTACTGTAGATATTAGCTAGTGGGTCGGGTTCGGGTTAGCGGGTCAGCGGGTCGGGTTTAGATCCAACCCGCTAGGGTTGGATTAATGGATTCGGTTCGGTTCAGAATTAAACCGGTTCAGGTGGGTTGGTTCAATAAACCGGTTGGTTTATTTTGGGTTTAATTAAAAATAAGTTTTAGGTCTTTTAAAACTAGTTCTGGGGTCCAATAAATTCCAGAAAAATTATCCTATATCTAATATTTTATTTTACACCCAAAAATATTATTTTCATAATATTTTAATATTTATTTTTATTACTTAAAAATATTTAATTCAGAAGAATATTTATTTTAATTATTTAAAAATCACAGAAAATTCCAGAAAAATTTCAAAAATTCATTTTTAAATTCCTAAAAAATCTGGGGGTTTACAACGAGCATGTAGGGGATAATTGTCACATCCCAATATTCCGCAAATTCTTACATCCCCGTTGGACGTGAGATCATCACGCCAACGCTCATGTAAGACAATCGTTCTCATCGGGACATGATGTCGTACGAGCCTGGGGTTATGCTCGCACAAGACTATGACGTCAAATGTTATGGTTATCATCGAAACGACCAAATTGCAGCGAAAGCCAAAGTATTGATACAATAAGTACACATCAGAGTATACGAAACGGAGCTCTCAAATGGTCCAAATGGTCCAAATGAAGATGCCACGAAGGATTACAACACTCCTGCTCTCCCTCTTATCCACAATGGTACTTACCGTTCCATACATCATGTCTCGTATATTCAAGCTAAGCTACTACACCTGCGTACCTTAAAGATATACCCACAAACGTGGGTCAGTACATAGCTGTACTAGTGAGCGGGGTAACCCACTCGCCTAAACCAACACTAAGTAAATATGTGAAGCATACAAATTATTACCAAGTGATCTTTCTACTTTAATCCTAGATTGATTTCATGGCATGACAGGTATTGAAAGCAGTAAAGCAGGTTAAGCATGTAAGCATTGAAATCAAGTAAACACACTAGCAGTTATATGCAAACTCAAAGGAAGGTAAGTACGCAATCCGTCTTACTCAAATCTCGTAAGCAAAGCGTGAACCTATCGAACCACGACTCACTCCAAGTCTTGCTATCATCCTCCATGGCATTTGCCCGAGGCAAGGTGGACGTCCGCCGCCTACTCAAACGCACAATCTAAAAGCGATTTCTTTCTATATAAAGGTCACTGGCCAAGCCATACACTACAACAAAAACACCTTTGTATAACGCTCGCAAAAAATTATTATAACGTTTTATATGAAACTGTTATAAAAATTAAGATACACCTCTTAACATGACGGTTTGGATTTTTTTGTGTGCGCCTATTATAACAATTTTTTTACATATAAACGTTATATATAGTACATATTTTTAGAATGTTTGTATACTCGGAGCGTTACAAAATGTTAAAAAAAAAAAAAGTTTCACCCCGACTCGCTCGCTACTTCTTTCGTTCAGATTGAAAATTTTCAACGCCTGTCAAAAACTCCGCTCTCTCTCTCAAAATATTTCCGCGCATGTCTCCTTCTCATCTCTCCCACTGATTTTCCTTTCCCCGCTCTTTTTTTTGTTCGATCGAAAATTTCCCTCCTTCCCATCGTCCTCATCTCCTTCTCATCCTCTTCATCGCCCCCAATAAAAAAAAACCCAATCCCTCCTCCTTCCGAACCCTAGAAACCCAAACCGCCGAACCTAAACCCTAAGAAAAACTAAAAGAACGCAAACACCATATTTGCAAAAAATTCATAAAGAAGGCTGATTGAAGATGCAGCCGAGGCGGAAGAGGACCACAATCAGCACAACTACAACCACCACCATCGAAGAAGAAGAAGGAAACGATGTCTTCCCAAGAGGAGGTGAGGACCTCCGACGTCCTGATCAAGCACAAGGGCTCGAGGAGCACACTATCAGTGCCACCACCAGGTAAGAAGAGAAATGGTGCGTGCCCGTCTCCTCCTCATCATGGTCTTGATCTGCGTCCTCCGCATCGACTGCTTCTACTTCGGTATCTCCTCCTCCTCCTCCTGAGAATATTCAATTTTGGTGGTTGCTCATTGTCCGCTGTCCAAAAGTTTGGATTTTTAGTTTAGTAGAAGGGTAATTATAAGGGCACTACACATTTTACTCGGGGCTAGTCCATTGAAAATTTACAAAAATTTACAAGTTTGCCATCGTAAAAGTTACTTAGGGCTAGCCCAAATTGTTATAATCAGGACTGTCAAAATTTTGACAGTCCTACAAATGTCATAATTTTGACAGTCCCGCAAGCTATGTGGACTGTCAAAATTTTGACAGTCCTAATTTTAACCCACTGAAAATTTTATATAAAACTAGGACTGTCAGGATTTTGACAGTCCCACAAACAATGAGGACTGTCAAAATTTTGACAGTCCTCATTTTAATTGTCAGGATCGGGGCTAGCCCATTGGAAATTTACAAAAAATTACAAGTTTGCCATCCTAAAAGTTACTTGGGCTAGCCCAAATTGTTATAATCAGGACTGTCAAAATTTTGGCAGTCCTACCACTTGGAAAGACTGTCAAAATTTTAACAGTCCTACAAATTGTTAGGACTGTCATAATTTTGACAGTCCCACAAGCTATGTGGACTGTCAAAATTTTGACAGTCCTAATTTTAACCCACTGAAATTTTTATATAAAACTAGAACTGTCAGCATTTTGACAGTCCCACAAACAATGAGGACTGTCCTAATTTTTTTTTTAGTTTATTTCTATTTAGTTAGTTTTGGATTTTGATTTTTTTATTTAATTTAACATCCAAAATAAAATATGTTATCATTGAACCCAAACAAACAAAAAAATCTACCGTACGAATATTACGTCTGCCGTCGATCAGACTTCAAACGGCCATAACTATTTGTTTTCAAATCGTTTTTCGTCACACAATAGGTCGATTTGTATGTTTTCGACGAGAGTAACACAATTCGTGTAGAGAGAATTTTCATCCGAAGTAAGACGTACATATTACAGGAAAAAATATAAAATATAAAACTTTAAAGTATCATAACTTTTGACTGGGAGATCGAAACAAGCTCCAGCTTGAGCCAAAATGACCGTATGGAAAAGTACTTCGGGATAAACGGTTTTACCGTTTGGCGGACTTCCCAAATTTTTAGAATCGCAAAAAAATGATGTTTCGACCTCCAAATTTTACTTTTGGTAATTTTTTTTTTTACAAAATATTTAATGTACCAATAATAAATTTACTATTTTAAATAACATAATACTTTAACAAATTTTATGAATAGAAATTTTAAGGATATTTTGAAATTGGCCCCCCCAACAATTAACAAAAATAAATTAACAGAAAAAAAAATTTAGGACTGTCAAAATTTTGACAGTCCTACCAATGGGAAGGACTGTCAAAATTTTGACAGTCCTAAAAATTCAACATATATTTTTAGGACTGTCAAAATTTTGACAGTCCTACCAATTGGAAGGACTGTAAAAAGTTTGACAGTCCTAAAAATATATGTTGAATTTTTAGGACTGTCAAAATTTTAACAGTACTTCCAATTGGTAGGACTGTCAAAAATTTGACAGTCCTAAAAATCAACATATATGTCAAATTTTGACAGTTCTTTTATTTTTTCATTTTCTTTTTTGGTTTTGACGGCGACGACGACGGGAGGCGCGGCGACGGGAGGCTGCGGTGGAGGACGGGGGAGGAGGCGGAGGAGGACGGCGGGAGGGGGGAGGGCTCCGGTGGGGTGGGGAGGGTTTGGGAGTGTTTGGGAAGAAGGGTTTCAAAGTGGGCTAGTATGAGTAAAATGTTGGGTTAGTATAAGTAAAAGTTCCTCTTTAGTGGGCTAGCCCCAATCCTGGGCTAGCCCCAAGTAAATATGGTAGTGCCCTTATCAAAAGCCTAGTAGAATGTATGTGACTACATTATGTGTTTGCTGTCAAAGGTTGTATTTCTGTGTAGAAAATAGTGAAGGCCTATGATGGCTGAAACTCATGTTAGTTTAACCCAAATTGGGGTTTTGGTAGAATTTCTTGAGTTAGGTTCCTATTTTATTGTTAAAGTTCAGAGTTCAAAATTGGGGTAGGTTGGATGCCGCCTTCTCACTGCTCGATGAAATTCCCAAGAAGGGACGCAGGCCCAACATGACTACTTAGGCCACTCTCATGCATTTTCTCTGTTAGTACATTTTCTTGATGGCTCCATGATTGCTTGTAGTTAGGTATATATTCACTGGTTATGCTCATGGTTTCATCTTAATGTGTATCATGATTTGTTATCTTGTTCTGCATAATCCATGCAGTGTCTGGGTTGCTCGAAGGCCACCTGGTTATGCCTTCGTCGAATTTGATGACCAGAGAGATGCTTTGGATGCATTCCGTGGGTTAGGTGGTATGCTTATTATGATCCGACCATCCTCTTCCATTTTTTTCTGTATCATGTCTTATTTACTTGTGGAATTCCTGTTGGTGCATGCTCTCTGATACAAGACTCTCCAGTCGAGTGGAATATTATGTTAATTTTGTTTGTGAAATTGCCAAGGCGCCATAATTCAAACGACTCAACTTTTCCTTTGGAGCAGCCATGTTGTTTGTTCTCTTATCTTCTTTGAATTTACTTATGTGCTCTTGTACTTGTGTAGAGCTAATTGTTATAAGCAGGTGTTGGTGACTTAATTCTCTTCTGTTCCAGAGCAACCTAATTATTATTTGTTCCAATAAAAGTTATTATTCTGTTGTTGTGCTAAATGTATATTTCAGCATGTGAACTGAATTTTCTCATACCTAGACCACTGATTCATCGTATAGAAGTTAGTTTAGTCTTGTTTCTTGTATGGCCTGGAGTCTTTCTACTTTTTTTCTTATTTTTGGTCCCACGTCAGGAAAACACAAGGAAGGGAGCATACCCTTGCTTGTAAATATGTACTTTGATGGAGAGTACATATTTATAGGCAAGGGTGTGTTCTCCTTATGTTTTCTTGATGTGGGACTAAAACTAAGAGCAAAACTATAAAGCTTCTAGGCCATACAAGAAATAAGACTAAACTAACTTCTACATGGCGAAACCTGGATGGTAGGACTAATTATTGAAATAACCATCACTCACATTCAAATCAGGTTCGTTATATTTCTGTTATTTCAGAAGCGGATTCAAAAACTTGTCCCAACTATTAGTCTTTGCGGCAGTTTGTCCAATTATTCCTAGGGGTTAACATATTAGAAAGCATTATTGACTTCTAGGTCTATGTCCGTTTTGGCATTTAATGACTCTAAACTAACTGATTTGAACTGTTATTAGCATGACAAAACCTTTCTCATGTTTTTCAGACTCCTTTGTAGTAGTTTTGGAACTCATTTGTAGATGTTTCTTACACCCATTTTAGAATAAGGGGAAGTAGTAACAACTCTATAGTTTTTGTGTGCTTTCTAGGAAACGAAAAAGATGTTATAGGCTTATAGCAGTTATACAAGGTGGGATCCTCTCATTACCTTTGTGTTGAAATAGAATCTTCTATAATTGTTCTTGGAGACTTGACTTTTGTACATACACAGTAATAAGCAGTGGTTTATATGATGTTTAAGTTTGTTCGAGTACAAATTCATGTTAAATCTCTCATCCATCAGTTCTCTCGTATGTTACTTTCCTAGATAATGAGAAGAAAATGAAGTTAAAGCATGTCATGTGTGCTTATCAGGTTCTTATGCTCATTTGAGAAGATTACCTCATGCTCAAATACCTCAAAGCCATGTCTTGAGAGTGACAGTTTTTTTTTCTGAAATTGACTGAACCATTTGTTTTTTTTTTCCAGTGTAGAGACATGCAATAATGTGAATTTATGGTCCTGGAATTCTAAAAATCATAGCTCTGAAGTATGCACATAATCTTTAGTTAGATAATGACGATTCAGCCATATTAATTTCTTGGGTAGCTCGAATGCTTATGTATTGTCTTGTCTTTACTGTGATCTTAATTGTGATGCTCCTTACCTGGTACACCCATCAAAGCAGTTCCATATATTGTTTTTTCCATATTAACAAAAACCTGATCTGGTTTGCACAAGTGATACTTGGGGATTCATAGCTAAATTTAATCGATTTAAGGCATTGGAATGCTATTATGGACCTTTGTCTTCAGCACAATAGCCTTGCCTAAAATGTTTTATGGATGATGTACTCCCCTAGGTTGAAATTTGTCTAAAGAGAGTCACTGAATATAGATGTTACTTCAAACGTAAGAGTTCAATTGTACTGTGTTCTGTCCAATCTACATCTACTAAGTCATACTTTATCAGGGTGGAATGGTTGGCATGTGGAGCTTTCTCACAACTCTAAAGGAAGCACCGATGGCTAACGTGGTAGTGGTGGGTGCTCATTGGTGGTAAAGAAATCTTTGGCTTGGTGATTTTCTGAAGCTAAAAAATTGGAGTCTACAAATTTGAAGATGGAAGCTAAAAAAATGGCAATGGTTAGCCAAGAAATTGAGTTTTTTTTTCTTCTATCGCCTATTATTTGGTGGGGAAGCGGTATTTGGTTAAGCCAAAAAAATGTTTTTTCTGTCTCCTTTTTTTTTTGTCTGCTATTTATATTTGATGTCCACTGTTAAGTGTTATATTAGTAATGGGCTTTAGTCCCACATAGGGTAGAATAATAGAGAGAGGGGTTAGACTCTCCTATATATATGTAGTCTTTTCATCAATGAAGATCAATCCATTATTTTCACTCTACATGGTATCAGAGCCAAAACTCTGACTCTCTCCCTTTCCACTTCTCTCTCAAACCCTAGCCCCACCCCATCTCCGCCTCCTGTCCGCCACCCGCACTTGCCTCCGCCTCGGCCTCCACCCCTCTCTGCTCGCCAGCCCCCTCCCCCCCTTGCCGACTCCCACTGCCTGCCGACCCCCCACTGCCAACCGACCACTCCCCCCCGCCCCCAAGACCTCCAGCCCAAAACCCTAACCCTAATATGCAGCCGCCACTCATCCTTCCTGTCTAAATCCTAATTCCAAAAAAAAAAGTCGTATATCGGCGGTCAGAGGGTAGACAATGATTTGTTTGCAGAACCTCTGTTCCGAGATTATGACTTTAGGAGTTAACAAAGAGTAGACAAGTTGCTTGTTTACGTGGATCTTTGTTTCCTTCCTACCCCGATATCCACATCAGGATCTACACAAAGAGTCACCTGGGTTGCTTCTCTGTCCTGGCTTGTGTGATCCCAATACGATCTTTACTTTCCATACGCGTGCCGGTTCTGGCTACGTTGATAGCGCACTGGTCAAGTTGATGTGATTATTGGGGTTGGAAAGATCCAGCGACGGTTGAATCAAGTGCATTTGTAGGATGACAAACACTGAGATGGCTAGCAGTGATACTACTACCGGTGTCTGGAATGCCTTGGCGGGACCAACGGGCACTGGCACGACGATTTTTTCGATTCGACTCGTCGATCGGCAGTTAGACGGACCAGATGGTTACTCAACATGGCAGAAGAAGGTTGAGAAAACACTTTGGAGAATACGGTTGTCCAAGCATCTGACTGACAACCCTCCGGAGACGACTGATCCCACATTTGAGCAGTGGGAGACAGATGATAGTCAACTGCTTACACAGTTGATGAATCAATGGTACCATTGGTAGAGGACATGGTTCAGAATACGGACACGGTAAATGAGTTATATGAGGTCCTAGCAACGTCGTTTGATGGAAAATATGACTTTTCTTGTATCTATGATTCGGTTGTCGACGTCTACCGGGCAGAACAGGACGACAAGTTTCATAAGGACCACTTCCGGGCTTTTAAGGCTATGGTCGATGAAGTTGATCGTATATTACCATTGACGACGGATATCAATGAAGCAAGGGCTCAACCTAAGCAACTTCATGTCATGGCATATCATGTATCTCTTCGTCCTGATGCAGTCTCAGTTCGCTCTTAGATCATTGCTGGAGCCGATGTTCCATCTCTAATGGAAGCTCATTTTCGTGTCCTACGGACAACAAAGGTCATTGAGACCTCTCCAAGTGATGCTTCTGCTGATCGGTCTGCTCTTGGTGCCGCTCGTACTGGATTTCGTGGTGGTTGTGGTGGAAGACGTGGTGGCCGAAATGTTGGCCGTGATGGTGGACGAGGCATTGGCGGTCGTGATGGAGGTCGACCGTGCACCTGCTTCAACTGTGGTCTATAGGATTATTTTCAGTGGCAGTGTACTAAAGCTTCTGCCGCCAATGTTATTTCAGATACTCCTGATTTTGGCGGCCGATCCGTACAACTAATTGATGAAGCATATGCAGACTTTATTGAGTTTCAAGCTCAACGTCGAGGTGAAGTCTCTACTTCTTGGTCCACCGCAGGGTACTCAACGGCATGTGTGATATAGTCGAAGCAGTGGGTCCTTGATTCTGGTGCGTCTGCTTACTTGACAAGCAACGCAGGTATGATACAAAATTATGTATCGATTGGTCGTATGTCTAATATTACATGTGCTAATGGTGGTTCGCTGACAATCCGTGAAAAATGATTTGTCCGTTTTTCTTCGGGACTGTCACTACATTCTGTATTACATACACCCGAAAATTCATTTAGCTTACTCTCAATTAGTCGGATTACTTGCGATATGTATTGCTCGGTAACATTCTTTCCTGATGGTTGTGTTTTTCAGAACCTAAAGACTGAAAAGACTATCAGTAGGGGGCATGTGGCTGGAGGCGTGTACCTGTTTGACGAAACTTCCTCTCTTGCCTATGCTGATGTAAAATTTGATCCTTTTGAGTTATATTGCCGGTTCGGACATTCATCTGTCCAAGTACTCCAGAAAATGTACCAATCTTTAGATATTTCATGTTCTTTTCATTGTAAGTCATGTAGTTTGGCTAAGCATTACCGGATTTTCTATCTGGTCAGTTAGAATAAAATTGCTTCCGCTCCCTTCGAGTTGATACATTCTGATATATGGGGATCTTGTTCGATTGAATTTATAATGTGATTCAAGTACTTTGTTACCTTTGTTGATGACTACTCACGTTTTACTTTTGTTTATCTAATGAAAAATCGCTCCGAATTATTTAACATTTGGTGCAATTTTTATGCGAAAATTAAAACACAATTTGGTGTTCCGATTAAATGCGTTCACAATGACAATGGTCGTGAGTATATGTCTCGTGAGTTTGTTTCACATATGTCTCGGAATGGCATCATCCACCAAATTTTATGTCCTTACACACACCACAACAGAATGATGTGTCTGAACGCAGGAATCGTCATCTCTTAGAAACAACGCTTGCTCTTATATTCCAAGCACGTACTGCAAAAAGATTTTGGTCAGATATCGTTCTTACGGCTTGCTATCTAATTAATCGTATGCCGTCATATGTTCTCAATGGCGATACTCCCTTATTTAGGTTATATCCCAAACGAGAGCCATTTTTTCTACCTCTCCGAATCTTTGGTCGCTTGTGTTATGATTAGGGATACCCGACCAACTCTTTCTAAATTAGATCCAAAGGCTATCCAATGTATTTTTCTTGGGTATCCTAAGGATCAGAAAGGGTATCGATATTTTTTGCCAGTCTTGAAGAGATTTTCTTTCTCGGAATGTTACCTTTGTTGAAATCGAACTTCCTCTACTTCTACAAAATACTGATCCGGCTCCGCAAGTTTACCCAGAAGATAATTTTTTGTTGTTTTCTGTTCAAATACAACAGCCCTCCGTAAGGATATCCTCCCCTACCGAGACAGTTTTTCGGTCCGACGGTCCGTAGACACCGGTTCCGTAAGCCCCGTCGTCGCCCAAACGAGTGTCACAGATGGTGCCTCCGCCTACAGTCACAGAGACATCATCCTCCTCTAGCTCCACTGAGTCGCTTCCGCCTGTTCCTCCAGCTCGACCTCGTTGTGCCTGACCTCGTTGTGCCTGTCGTGACCATCATTTGTATGTTGAAAACTATAAAGGACTTGCGAGCCACACTTAGTCCTTGATAACTATTATTGATGGGATTCAGATTCCCAATTATGCTGAGGAGGGTCTCAAACATCCCTGTTGGCGTGCTGCTATGGATGAGGAGATGAAAGCGCTTCGGGAGAACCATACTTGGGACTTGGTAGATTTGTCGTCTGTTAAACAAGCTGTCGGTTACAAATGAGTGTTCACGATCAAAGTGAACCGGATGACACTCTTGATCGACTGAAAGCTCGTCTGGTGGCTAAAGGATATTCTCAGACTTATGGTGATAATTATTTTGAGACATTCTTTCCAGTTGTCAGGATGACCTCTGTACGCGTACTCTTGGTCTTAGATGTTCGCTATGACTGGTCACTACTTCAGTTGGATATCAAGAATGCCTCCTCCACGGGGATCTTGACGAAGAATATGTTGTGCAACCTTCCGGGTTCGTTGCAAGGGAGGGTAAAGTGTGTCATCTGCGAAAGGTCCTCTATGGTCTCAAACAATCATCCCGTGTAAGGTTTGGTCGGTTTACAGATGTCACTCAGTTTGGCATGTGTCAATCGAAGAAGGATCATTCTGTATTTTACCGACAAACATCGGTGGGAAGGATACTACTTGGTGTTTATGTTGATGACATTGTGATCACATGATACGATAGTCAAGGCATTGCAGGACTAAAGAAGTTTATGGGAGAATATTTTCAGACCAAGGATATAGGATCGTTAAACTAGTTCTTGGGTGTTGAAGTCGTACGGGAAAAGAAACATATTGTCATGTCTCAAAGGAAGTATATGCTAGACATATTAAATGATACATGAATGATGCAAGCCAAGGGAGCAATGTCGCCAATGGACCCAGGAGAAAAGTTACTCCCCGACGAGGGGTATTGATGACTAATCCGGATCAATATCGTCGAGTGGTTGGAAAACTCAACTACTTGGCAGTTATGACTCGTCCAGATATTTTCTTTGCAGTCAGTATCGCGAGTAGATTTATGTCTACTCTACGAGTTCCACATTGGCTGGCAGTTCTCAGAATTCTGCGCTATCTAGTCCAGAATCCTGGAAAAAAAATTCGTATGGAGAACCAAGAACATACAAATGTTGAATGCTTTACCGATGCTGACTGGGGTGCAAGCCTGACATATAAACGATCTACATCTGGTTATTCGCTATTTATTGGCGAAAACTTGGTATCGTGAAAGAGCAAGAAGCAGAGTGTGATCGCACGATCAAGTTTCGAAACTGAATATCGAGCCATTGCTCATGGCACGGCTGAAGTATTATATTTGCAGCATCTTCTACAAGAACTGGAAGAAGAAGCATGATCTAAAGCAGCAAATATGTGGTGTGATAACCAATCTGCTATCCATATTGTTACCAATCATGTATTTCATGAAATGACGAAGCACATTGAAATTGATATCCACTTCGTTCGTGATGAGTATAAAAAGGGGATGATAAAGTTTCATCACGTAAGGACCAGTGATCAGATAGCCGATATCTTCACGAAATCTCTTTTGGGTTCTTGGGTGCAATTTTTATGTAACAAGATGGGCATGATTGACATATATGCTCCAGCTTGAGGGAGGGTGTTAAGTGTTATATTAGTAATGGGCTTTAGTCCCACATCGGGTAGAATAATAGAGAGAGGGGTTAGTCTCTCCTATATATATGTAGTCTTTTCATCAATAAAGTTCAATCCATTATTTCCACTCTACATCCACAATTACAAAGGAGGTGCTGTTTGCAACTCTATTGCAAAATTAGGCCATGGAACTTAAATTTCTTTCACACCATCCTGATTTCTAGATTCCAGGAATTGATTCACCAATCTAAAGATTATTCCATTCTATAATTTTTTTAATAAAGTTTGTTTGCTTGAACTCCTATAGTCTTATTGGATATGTGTAGCCTTTGTTCGTACAAACCAAAAGTCAGATTTGTTGATCCTGGAATCAGAGTTCATTAACTTCTAAGCAAGCTAACAGATCCCTGGAGAAAAGATACCAAGATGGCATTTTTGGTTGATAGCTAGTGTCTGCCATATGTTGACAAGCAAATGCTTTCTAGGAGTTTAAAAGTTACATTTCTAGTGTAGGAAGCAAGTAACTTGACTAATTTATTATGAACTTTTCTATATTATATCATAAAGAGAAGTAATGTGAATGTCTAGAAGTATTTGATACCCCTGTTATTAGGATTTCTCCCATGTTTGAGAATAAGGTTAGGCATCTATTAAGCAGCACCTTTTACAAAATTGGAGTTGAGTGCTTGTGCATGAATTTGTAAAAGTTTGAGTAAATTTACCACTTTTTCTTTTCTTTTTTTATTCATCTTTTATTTAGCCTGTTTTATACCAGATACTTTCTGCAGTCTGCTATACACACTTGCCACCTGTAGTAATAATCTGCATAATTTTTTTGTTAGCCATCAATTATAGCTTCCCTCAATATCATAGAGCTTAATGCATAAGTTTTTCACTTTCTGCAGGAATTATTTTTGTAGATTCATTATGGGTCTTGTTTGGAATGTTTGGATTTCTTTTTGGTGCTGATATGTTTGATTTATAAAAAAAATCATTTTCTTACAAGCTTTTGATAATCTTTAGTGGCTTATTGGAAATGGTTTTCCTACCAACTAAAGTTGAACTCTTAGTTTATTGGATATGTTTTGGTTTGAGTATCAGTAGTTATAGGAATTTGTTTTAGTTTGAGTTATATGGTTTTAGTATCACTACCTTTTGGTTGTGGTTTGAGTATCAGTGAGTATCAGTAGGTTTGGTATATCAGTGAAAAAAATAAGTTCACACACAAAAAAGGTTACTGTCAACTGCTCTTTAATTCAATTACGATCTCTCTTTTTTGTGAAGGATAAATAACTTGTTTTGGTCTATCTGCTGCTTCTTGCGAATACGGTATAGATTTTTTTTACAGGCGGTGTGTTCTAGAGAAGAAATTAGTCGAGTTACATATTTCTGAAGAGTAATGCTTCATGTACCTTCTTGAGACCTGGAGTATTACACCTTGCTCCAAAGTAATAAGTTCTATGATCCCTTCTTGTTTGCATTATACCTCTAATTTTTTCCAAATTAATTATAAACATGGACAATAAAATTCTCTTTCCATTCTTTTTTTCCCCACCTTGTGAAGTTGAAAAAGAAGTAAGAAAACATTTTGGTTATTTACAAATATTAACGTCTCCATTTTGACCTTTCTGAAAAGAGAACTGGTCTGATTGTGCCTTTAACTGCAGATATATTAGCATTGGTGGTAATATAAGACCTAGGAAGTATGTACACTCCAAAACCGGTGCCACATTGGTGTCATGTCTGTGTCACGGTGTCTATTTCTGTCATATTCGTGTCTGTGCACCATAGTAGCATATAGCACATGCAATTGCAAACTTCAACATGAAAGTTACCAGACAGAATTTACACACCAAGTAGAAAATGCTTTACTAATATGGATGTAACTGCTTCTACAATCTTTTATGTGCAGAGTGTTGTTCAAAGATTTCTTTCTAAAAACTTTCAGTTGTCATTCTTCTTCTTCTTCTTAAAAAAATTCCAAAACTTGAATCCAGATTCATCGAACAATGTCTGCATCGACGCCTGCATGATTTAACTTGTCTACCTCTTCTTCTTCATCTTCTTCAATTTGTCACTGGCTACCTACGTACTCATTGACTTAATATCAATATTTTTGCCTAACATAAATAATGATTGGTTATGGATTAATGTACTGCAGAAATGATACCCTGATAAGTGCCATGCTGACCCATGGATGGTCGAAGAAGCCAACAGATGATTCCAGCAAATCCATGAGGTATATCAAGGTACCTACGGTGTGTACGTGTATATATAGTTATGGCTGGGTAACATTGAGTTTCAAGTAATTGATACTGATTACCATGTGGAACTGGTAACAATTGAAGGTAGTGGTTCTTGCTTATTAGTTCATTTCTTTGATTTTTTTTCTAACTTTTATGTAGATATTTTCAAGCTTTAGTTCATTTCTTTGATTTTTTCGTACTTTCTGATGTTGCCTAATGCCTTTTTACATATATCTTGAATGGCTTTGCAGTTAAGTTAGCACCAGTGGAGTGATAAAGAAGAGGAGAGAGAGGAGAGTCACTAGAGGGAGAGCAGAGGACGGAGAAATTGGAAATGTTGGATGAGATGATGGAGGCAGAGGAGGGATTTATAGACGAGGAGATGGTGGATTTCCTGCTACCATTTCTGGTAGCATACTACGCGACTACCCCTACCATCATGACCATGGTTGTTAAGTTCCTAACCGAGAACCCCCATGCTCTCGAGATTCTCAAGGTTTTTCAGTATAGTACTGAGTGACCGTGCTTCATACCATGTCTGGGCCATATGTCCTTACTTCATCTGTCCAAGTTTACTATAAGAAAAAGTGAAAATGCTATTTTTGATCCTTTTCCTTAGGCTGTGTTTGCTGGCTAAGAAAGTGAGGAAAAATAAGAAAAAGAGAAGATAGACTATGCTATGCTATGCAAATATGGTTCATTCTCTTTTTCTTTCATAAGCCAAACCAAATTCAACCTTAATATCTACTTTGAAGGTGATTTTCAGTCTGGGACTAGTTATGGTCTAAAACAGTGAAGAGTATAACTATCACTTTCTTTTTTAAGCTTTTTTTGTTTTCATCTTATGTGAGTAATATAGGTGTACTTATAGAATATTGCAGTATGTTGAAGTGTAGTGCTCTGGATCTGCCATACTCACCTATTGGAGTTCTCATATGGCTCTACGTTTTAACAAAATTGTGTGGTACTATATTCTTATGCATTATCCTACTGTTATTTTGCATTTATATTTTAATTAATCATCTTATCAGCATTGAGAAGATGGGATTATTATGCAGAAGGTTATTTCTTCTTTAGCTCATTCATGATATGTTATCCATTTTGGACTCTCGTATAGGTAGCTTGCAAGCACCTGTGTGCAGGCTTGAGTTTTATCTCCTTTCTTGTCCTATTTATATAGGCATCTATGCAGACTTGAATTTAGCTTCTTTTATTTTTGGAATTCCAACATCCAATTTGGTATGTGCACTGCAGCTCTTGTGAATTACTAACAGTTCAATGATTGATATAGACCAAAGTTGATACTTCTTTGTTGTACGTTATTTTAGATTAATTATGTCTGTACACCATGTTGGTAAGTAGAGCTTTACTGAAATACATCTGGTTGTGTTGTAGGGGACATATTGAAGCTTTTGTTGCATAGAGTGATGCAAGAGATTGCAGATTGCATTTAGTTACAGCAACAGTAAATGATAAATTACGAGGTATGTGATCATTAGCCCTGGAATTAAAGTGGCAGAAATTGGAAGAAGATAATTCTGAAAATTTTAGGGAATACTATATTAGATTGAAATTGAAAAAACCGATCATCTTGTTCAACCATTTATTGCAGCACCAATACCATCTAATGAAGTACCCTGTGCTGTTTAAGGTTCCTTTGGTATCCCATACAAGATGGAATTCATCCTATTCCTGGTCATTTTTCTTAGCTGGAACTGTCTTGTTTGATGAGAAGTATATTGAAGATTATTTAGATATGAAGTTCTAAAGTAAAAACTGTCATTTGATGATTTTATTAAACCTAGCGGATAACTAAGCTTGGTGAAGTACTTGGATATGTGTGTAGGACTCAAAAGCATATTTTGTGTCAAATCATAGAAACTTCTTTTTTCATGTATTCCTGAACCTTGCTGTTTACGAGGATTACAACTAGATCCATTGATTACATATTTTTCTTACAGTCAAGGTTGCAATCAGCAAAATACATGTCTACAACTTTCTACCTTGACTACCCAATATAGTGGGCTTTGTGAGAAAAACATAGAGATTCAAGTTGTGTGCGTTGACATCCAGAATCGTATAGATCCTAAATAGAAGCTGTGGAAAGGTATGATTTATTTATTTTATTATCAAAATAGGAAATGCTAAACCTGGTATATATTTTTTTTACTTATTTCTTATAATTCATTTGGAGCTATATGTAATTTATGATATTGCATTCTTTGCAAGGGTCTGAACATGGATATTGATATGGATAGAAAATGATTTTCTACGAGGATGTACAGAAAATGATTTTCTACATATTTTTGGGAGGATGTATAGAAAATGATTTTTTTTTATATTTTTGTTATAAATAGTTATATCACATTGTTGTTTGATGCTTTCATTTTCAGGATTCTCCTTGACAGTTTTTGAGGGTGGTGTTGACAATTTTGAAGGTGAAATTGACAATTTTGATGGTGTTGTTAAAAGTTGAAACCAAAGGAAGCAACTAACTGCTTTGAGGGTGCCACTTACTAGTGGATGCATATATATGTATTTGGATCTATTTTGGAAAAATATAATTAAGATGGTAGTATTATGTACTTTTGGACCGGTATTAAATGATATTTTTGATTCGAAAAGAATGTTTTAAGTGTTTATTAAATTTATATTGAAATGAATGTTTTGGAACCGAATATTATTAAGTATTGCGTTTTAGAACATTTTGACAAGTGATATATATATATATATATATATAATACTTTGAATAAGTGTTATATATATGAAATTTATTTATAACACTTTGGAAAATAAGTGTTATATATATATTCGTCTTATTTATAACGTTTTTAGGAAAAAAAATGTTATATATGCAGAAAACATTTATAATGCTTTTAGAAACATTTATAACACTGGTTTTTATAATGACCGAGGGCTTACGAAAAGCGTTATAAAATGTTATTTATAACGCTTTTTAGCCGTCATAAAAAGGTATTTTTGTTGTAGTGATAAAGGACTATTCCGAGGCATTTCGACCCGATCCAACACTGAGTTTCAAGCCAGCCTGGTGGTCTCGAACTGCAAGTATTTCGAGTTGCCTAATCTGTCCGGGGTAGCAAGCCCCAACAGTGGGTTCGCAATACCCGTGCTTCCAAAGTACGTTCCAATGTTTCCTCCATGGTCGAACTGTCCCGGTGTTCCGGTGCCCATCCGTTCGAGGAAACCAAACCCTGCACGCACAGGTTGTCCGTGACCATGCAATGCTCCGATAATGTAGGTACGACGAGGAATCGTGCATTCTCCTCCTACCAAACTATTCTCGTCCCGTTCCATCTGATTCACCATATCCATTATCAAATTATCACGAGGCACCATGCCGCTTCTCGACATAGTGCTCCGATAGGTGCAATACCCCGTTTCGATAAATCTGTGGCACAATGTCCTCTCCGATGCAGTTGTCCGATTTTGAACCACAACTGCACACTTCACTTGACGAAGTGCCCGAACCTGATACTCGTGCGCAACACACGCTCGCTCGAAGAAGTGCTCTCACTGGTCCAATCGTTAAATTCAACTCAAGGCCACAAATTATATTCATCCAAACGGTGCACACTCTATGCACGCCACAGTGTGGTATTTTTCATGTTCCAGTCCAAGTGTCCAAGACATTACGTGTGTTCCAATTGTTAGGCATGAAGGAGTAGAGGAGAAGTAAAAACGATGGAAAACTTTTTCAGGATTATTTCTTTCATATTATTGGAAGAGAATACAAGGTAGCTTCCTATAGAAGATTTACAGAAGAGGTAATAACTGAAATGATATCGCTATCCTGATTTCTAGGCTAATAATAAAATACATTTAAGATACAAAATCTTGTATTTACAAGGGGACTGCTAGTAGGACACCTAGCAGATTCCATAACTGGCACACCATAAAAATAGACTTCTTAATAGATATGATATTTCAAATATTTAGCTAGTAGGACTCCCCCTCAAGCTGGCTTGAAGATATCTTCCATAGCTAGCTTGCCAATTAGAGTTTCAAATTGCTTACTTGGAAGTCCCTTTGTAGGTATATCCGCCACTTGTTCATTAGTAGGGACATAAGGCATACAAATCAGTCCACTCTCCAGCTTTTCTTTGATAAAATGTCTATCCACTTCAACATGTTTTGTTCTGTCATGATGAACTGGATTGTATGCCATAGAGATTGCTGCCTTGTTATCATAATATAATCTCATTGGTAGATAATGATTAATATTTAATTCTTCTAAGAGTCTTTTAATCCATAATACCTCACAAATTCCATGAGCAATGGCTCTATGTTCAGCTTCTCCGCTACTTCTTGCTACAACACTTTGCTTTTTTTACTTCACCATGTTACTAGATTTCCTCCAACAAAGCTACAATAACCCGAAGTTGATTTTCTATCTGTCACATCCCCTGCCCAATCTGCATCAGTATATATTTCTACCTTGAGATGTCCATGATTTTCGAACAACAAGCCTCTACCAGGAGTACCTTTTAGATATCTCAAAATTCTATAAACAACATCAAAATATTCTTGTCCAGGAGAGTGCATAAATTGACTTACCATGCTAATTGCAAAACCTATATTTGGACGTGTGAGAGAGAGATATATAAGTCTCCCCACTAGTCGTTGATATTGGTCCTTTTTTTATTACTTCTTCTGGTTTAGCAGGCTGTAGCTTTATCTTAGGATCAATAGGTGTTTCAGCAGCTTTGCATCCTAATAGACCTGTTTCCCCAAGTAAGTCCAGTGTATATTTTCGCTGTGAAACAAAGATACCTTTCTTTGATATGGCAAATTCCATACCAAGAAAGTACTTCATTGGCCCCAAATCTTTAATCTCGAAGTTGTTGGCAAGTAACTTCATCAATTTCTCTAGTTCAACACCGTCATCACCTGTCAAGATTATATCATCAACATACACTATTAGAATAGCAATCTTGCCTTCTTTTGAGTGTTTGTAGAACATAGTATGATCTGCATGTCCCTGATTGCAACCATAGTTGTTTACAACCTTTCCAAAGCGTTCAAACCAAGCTCTGGGAGATTGTTATTAGAAATTCTGATAGTAAGGTAGTAAGGCCAAGTGAGACGGTGGCATAGAATATGGCTGATTGTGGTAGCTAAGTTATTCACAATCCGGGAGGGTCTGCAACTTGCAAAGAATGGTCGTATGGCCAGGATTATTGTTGAAAGTGATGCGCTTCAATCTGTCTAACTGATCAAGAAAGTCAAGGAATACGAAGGCATTGAGAAAAACATCCTTAATGACATCTATGTTCTTATGCAATATTTTCAGTCTATTGAGATTAACTTTGTAAGATGTGAGTGCAATGGGGTTGCTCATAAAACAGCTCGCTTTGCTCTAACGTCCATCAAGTCTCAGTTTTAGGCCAACCAAGTCCCAGATTGGCTGGCCGAGGTTGTTTCCTCAGATTTTATTCCTTGATTGTGTTGAATGAAATTGCCCTTTGAGGCCCCTTTCAAAAAAAAAAAACCCAAGCTTTAGGAGATTGTTTGAGTCCATATAGAGACTTTTTTAATTTGCATACTTTACTTTTATCCAGTTTACCTTCAAACCCAGGAGATAACTCCTTAAAAACTTCTTCTTCAAGATATCCATTTAAGAAAGCATTATTTACATCTAATTAGTGTAATGGCCAATTAAGATGTGCAGATAGGGAGAGTAAGAATCGAATTGAGTTCATTTTAGCTACTGGTGCAAAAGTCTCCTGGTAATCTATCACATATGTTTGTGTAAACCCCTTTACTACAAGCCTTGCTTTTATCTTTCTATATTGCCACCAGCTTTGCATTTGATTGTAAATACCCATTTGCAACCCACATTTTTCTTTTCTTTAGGTAAATCAACTACTTCCCAGGTGCCATTGTTTCGAAGAGCTTTCATTTCTTCTAGAACTGCTAATTTCCAATCTGGATCATCAAGAGCTTCCTGAATTGTTCTTGGCACAAATAGGTGAGAAATTTTTGATGTAAAGGACTTATGATGCTTTGAGAGTCTATGGTAAGAAAGATACCTATCAATAGGATATTTTGAACAAGTTCTAGTTCCTTTTCTAAGAGCAATGGGAATATCAAGATCTGAAAAATCAAGGAGTGTAGGATTGATATTGCCTGTTTTTTTGGCATGACCATTGTCCCGAGTTGATGATTGACCATGATCTGAAAAAATGGGATGAACGGCTTCACTATTTCGATTCATCCTTCGCCTAGTATAAACACGGAGCTCAGAAGAAGGTTCATGTAGTATCTCTCCCCCTATTTGTGTTAAATCAATGCTAGGTGCACTAGGAATAAGAGTTCCTTCATTTTCCACATTTAAAACTTCTTTTCCATTAGTAACAGATTCATTTTGGTAATTAAAAACAATATTGGGTATAGGTGTGGTAGTTTGGCAAAACTTAGGCATAGGTGTGATAGTTTGCCAAAACTGATCATCATCATTATTCTACCCCTGAGGATTAGTTTTGTAAAACGACTGATTTTCAAGAAAGACAACATCCATACTATAATGGATTTTTCTTGTTTTGGATTAAAACACTTGTATCCCTTTTTTTAGCATATCCAAGGAAAATAAATTTTTCGGCTCTTGGATCAAGTTTACTCCTAAGATGAGAAGGGATATGAACAATGGTTGTACACCCAAAAACTTTGAGAGGTAACTCAGCACTTATTCAATTTTCTGGAAAAAAAAAACCTTTTAAGACATGCTAGAGGAGTAATATATTCCAAAACCCGAGTTGGCATACGGTTAATTAGATAAGATGCAATCAAAATGGCATCTCCCCATAAGTATTTAGGAACATGCATAGAAAACATCAATGCTCTACCAACTTCTAATAAGTGCCTATTTTTTCTCTCAGCAATGCCATTTTGTTTAGGAGTATCAGGACAAGTAGATTGGTGTAAAATTCATTTTCTTTCAAAAAATCTTCCAAACATTTATTAAAGTATTCCGTTCCATTATCAGTTCGGAGTATACTAATCTTTGTTTGAAATTGATTTTCAGCCATATTGTAAAAATCTTTGAACAATTTTTCAACCTCATATTTTTCACTCATCAGATATACCCAATAAAGGTGAGTATGGTCATTTAAGAATGTTATAAACCACCTTTTTCCGGATAGAGTAGTAACCTTAGAGGGTCCCCAAACAGAATTAAATAAAAAGGTTTTGATGCACGATAAGGTTTAGATTTATATGAAATTTGATGAGTTTTTGATAAATGGCAAGTTCATAAATAAAAGGACCATAATCCAAATTTTTAAACAAACCAGGAAATAAATATTTTAAATAAGAAAAACTAGGATGTCCTAGTCTATGATGCCAAAGCATTATTTGATCACGAACTGAGATTGAACTAATACTACTATTCAAACCCTAAGCTTGTTTATTGTAGGAAGAGATGTCATCGAAATAATAGAGTCCTTCAACCATCTTAGCACTGCCAATCATTATCCCCGAAGTCAGGTCCTGAAATTCACAATGGGAATCAAAGAAAACAACACGACAATTTGAATCTCGTGTTAGTTTACTAACTGACAAAAGATTGCATGTAAGTTTAGGAACATGAAGAACAGAATGCAAATCAATATGTTCTGAGATTTTTATTGAGCCTTTTCCAACAATTGGTGATAGGCTTCCATCTGCAATCTTGACTTTTATATTACCAGGACAAGGTGAATAACTAGTAAAAAATATGAAATACTAGTCAAATGATAAAATGCACCTGAATTAATAATCCATGGTGCAAGAGTTAAGAGACTAGAATTGGCTCTAGGAATACCTGATTGTGCAAGAGAACCAGTAGGTGTACCCGATATTTGATTGGATCTTAGTAGTTGTAGAATTTGATCCAGCTGCTCCTTGCTCAATGAACCTATTTCAGCCATATTTTCTCCTGGTATAGCTCTATCTCCAGGTTTATTACCCTTGAAATTTGATGGTTTTTCATGGAGTTTCCAGCAATTTTCTCGAGTATGTCGTGGCTTATTACAATAATCACACCAGACTCTTGGCCGATCATTACTCCTTCGCTGATTTTGTGCTCTGTTTGTAGCATTGGCCGCAACAAATATGGGGTTTTCAGGACCTTTGGCAGCAACTAAGGAAGAGGTTTCAACAGGGCTAATAATGCTATTTTTTCCAACATAATATTACGCCTACTCTCCTCTCTCTCCTCACCTCCGAGAAGACCTCTCCAATAGAAGGAAGAGGGTTGTCTCCCAATAATTTTTCCCCTAACCTCATCAAACTCAACATTAAGACCAACCAAGAATTTAAAAATTCTTGCACTCTCTATTATTTTCTTATAATAATTAGAATCTTCAATGCTTTTCCATTCATAATCATTAAATAAATCAAAATCTTGCCAAAGACCCTTAAGAATATTAAAATACTTAGTCACAATACCTTCTCCTTGTCGAATATCACCAATTTTTTGTTGCAATTCATAGATTTGGGACTGATTACTGAAATCAGAGTACATCTCCACCACGTTGTCCCAAAGTTCTTTAGCAGTAGGAAAGCACATATAGTTTGCACTTATATCCTCATCCATGGAGTTCACAAGTCAAGCCATGATCATCGAGTTCTCAGCATCCAAAGTAGAAAATTAAGAATCTGTCTTCGCAGGAGCCTTGGTTTCACTAGTAAGGTAACCAATTTTTCCTCTTCCACGGATGTACATACGTACATATTGCGACCAACGGAGGAAGTTGCCTCCATTAAGTCGAATGGAAGTGATCAAATCAGAATGAGAATATGATATTTTGGTTTCTTTATTCGAAATTTTGCTAGGAGAAGACTCAGATGTACTTTGTGAAATGATGTTTGGTAAGGTAGGAACACGGAGGAGGCAAAGGAAAAATCAAATTGTAAAAGATTTTGAGGAAAGAAGAATAGAGCAACCTTGCTCTGATACCATAAAAATGATGGAAAACTTTTTCAGGATTATTTCTTTCATATCATTGAAAGAGAATACAAGGTAGCTTCTTATAGAAGATTTACATAAGAGGTAATAACTGAAATGATAGTGTTGTCCTGATTTCTAGGTTAATAATAAAATACATTTAAGATACAAAATCTTGTATTTATAAGGGGACAACTAGTAGGACAGCTAGCAGATTCCATAGCTGGCACACCATAAAAACAGACATCTTAATAGATATATTATTTCAAATATTTGAAACATTTCCACAAGAAGGGACATAGTCGACTCACCAAGTCTAAATTCGCTAAGCACTATGCCTTACCGATACGGCCGATCCCTTAAATCCGTGGTCCGATGCGAAATATGATCTACTCAATTGGTATGACCGTACGAGCAAGCTGTGATCTCCAAATTATCTGACCCCATCGGACTATGGAAGACGACATTATCGCTCGAATCCCACTATTTATGCACTGCTCTGAACGAACACACTAAATCCATTTGCGTCGTCCATGCCTCATCCCGTTGCGAGGCACTGCTTTGATCCAACTGAACTCCGCACGCAATCTGCACATGAAACCAACTCAAATCAATACTTGCTTCCAAATCCATCTCATTGAAATGTAACCAAATATTTGTCTCATTTAAACCCGACTCAGCGTAATGCACCATGTGGGTGCGGGACATTACATAATATACCACTTAGAATAAGGTTCGTCCTTGAACCAAACCAATATACGTTCCTTTCTCGTATGCCTCTTGACTATTTCATAAATTCTGCTTCATGTAACTCATACTTCATTGATCCAAACTCATTATTCTCGCTTCATGCTCAACGCTCACACAAATTCCATATTCCTCCATCCTCCTTGTAGCTCAATTCAAATTCTGCATATCTCTTTGTTTGGATCATACACATATTTAAGGCATCCCCGAAATACATATATTTCAGCCGAGCTTAGCGATAATGAATTTGGACAAGTTACAAGGGTATCTTCATGTCCGAAACATCTATCGCTTCACTCTCGACTGAACTGATCCTAATGTTCATCCCATAACTCATTCGCACACGGTATTCTCAAAAACGAGGATTCTCCACTGACGATATCTTCACCTAAACCAATTCAATTCGTGTTCTGACTCAATCCATTCTCTAGCGATAGCCCAAACTACGCACGCTACAAGTCCTTGCGCGTCCAAGCGCAACGAGTATTCTACAAGGCCCTATCATTAAACTATTTTTCAATTTACGCTTGCATCGTCCGAGCTCCACCAACCAAACTCTAACCTGACTTCAATCGCACTATGTTTCACATGCACCGCCTCCATATCATCTTCATTCTCCGAACGCTCATCACATTTGATACTATCCCAGCTAAGCGACTTACCCAAATATCGTACTATACTCTTAGATCAGCTCGGCCCAACACCCATGTCTACAACTCAATTCCTCTCTAGGTGAACATCTATATTGGGGCTTATGTGATCCACGAAGAATTCATCGCTACGCCATAGGGATAGTGTCGTCACGATTTTAACGCAGACACAATCGCTACAATTACTAGGTCACGCATGGAATAGTTCTTCTACGCTGCTTCCACTGCCTCGAAGCACCTGGATATCACCTTCTTTCGCTGTATGAGCATGCATCCTATATTAAGTTTTGATGCATATTGCAGATCTGAGGCGCATATGTCCCTTCCGTTAGTGCAAGGATCTGAGCTGAAACGAGTCGCGGCTTTAACTTCTTGAAGCTAGTTATACAGTCGTTAATTCATATGAATGATATTCCCTTCTGGGGCACGACGAGTCAAAAGCGATGCCATCTTCGATAATCTGTGACTCTGAATCTCAACTGTTGACTTAGGCCATTTTTACTATCGCTTTGATCTTCTGGCTGCATCTTCAGCTGAAGGCTATTCCGATGATCTCTCAAATCCAACACTCAGTCACCTAGATCTATCTTCGATATACACCACTCAATATCCACCCTCGACGCATTCCCAAATGTGTCACCGCAAGGGTCATTCTATGGGTCTATAATATTCACTTTGATTTTGCGGTCAAGTCGCTAGGGTCAGTTGTCCCGAATTTACGCTCGATAATTGTAAGTTATCATGATGGACAGTTACTATGAACCATGTTATATCTCATCTGTAAATCTGAACCATAATCCAACAATCCAATCCGAACACACTTCTGAATCCGAACACTTCATGCACTATCGCTGGCGTATCTGCTAACCAAGCGCCGCCTAACCACCTAGAGTCTAACTATCTATCCAAGCCAATAATCGAGAAACTGTGCTCGCTGAAACTGTCTTCCATTACTCTGTCTTTCTGTCATGAATCCATCAAAATATCGAACTGTCTTGTTCGCCTTCTCACACCACTACTTGTAATATTCTGAATCTATATGGTTGCTCCGTTTCCTATCCGTACGCCACACTTCGACGCTGCACGTCCAACTCGTCCGAGCGACACAGTGATTTGCTTCGATGTCGCTCTTTTATTTTGTTATCTTTAGAGGTCCGTCCGCCACGATCCTTGCTCTCGTTCCTTAGCACCGTCATAATTTCTCTGCATTCCGATGCGTTCACAAGTTCCCGATGACTTGCACGCCAATCTCAGATGCACTATTACTTCCACTTCAATCATCTTGTTGTGTCACATCCGTCTCAGTACTACAAGTGTTAACTTCTAATATGGCTTAATATCGTCTAGGCTCGCATCATGCTCACTCATGTCTTCCGGAGACCTCGCCCACCTTCGTTGCACCATTTCGCTAACTATCCATCTGCTAACTCTGCGTGCAAATTCTCGAGCGCTAACATCCGTACCTTTAAGTACGTGCGACTCTATCATATTTCTCCTTCAAAACTGAATGTATTCATAGAGGGAACCAACTGCTCCTTTGCATTATCAAAATCCGTAGTCCATGCTCGATAATCTTTGCCACATCCATCGCTTATGCATGTGTGCACCAACTGTTTGTTCCTTATACTCAACTCTCTCCATCAACGAATGCTCCACCAAATTTCCAAATCATGCACGCAAAAATTTGATATTCAACTTCCCGTCTGGCTGATCTCATCATATCTTCAATACTTGGTCTGCATCACTCATTCGAGTTATAAACACTCATTCTATTACTTGTTCTATTCTTATCCGAAGTAACTCCCATTTGCACGAGTCCATTTATGATCGCTCAAACATGTTGCATCAAAGAATACCTGAGTTAAACTCTGTTACACCAATTCCTGATCAAATCTCGAACTAGACCATCTGTTGCGAGTAATTAAACCTATCGCCCATATGTTCCAAACATTTTCAACATGCGCACCACTCTGTGGCATTGCATATACCACTTGGAAATTTAAGTCACTCTCGACCAACGGATACTCCGAACTCACTATTCCGCGATGATCCGACCGATCACAACTTAACATTCGCTTGATCCAAGTTCCGAAACATAACTCAGCGATGTGCACAAAATACTTATATTTTTGCTATCCACGTCCGTTGCAGCAATTCCATTGATGTCTATCCAAACATTCTAACACCGCGATCACCACGTGGTATACCATGTACCACTTTGAATCAAGTCACATCTCAGATAATACTTTTTCTCACTGATCCTATATCCTTTTGAACTATCCATTCTGCGGTGATCCTGTCATTCACAACATAATCGTTCACTTAAAGTCTGACATGAAACTCAGCTAATGCATCAACCATCTTACTCTTCTGTTGATCTCAGTCATTATAACTTGTACAATATTCTATTTTTGATACTCCCAACTATTCCTCAAACCGTTCGACACATTTGCTGCACGAGCAACTCGTACAACGTTCTCTCTAATATTCCCAACCAAAACTCAAACTCCGTCCAACACTTTCGCTATTCTTCCAATGTCTCTACTCACAACATGCCAACATACCCATCTCGTCTGCCAAATCAACTGCTCTCCTGATGCAACCAATATCTTCCAAAGCAACAAGCTACACAAATGCAACAACGCCCTCGACTTGCTGCACGAATGCAACAACGCCACACAACTTGCTGCACAAATACAACAACGCCTAGCGACGCTACTCGATTATATCAAAATACTACGAAAATGAACACAGCGAAGAACATACAAACACAACCAACAAATATATAAACTTATTGCATGGGACTAGCAATATGGCACTGAGTAGAGCCAAGAGTCATTCGATTCGTGGAAGCTATTTAGAGTTTGTGATGAAGCAAAGAAAAAAGTCCGAGGAAATGAACCTTGCTCTGATACTAAATTGTCATGTCCCAATCTCCTGCAAGTTCGATCGTCCCCGCTGGACGTGAGATCACCATGCTAACTCTCCTGCAGGACAATCGTTCTCATCGGGACATGATATCGTATGAGTCTAAAGTTGTGCTCACACAAGGCTATGCCATCAAACGTCATGGTTATTATCAAAACGACCAAGTTGCAGCGAAAGTCAAAGTATTGATACAATAAGCACACATTAGAGTATACAAAGCAAAGCTCTCAAAGGGTCCAAATGAAGATGCCACAAAGGCTTACAACACTCTTGCTCTCCCTCTTGTCCATAAAGGTACTTACCGTTCCATACATCATGTCCCGTATATCTAAGCCGAGCCACTACACCTGCATACCTTAAAGATATGTCCACAAACATGGGTCAATACATAGTTGTACTGTTGAGCGGGGTAACCCACTCGCCTAAACCAACACTAAGTAAATATCTGAAACATATAAATTATTACCAAGTGATCTTTCTACTTTTAGCCTAGATTGATTTTATGGCATGGCAGGTGTTGAAAGCAGTAAAGCAGGTTAAGCATAAAAGCATTGAACTCAAGTAAATACACTAGTAGTTATATGCAAACTCAAAGGAAGCTAAGCACGCAATCAATCTTACTCAAATCCCGTAAGCAAAGCGTGAACCTATTGAACCACGTCTCACTCCAAGTCTTGCTAATATCCTCCATGGCATACTCTTGCCCGAGGCAAGGTGGACGCCCGTCGTCTACTGAAACGCACAATCTCAAAGCAATTCCTATCTATATGAAGGTCACTGGCCAAGCCATAAAGAACTATTCTGAGGTATTTTGACTCAATCCAACATTGAGTTGCATGTCCGCCTGGTGGTCTCGAACTGCAAGTATTTCGAGTTGCCCGATCTGATTGGGGTAGCAAGCCCCAACAGTGGGTTCGCAATACCCGTACTTCCAAAGCACGTTCCAATGTTTCCTCTAAGGCCGAACGGTCCCGGTGTCCCAGTGCCTATCCCGTTCGATGAAACCAAATCCTACGTGCACAGGTTGTCCGTGACCATGCAATACTCTATAATGTAGGTCGATGAGGAATCGTGCCTTCTCGCCCCCCCAAACTATTCTTGTCTCATATGATTCACCATATGCATTCTTAAATTATCACGAGATACCATGTCGCTTCTCGATACAGTGCTCTGATAGGTGTAACACCCCATTCCAATATATCTATGGCACAATGCCTTCTCTGATGTAGTTGTCCGGTTTCGAACCACAACTGCACGCTTCGCTTGATGAAGCATCCGAACCTGATACTCGTGCACAACGTACGCTCGCTCGAAGAAGTGTTCTCACTGGTCCAATCGTAAAGTTCAAGTCAAGGCCAAAAATTATATTCATCTAAACAGCGCACACTCTATGCACACCACAGTACGGTGTTTTCCATGTTCCAGTCCAAGTGTCCAAGATATTACGTATGTTCCAATTGTTAGACATGAATGAGTAGAGGAGAAGGGACAAAGCCCACTCACCAACTCTGAATCTGCTAAGCACTCTGCCCTGCCGATACGGTCGATCCCTTGAATCTGTGGTCTGATGCGAAGCACGAACTACTCAATTGGTATGACCGTACGAGTAGGTTGTGCTCTCCAAATCATCTGACCCAATCAGACTAAGGAAGACGATATTATCGATCTAATTCTGTTATCTCTGCACTGTTCTAAACGAATACACTGATTCTATTTGCGTTGGCCATGCCTCAGTCCATTACGAGGCGCTCCTCTGATCCCACTGAACTCCACACGCGATCTGCACGCGAAACTAACTCAAATCAATACTTGTTTCCAAATCCAACTCATTGAAATGCAACCAAACATTTGTCTCGTTTTAATCTGACTCAACGTAATACACCGTGCGGGTGCGGGACGTTACAATAATAGTTGTAAAGCACTCATGGTGCTAGCAGTCAATCAATAGTGGGCATATGGAACATCTTCGATGTGCTAGAAGTCGATGATCGTCCTGCTAAGGTAAACTACATGCTAGTATAGTATCCCCCACCCGACACAATTTATACAAATCAAGAAACAATCAATAACATGTGACAATATGCAACAATATGAAAATGCAAAATCGTAAAGTGGAGGGAGAAATATATACTTGCCTGAATACGCAAGAATGGTCAACTCCAAGTCCTCGCTAACAGTGCCAAAAGACACAATCACTCTTAGATATTTATTTATTTAATTCTTTTAATCTTATTTTCATAATTTAATTATTTACTAACTCCTTGATTATTACTAATTTACTTATTACTACTAATTATTTAATTTACTTAATTCTAAAGTTCTTTATAAATTTTTCCTAACCAATTCCTTAATTAAATTAATTCTTAATAGTTAACTTACATTTATTACCTTAAGCTACTACCCAGTCCAAGGGTTAGTCTGGACTTGGCCTGGTCCTACTCAATTGAGCCCAGTCTAAACTCAACTGCCTGGCTCAGTCCAGACTCAACCATGTACACTCATGAGACTGATTCAGACTTAACCCCACTTGGTCTGTTTTGTCATATACTTTAGAAAACATTGAAACTAACCGTTGGAGTTCAAATTCTCCACCGTTCGATTGAACAAAGCAAACCAGAACCTATTCAAGTTACTTCCTATCAAATGTTCTTGAATTTAAACAACTTCATGGAAGAGATCACTACATCCCTTAATCGTTGACGTGATTTATGGGCCAACCAAAACTCCAAAAAAACCTTGTTGATTAAATCAAGAAAGGAGGGATAACAAAATTATACCTGTGCTCGGTCAACCGTATGGACAAGAGGCTGTTTGAATCGATCCTGATCACAAGAGATCATATTGGATTAATTTATATGTAATGAATACACCTATGTGACATTTCAGCAAACACAAAATATTCAAAGCAGAGGAAGAAATTTTTTAGGATTCTTCCTAATTCATCAAAAGAAATCTGAAAAAAGAAGATCATGAAATATCAATCAAGAATTTTGAGTTCAGATACTCCAAATTATCCCTGCTGTGATCGAGCTTAGGATCATTACTCAAATCTTTGCAAGAACCAATTATGAAGTAAGAAGAGGAGATTAACTCACTGATTCGAGGAATCGATCTCAAGCTCGTCATAGAGAAAACTCAAGCAGACCGTTGCTCGTCCCTACGACTCTGTTACAATTTACAGAGAGTGATCAACTTCGAATATGGAGTAAAACTCGAATCGGTCAGAACTTGATGAGTGACTGATTTATTGTCGGGATCGACAGAAGAAATTTTGAATAATCTAATTAAACTAAAATAATGGGGTTGATTCAGATCTTTACCAAATCTCGTCGATGTCGATTGAGATTGAGCTCGACGTCTCATGTGACCGAGTGTTTGTCACCATCGAACTTCTGTCGACCGACTAGAGTTCGTCAATGGCGGTCGCTCCTACCGCCGGAGCTCGATCGGTGAAATAAACTTCCTCTGAGACATTCTAGAACCAATTTTTCGAATATTTCTTCGATGACTCCACAGATAAAGTCAGATCAAAACCTCTATAATTCTTGAATTGTTTGATTTGAACAACAGAATTGACTCCAAACTCGATTTTGAATCAACACAAAGAGAAGAATCAGAAACTCACCGACTCAATTGTCAGATCGAAAGGACGATGATCACCGGAGAATCATTTTTTAGAGTAATACGCGGTGGAAGAGGAACTTCTGGTGAAGTCACTGTGGAGGAAGGTCAATCACCGGCAGAGCTTCGCCACTTACGGGTTCAAGATCGGCATGGCTCTAGATCTTAAGAGCTCTACTATTCCACGAAGTGCTTGGGCGGGAAATGCGAACGAACAGTTCTCTATTGGTTTCAAACCAATGGTTGAATTCTTGGGGCCAAGAACTGTGGACTGAGTTTTTGGTTTGAGAATGGTTTCAATGGAAAATTTTAGGGTATTTATAGAGTTGGAGGAAGTTTCTAGAGCTTCTAGAATCCTTTAATCCCCATATGCTTAATTGGAAAATATCTAACTTAGTTTGCATAATTACCAAAATGCCCATTTTTAATCGCCATTGCTTATTTTAATTAATTTATCTAAATTAATTGCTTTAGGAAAAAAATTTATAAAAACTTATGATTTAAATTTTATTTATTGAAATTTTAATTTAATTTTGAACTAGAGGAGTTACAAATCTTTCCTCCTTTTAAAAATTTTGTCTTCAAAATTTCAGTATCAAACTTGGAATAGGTATGGGTACTTCTCCCTCCTTTCGTCCTCTGACTCCCAGGTAGACTCTCCTGGAGAGTGATGCCTCCATATAACTCTGACTAGAGGGATGGTCAGGTTCCATAACCTCTTCTTCCTGCAATCCAAGATCTCAATGGGCTGCTCTAAATAGGTAAGACTTGGTCCTACCTCAATCTCAGAATGGTCTAGTACATGGCCCAGATCTACAATTAATATACCTCCGAAGCTGAGATACGTGGAATATATTATATACTCCCTCTAGGTTAGGTGGTAGTGCAAGCCTGTAGGCAACCACACCAACTTTGTCCAATATCTCGAAGGGTCCAATATACCTTGGATTGAGTTTTCCTCCTTGTCACGCCCCAGTCCCAAAATACGTAGGACTAGGATACGTAACCATGCCAGCCGCCTGTATATATGGCAACTCCAATATATGGAAACCATATATACGAGCGTACGCTATATAATGAAACAATAATTCATAAGTGGTAACTAATCACAAGTCATAGGGTAATAACTAAATCTCATCCACAGAAATCAAATATGAATAACCAATAACCATGTAACTAGATCTCAATACAGATATCTAAGAATGACAGTCAGATGGAAATAAATCTACTGCCTGAAATAGAATATAAGATGAACCAGATACACACCATATAAGGACACCTCTGACAATCACGAGGCTCGAAGAGAAGACCTCCTCGGAAATATACGTAACATGTCCGGATCTGTGCTCCTGCGAATACTCAAGAACATATACACCTGGCAGGGGACCAGGTCCTCAGAGGGACATAGCAAGATACATAAAAATGATATGCCATAATGTAAATACTGAATAAATAAATGGGGTGTGCTAACCATCTAAGTGAATGCAATTTAAAGACCTTGTAGTACGCATGGAAATGTGTGGGCTAGACATATGCTGACGTAATTCACCAATCGTCATGACTGGCTAGTATATGTGTCATATGCCCCCTGACGCAAGGGCACTCCGCAATCGTCCATCCCTGCAGAGTATGGAACGAAGGATAAAACAATAATACCCCATCCTCCTCGGAGCACGGTAACGGGAACAAGAAAACCAATACCCCATCTCCGAGCAGCATGGTAACAGGAATGCCCCATCTCCGTAGAGTATGGTATCAGGCCACATGAATATATAAGGAGGGGGTGTCCCATACGCCTACTAGTATCTTTCCCGCCCAATATAGATGTACAAGTCGTAAAAACGACGTGGACACCTCCTACTATGATGCAAGTCTCAATAAAATAAACAACTGAGCTAAATACCACTACACGTGTTGCTCACACTGATGGCCAGTCGCGCATGAGGCACGCGTCCCTACATGTACTCACTCTGTGACGTGTAATGATACGTGTCAAGGCCTGGGAAGTTATATCAATAACTTCACAACTTTAGGTGAGTCTACTAGACACTAGGTCAGACACAAGTCCTAACGTCAACGCCTTCGTTGACTGCACCCGAGTATGCTCGGACGCGCACATTTATATAACATGTAACTAACAATAACTAAATTTAAACAGTACAACAAGGCAAGGTATACTTGCCTGGCAGGAGAGCTGCAAATATAATGTCCAGATGTCAAATGCCAAAAGTCAGAACTATGGCCTCAGAATAAATGTCTCCGGATACTGAAATAAACATCACTAACAGTCTCAGAAAATATCAAATAGCTAAAAACACCTGTCCTTTCGTCCAATTTGGACACAGGGGCAAAAATAACAGTTTTCGGTCAAAGCGGGGTCCACATGTGGGCCACTTTGCACCGAAAAATGTGTCAGGGTCAAAGGTCTCCAAATTCGCCAAACTTAGTGTCAACAAGTCCAAAACGTCGATACGAACCCAACGGAATATCCAGAACTGGATTCCGATATGCCGATCACAAAATCGTCCGTCAAGTAGAGCTGGTGGGGCCCACGATACGGAATTTTGTCAACGTTCTCAGAATCGAACCAAACTTGGATAACAGGACCAGCGTATTGCTACGAGTCCGATGGCGCAAGTTTCGTCTCGATCCGACGTGTGTACACAAAGTTGCAGCGTGTTCCAGAACAGGCGGATACGGGATGTTGTCGACGGATACGCGTTGATTCCGGTGTGCACGCACATCCGAATCAACTTCTGCGAAATTCCGCACGTCCGTATCAACGGCGCGCACGTTTCGATAAAGACCGCGTGCGACCAAGTCGTCCCGTTTGGCGGGGCGTACTCAGTTCCGGGGTGAATCGGGTCGTTGTTTTTTCTGTTTTTGGATCGCGTGCCGCGATCGCCACAGGATGCGATGCACCGAGCGGGTTGCACGGGCACCGAGATGGTTACATAGTCTACACGACGCAACTGACGGAATTGAAATCGGAATTACGAGGTGAGAGAAAAATATACCTGAACAGGGCCCCGGAAAACTGCGTTTCTCGTGTCCGACAAGTGTCCTACACGTGTCCGAGGGCTGTGTCCGTGTCCTGTGCCCTGTCCGTGTCCACGGCGACCCTAGGGTTGCTGGAGACTGGCCGGGGCAGCTCGCTGGAGGAAGGTTGTCGTGGCTGGAGCTCCAGCGAGGGCTCCGACGACGAGGCGGAGGGAAGCTGCTGCCGTCGCGGTTCCGGAGGGGAAACTCGGGGCTGAGCGGGGAAGTCGAGGAGGAGGAGCAGAGTCGGCGAGGCGAGGGCGGAGGAGGTGGAGGTCGAGGTGGCGGCGGAGCTCTCCGGCGAAGGAACAGGCGGCGGGGGAGTCGGGGCTGCTCCGGGGTTCCGAGGAGAGGGGTCGGGTGGAGAAGAAGAGGAGGAGAGGGAGGAGATAGCCAGCGGGGGGGGAGGGGGCTCCGGCGAGGCGGAGCGGCTCCGGCGGCGGGGTCGGCTGCCGCTCCGGCGAGGGGGGTTGCCGCGTGTGGGAGGCGGAGGAGATAGGGAAGCCGCGGGGAGAAGGCTGAGGAGGAGGTCGGCCAGCAGGGGAGGGCTCCGCTCCAGCCGGGGGGGAATCGCCGCCGGCCAGGGGGGGTCGGCTGCGGGCTGGGAGGGGGTAGGTTTAGGATTTTTATTTTTATTTTATTTTTCTTTTTCTTTTAGTTTTCTTTTATAAAGAAATATATTAATTAAATAAGTAAAATATCTCAAGATATTTTTAGGATATTTTTGGGATATTTTCGGGGTATTTTCGGGATATTTCCGAGATCTTTTCGGGTGGGTCCCGTCTCCAAATGGACGGTGCAGGTTCACCGGCCAGTGAGGGGGTGACACCTCGCACTGCGATTTGCAGGAAAGTCCCTGTAGTTTCTTAAATTGCATAAAATCCTAGTTTTGGGAAATTGCGTAATTTATGAAATTGTCTGGGAAAACACCCGATTCCTGAAAAATGCTAAAAAGCACAGAATTGAGGGAAATTGCTAGGTGAGGGTCCCGGGGAAATGGGGGTGAGTCTGGGCAGGGACTGGGCCTGGTTTCTGGGTGATACGGGTCATCGTAATTATTAATTAATAAATACTGCGCACGGTGTTCTCTAATTATTTAGAGGCAGGTAGGGTCATAATTTTTCTACGGTGTCAATATACTAAATGTAGTATACTCAGTGTAGAATATTATCGTATTTTTGTTTGGGCAAAACAGGTGCAGGTTGGCCTCAAATCCCTAGGGGTACAGAGATAGGTATAGAGCAGAAAATTAAATAGGGAATAAATACGGACGTTTGTAACGATATTTGTGCGTCTCAAACGAGGCTCAAAATAAAGCATCTGGGAGTTGCATAAAATTCAGAAAAATAGTCTAACATGTCTAGGACAGGTATGTGAACTTTGTTCAGGGATAACTGTCAAGGTAAAGCTCCAAATAATTCGGTGATGGACAGGTGCACAAGTCAATAGTATATGTAAGCAATATTAAATTAAAATATTGCCAATAAATCCTAAATTGTTAAAATAATCCTAAAAATACTGAAATCTGGTCGAGGGGGTTTACAATCTACCCAACTTATAAAAATTTTGTCCTCGAAATTAAAACTAAGCCGGGATAGAAGTCAAAGACGGTATAAGATATAATTTTATAAAGTAATTTATATTTTGGTTTACGAATAGGTTCGAAAAACGTTTACGCATGTCGTCCGTACAATTCCAAGTAGATTCTCCTGGCGCGCCATGCTTTCATGTCACGCGGACCAAGAGAATGGACTGATTCCTCAATACTTTTTCTCGATGATCAAGGATTTCTACGGGTTGTTCTTGATACGACAAGCTCGGCCTAATGGTGATCTCCGAATGGTTGAGAACATGACTGCTGTCTGTTACATATCGCCTAGGTTGCGACACGTGGACTATAGCAAGTACTTCCTCAAGTGAAGGTGATAGCGCAAGTTGATATGCCACTACTCCCACTCTTTCTAACACGTCAATGGTCCAATATACCTTGGACTCAACTTGCTGCGTCCTCCGAATCGAATGGTGTCTCTAGTAGGTGATATCCTCGAGATGACATGATCGTCCTCTTTGAATTCCAAGGGACGATGATGATGGTCTGCCCACTACTTCTGTTTGTCTTGCACTGCTTGCAAGTGTCCTTGTATTTACTTAACTGTCTCTTCGGTGTTGACCACCAACTCTGGTCACGTGAATCCTTGTCTGGTACAATGCTGACTGGTATACTGTGCAATCTTACGATCTGCCTCAAATAAGTTAGCTAAAGCTTCTGCAGACTGGTCAACTCTATAGGTAAGAATTATGCTGACTTTGTGAGTCAGTCCATAGGAATTCTTAATCCTTACAAGTCAACCTAGTCGTAGGTGTTGCTGTCCTTTCAGGAGTCAATCAATTATTTATCCAGGTGGAATCCTTTTAGACTCCTGTCAGCAAAATGATACATCCTTTTTTCGTAATACTTGAGTTCTGAATCTTGCTCCAAGTTTCGAGGCAAAAATAAAATTTTGCTGTCATAGGGATGCACGTATCAGGAACGTAATAAAACGTAGGCAGGTGGGTAGGTAGGTAGGTAGGTAGCGAAGGGCTGTCCTAAAGGTAGCACAAATTTAAACTGCAATCTAATCTAATAATAGGGTTTGGTAATTACCCAAGAAACAAACAGAAATAGTTACAGAAACAATACACTTCGTATTTATACTAAGTACGAGGTTTCGTCCTTCCGAAATAAGGGAAGACGGAAAACAGTAATCAAGAGTTCAAGGGGGAGGTAATAGATTAGAAGTATGAGGGTCAAGGCGTTTTAAAGAATTCAAAGGGGAATTGTCAAGGCAGTTGTGGATTGAAATCCTATTATGGTAATCCCTATTCACATATTCGTATCAGCACAGTTAGGTAACTGATACGATATGCTCAGACATATCTAGAGGACAAGTACATCTGTCTACTAATTACTATATATCTCAATCCACGTAAAGTAATTATGCGAAGGACGAACCAAGTGTACTATGGTTGATCAGACCGTAATACACTAATTCTGAAATGTATTAGTGTAGTACTCCAATAATACATATCTCAAGAACAAGCTTGATAAAGAATAAGCTTGCAAAACTTGGCTATAATAGCGGCATAAGTCAAAGAAGTACGGTAAATATAAGTACGCTAGATTATGATATGAGAAATTACAAATAATTCACAATCACAAAAAGATAAGACTCTACAATCTCTACAGTTATTATTCTAAATCCTTGTCTAAGTCGCTAGTTGACCTAAAAGAGGTACGGTCTTCTAAGTTCTACAATCTTAGTAAACATTATAGGTTGTCTGCCTAAAACAGAGATTAAAAAAATAATTTGGCGTAACGCATGGCTTCAGAGCTATCCGCGTAAAACAAAGAAGCGTAAGACAGAGCTTCAGAGCTGTCCGCGTAAAAAGTCTGTGCGTAGAAATCTGCGCGTAAAAGTCTGGGTGGAAGTCTGGGCGTAAAAGTTTTGCGCTAAAAATCTGCGCCTAAAATTAGCGCGCGTAAAGTCTCCTGCGAATAGTCTAGCATTCGTCGCAGCGTAAAGTTGTACTAGAAACTTATGAGTTTGTCAGTCAAAATTAGTGAATTCTGACAACTGACAAAAGTACTTGTACAACGATCGAGCGGTCGGTTGTGACGATAAATTTGCACGGAGTCCCTGGTTGTCGTTTAGTGACTTTATTGGATACAAGTTATTTACGCTTGAGGTAAGACAAAATCAGATGTCCTGTCAGAAAGCTGTTTCTTTTTGCACATGTCTCGAGGTGTATCTCTGCATTTAATGCACAAGATTTGGTCAACTAGGGAAAGCTAAGGTTGTAATACTATGCTCACATCCTATCATTATATTCTACGCCTAGTCAGGTTACTCTACGCTGGTTATCTACTATTCTAGAATTATCAGGTTTACGCAGGGCAGTTACCTACATGGCCTTCATGACGTGTCATACGCAGGATAAGGAAGACTAAGGGATCGAGGGTAGCAGTCGTCATAACTGCGGCGTAAAGGAGATAATCTTCTGCATAATTTGGTTTTTACGCCAACAAGAAAGTCATTTGGCTTTTACGCTAACTAGGCAGTTTGTTTGGCTTTTTATGCCAGCAAGGGTCAAAGGGGTTTTACGCCAACAAGGGTAAAGGGTCTCTAGCGTAACACTAGGTTTATCCAAACATAGGATGAGTTCTCAGTTTTAGTATTCAACCTTGGATTTCTATTGGTTCCTTAAGACTAGGGTCAACACTATGGTTAAGTCTCTAACTAATCCTAGTAGTGTTTATACTACTCTCAAGTCATACATAAAATACGTCAAGGAACAATGGTAAGTTAATCTATAGGTAGTGATGGTAGGGTTTATTAGGTAGTATGGAAGACTAGGGTTCATCAAGTAGTCTGAACTTAATGATATGTCAAAATCCTACTTGTATTCTAAGCAGGAATATTACCCTAATTATCATCCTATTAACAGGGATTCCTATCTTCTAGCAGGGGCTATACTCGAGGAATTATCAGGGGAGCACATGAATCAAGCAGGATGCAATTTTGTAAGTAGGACAGACTGGAAGGAAGATAAGTCATAGTTAATTATGGATGAGATCCTATCCTCTAATCCTAGGTGCAGGCTTGCTCGGTACAGTAACGTAACCGAGACAATATGCTCTGACCTGCATGGGCCACCACTAAAAATATGTCACGCCCCACTCCCAAAATACGTAGGACTAGGATACGTAACCATGCCAGCCGCCTGTATATATGGCAACTCCAATATATGGAAACCATATATACGAGTGTACGCTGTATAATGAAACAATAATTCATAAGTGGTAACTAATCACAAGTCATAGGGTAATAACTAAATCTCATCCACAGAAATCAAATATGAATAACCAATAACCATGTAACTAGATCTCAATACAGATATCTAAGAATGACAGTCAGATGGAAATAAATCTACTGCCTGAAATAGAATATAAGATGAACTAGATACACACCATATAAGGACACCTCTGACAATCACGAGGCTCGAAGAGAAGACCTCCTCGAAAATATACGTAACATGTCCGGATCTGTGCTCCTGCGAATACTCAAGAACATATACACCTGGCAGGGGACCAGGTCCTCAGAGGGACATAGCAAGATACATAAAAATGACATGCCATAATGTAAATACTGAATAAATAAATGGGGTGTGCTAACCATCTAAGTGAATGCAATTTAAAGACCTTGTAGTACGCATGGGAATGTGTGGGCTAGACATATGCTGACGTAATTCACCAATCGTCATGACTGGCTAGTATATGTGTCATATGCCCCCTGACGCAAGGGCACTCCGCAATCGTCCATCCCTGCAGAGTATGGAACGAAGGATAAAACAATAATACCCCATCCTCCTCGGAGCACGGTAACGGGAACAAGAAAACCAATACCCCATCTCCGAGCAGCATGGTAACAGGAATGCCCCATCTCCGTAGAGTATGGTATCAGGCCATATGAATATATAAGGAGGGGGTGTCCCATACACCTACTAGTATCTTTCCCGCCCAATATAGATGTACAAGTCGTAAAAATGACGTGGACACCTCCTACTATGATGTAAGTCTCAATAAAATAAACAACTGAGCTAAATACCACTACACGTGTTGCTCACACTGATGGCCAGTCGCGCATGAGACATGCGTCCCTACATGTACTCACTCTGTGACGTGTAATGATACGTGTCAAGGCCTGGAAAGTTATATCAATAACTTCACAACTTTAGGTGAGTCTACTAGACACTAGGTCAGACACAAGTCCTAACGTCAACGCCTTCGTTGACTGCACCCGAGTCTGCTCGGACGCGCACATTTATATAACATGTAACTAACAATAACTAAATTTAAACAGTACAACAAGGCAAGGTATACTTGCCTGGCAGGAGAGCTGCAAATATAATATCCAGATGTCAAATGCCAAAAGTCAGAACTATGGCCTCAGAATAAATGTCTCCGGATACTGAAATAAACATCACTAACAGTCTCAGAAAATATCAAATAGCTAGAAACGCCTGTCCTTTCGTCCAATTTGGACACAGGGGCAAAAATGACAGTTTTCGGTCAAAGCGGGGTCCACATGTGGCCACTTTACACCAAAAAACGTGCCAGGGTCAAAGGTCTCCAAATTCGCCAAACTTAGTGTCAACAAGTCCAAAACATCGATACGAACCCAACGGAATGTCCAGAACTGGATTCTGATGTGCCGATCACAAAATCGTCCGTCAAGTGGAGCTGGTGGGGCCCACGATACGGGATTTTGTCAACGTTCTCAGAATCGAACCAAACTTGGATCACAGGACCAACGTATTGCTACGAGTCCGATGGTACAAGTTTCGTCTCGATCCGACCTGTGTACACAAAGTTGCAGCGTATTCCAGAACAGGCGGATACGGGGTGTTGTCGGCGGATACGCGTTAATTCCGGTGTGCACGCACATCCGAATCAACTTCTGCGAAATCCCACACGTCCGTATCAACGGCGCGCACATTTCGGTAAAGACCGATTGCGACCAAGTCGTCCCGTTTGGCGGGGCGTACTCAGTTCCGGGGTGAATCGGGTCGTTGTTTTTCCTATTTTTGGATCGCGTGCCGCGATCGCCACAGGATGCGATGCACCGAGCGGGTTGCACGGGCACCGAGATGGTTACATAGTCTACACGACGTAACTGACGGAATTGAAATCGGAATTACGAGGTGAGAGAAAAATATACCTGAACAGGGCCCCGGGAAACTGTATTTCTCGTGTCCGACACGTGTCCTACACGTGTCCGAGGGCTGTGTCCGTGTCCTGTGCCCTGTCCGTGTCCACGGCGACCCTAGGGTTGCTGGAGACTGGCCAGGGCGGCTCGCTGGAGGAAGGTTGTCGTGGCTGGAGCTCCAGCGAGGGCTCCGATGACGAGGCAGAGGGAAGCTGCTGCCGTCGGGGTTCCGGAGGGGAAACTCGGGGCTGAGCGGGGAAGTCGAGGAGGAGGAGCAGAGTCGGCGAGGCGAGGGCGGAGGAGGTGGAGGTCGAGGTGGCGGCGGAGCTCTCCGGCGAAGGAACAGGCGGCGGGGGAGTCGGGGCTGCTCCGGGGTTCCGAGGAGAGGGGTCGGGTGGAGAAGAAGAGGAGGAGAGGGAGGAGATAGCCAGCGGGGGGGAGGGGGCTCCGGCGAGGCGGAGCGGCTCCGGCGGCGGGGTCGGCTGCCGCTCCGGCGAGGGGGGTTGCCGCGTGTGGGAGGCGGAGGAGATGGGGAAGCCGCGGGGAGAAGGCTGAGGAGGAGGTCGGCCAGCAGGGGAGGGCTCCGCTCCAGCCGGGGGGGAATCGCCGCCGGCCAGGGGGGTCGCCGCCGGCCAGGGGGGGTCGGCTGCGGGCTGGGGGGGGAGGTTTAGGATTTTTATTTTTATTTTATTTTTCTTTTTCTTTTAGTTTTCTTTTATAAAGAAATATATTAATTAAATAAGTAAAATATCTCAAGATATTTTTAGGATATTTTTGGGATATTTTCGGGGTATTTTTGGATATTTTCGGGATCTTTTCGGGTGGGTCCCGTCTCCAAATGGACGGTGCAGGTTCACCGGCCAGTGAGGGGGTGACACCTCGCACTGCGATTTGCAGAAAAGTCCCTGTAGTTTCTTAAATTGCGTAAAATCCTAGTTTTGGGAAATTGTGCAATTTATGAAATTGTCTAGGAAAACACCCGATTTCTGAAAAATGCTAAAAAGCACAGAATTGAGGGAAATTGCTATGTGAGGGTCCCGGGGAAATGGGGGTGAGTCTGGGCAGGGACTGGGCCTGGTTTCTGGGTGATACGGGTCATCGTAATTATTAATTAATAAATACTGCGCACGGTGTTCTCTAATTATTTAGAGGCAGGTAGGGTCATAATTTTTCTACGGTGTCAATATACTAAATGTAGTATACTCAGTGTAGAATATTATCGTATTTTTGTTTGGGCAAAACAGGTGCAGGTTGGCCTCAAATTCCTAGGGGTACAGAGATAGGTATAGAGCAGAAAATTAAATAGGGAATAAATACGGACGTTTGTAACGATATTTGTGCGTCTCAAACGAGGCTCAAAATAAAGCATCTGGGAGTTGCATAAAATTCAGAAAAATAGTCTAACATGTCTAGGACAGGTATGTGAACTTTGTTCAGGGATAACTGTCAAGGTAAAGCTCCAAATAATTCGGTGATGGACAGGTGCACAAGTCAATAGTATATGTAAGCAATATTAAATTAAAATATTGCCAATAAATCCTAAATTGTTAAAATAATCCTAAAAATACTAAAATCTGGTCGAGGGGGTTTACACTCCTCTCCCAAATCTGATGGTGCCCCGAGTTGGAGAAATCCTCAAAAGACTAAGTTTTAAATTGCAAACTCCAATGGTCTTCTGCTACTATCTGCCCAATGCTTCTGCCTATCCTGAGCTACTCTAAGTCTATCCCTAATCAACTTGACTTTGTCTGCAGCATTAACTATCATCTCTGGATCCAGCAAGGCCCTCTCTCCTATATCATCCCAAGATAAGGGTGTGCGACATATACGACCATATAGTGCCTCAAATGGTGTCATACTAATAATGGCTTGGTAACTGTTGTTGTAAGCAAACTTTACCATATGTAGATGGTCCTCCCAAGACCCTTCAAAGTCTAAAGCATATGTCCTTAGCATATCCCCCAACATCTGGATCATCCTCTCAGACTGCCCATCTATCTGAGGATGGTATATTGTGCTGAACTTTTGCTTAGTTCCTATACTCTCCTACAGGCTCTTTCAGAAGTGTGAAGTGAACCCGTTGTCTTTGTCTGAGACAATACTAACTAAAACTCCATGAATCCTCACAATCTGTCTCATGTACAACTCTGCTAGCTTCTCTGTTGACAATCCAACCTTGAAGGTTATAAAGTATGCTGACTTGGTCAACATGTCCACAATCACCCATATAGTATCTTTTCTACCAGGTGATCGTGGCAATCCCGAGACAAAGTCCATAGTGATATGCTCCTACTTCCATTATGGAATGGGTATAGGCTGGGGTAATCCTCCCGGTCTCTAACGGTTTACCTTTACCTGCTGGCATACTAAGCATATCGAGATGAATCTTACTATATCTCTCTCCATCTTGTACCACCATACATGCTCTCTCAGGTCTTTGTACATCTTTGTTGCTCCTGGGTGGATAGAGTATTGGGATTGGTAGGCCTCTTGCATAATCTCCTCCCTCAAGCTCTCACTAGGTACACAGAGTCACGCCCCAGTCCCAAAACATGTGGGACCAGACATGTGGGACCAGACATGTGGTAAGGCCAGCTTGTACGACTTCGTAGGGCTTTCCAATTTAATGGACCCGACGAAGTGCACTTACGTTGTCCACGGTCAAGTGATCAAGCTAGGTATCTATCAAGCTAGGTATCTATTTCTAACATCCAACAACTAAACTAAATCTTAATCCATGATAAATAAATCTCAAGAATGAACGATATGCATCAATAGTCCGCAACCCAATAATACATCTGTTCAAATAGGCCAAGAGAACAATATAAGGCCTATAAACACTAGACTATAAAAGCAGAATCATAAATGAAAGTAGTATATAACTGTAATAGATGAAAGATATAATGATACCTGCAAAGATGTCCAACACTCTACTAGATCAAGCATCATGCAACTTGCTCAAATAACCTAAAAATGAACCAGGTCATCAGAGGGACATAACAAGATACAAAAAGTATATGCCATAATATAAATACTGGGTAAAGTAAATCCGGATGAACTATCATTCTAATTGAATATAATTTGAGGACAACTTTGGTACTTATGGGTAGGCTAGGCTAGGCTAGACATATGCTGATGTAATTCACCAATCGTCATGAGTGGCTAATATATGCCACATATGCCTCCCATATCCGGGATACTTTTGTATGTATAATAAAACCACATAGAATGCGACATCTGCATATATATAAAACCATAACGCTCCGAAGAACGCAACATCTTAGTATACATAAAACCAAAACATTCCGAAGAACGCAGCGCCTGTATATATATATATATATATATATATATATATATATATATATATATATATATATATATATATATAGTTCCTTGGATATGGTTACCAATGTGGGTGTCCCATACGCCTACCAGTTGTCCTTCCCGCCCAATGCCAATGTACAAGTCTCAAGTATGATGTGGACATCTCGTAACTATAATCCAAGTCATATACCACTATGCTAAGTACCGTCACACGTGCTAATCGCACCGATGGCCAGTAAAGTGCATAAGCCTATGTCCTATCACATACTCTCTCTGTGACGTGAAATAATATGTGACAAGGCCTCAGAATTATAATGATAATTCTACAACTTTAGATACGTCCACTAGAAACTAGGTCAACACAAGTCCTAATATCGACGTCTTCGTCGACTGCACCCGAGGCATTCTCAGACACGCACAGTTATAAAATATTCAGAGCACAAAATATATGAATAATAATAACATAATTTAAATAGTACAACAAGGCAATGTATACTTTCCTGGATCTCCAAGATGCAATGTAAAGAACCTGCTCCGGCATCCAATTCTGAAAGATCCCAAGAGCCTATATATATAGTAATATCAAATTAGTCACTATGATATGGTTCACCAAGTATGCACAAAAGTACGACCTACACATTGGTATTAGTTATAGGGTTATCTAGTGTACAATAGAAGCTAAAGGTGCAATAAGTACCAAAATAAGTTCTAACTAGTTTACCAGTCTAGGCAACCCCATACGTAACCATGCTATCATCTTCAAACAATATCACCTCAAGTGCTAAGTGGTTAGAAAATCAAGGGTTAAGATAACTAGGTCACAATTAGGGTAACTCAAATTAATGCATAACAAGCTAGGTCAACTAGATATGTTGACTAAACAAGTGTCAAATAAGGGGGTAATCACCAAGCCTACTAGTCACATAACCTCTCCAAGTATTCTAAATGTACAACTTTGCATATAACATAAACATGGTCATAACTAGGGTTCATGTAGTACTAAGTTGCTCTCCAACACATAGGTACTAGGTGTCCTACCTACTAGGGTCTTCTTGTACAAGTATGACAAACACATTCTCAAAGTATGTAAATCAAGTGTTAACCCAACTCAAGTGGTCATTCTAAGTAGGTTCTAGTGTCAACATCAAGTTTAATAGTAATTATAAATCACTAACACTATCCTCATTCCATATTACAAATGCAACATCATATATAATTCTACCCTCCACATTTTTGGGTTTCTAATTGTCAACTACAACTTTATATAAATACAACTACTTCTAGGGTTATATTACTCACAACTTTTCATACAACTCTATTTAAAAATGCTCATCAATTATATATATAAAAACCATACATTAAACAATATCTAGCATATCATAAAATATTCTCTAACATGGTAATAAAATACTCCCTAGAATGGTATTATATATATATATATATATATATATATATATATATATACCCTCCATATTTTTGGGTTTCTAATTGTCAACTACAACTTTATATAAAATACAACTACTTCTAGGGTTATATTACTCACAACTTTTCATACAACTCTATTTAAAACATGCTCATCAATTATATATATAAAAACCATACATTAAACACTATCTAGCATGTCATAAAATATTCTCTAACATGGTAATAAAATACTCCCTAGAATGGTATTATATATATATATATATATATATATATATATATATATATATATATATATATATATATATATATATATATATATATATAGGTAACATTCACAACTACTAGTATACACTGTTCAAAACTAATTCATGCAATAAAAACATCACTAAACAACATTCTAACACATATTTATATTCTAAAATTTATATAAAATGTAGAGAGGTTAACAAGTAATTGTATGAAGGATTATCTAGTTAACAAATAGGTGGGATACACATGGCAAGGTGTCATTTATCAATGATGTATATATACCTATTCAAACATATAAAAAGATGTTGAAGAACAAGAAGTTGAAGTTCATGCAATATATTAAGAAGAACAAGATTAAAAAGGAGGTTGAGAGGAATAAGATGAAGTATACCTAAAGTTCACTTGCAAAGGAGGAGCTTGGAAGGAAGATGATGTGCTCGGGTGGGGGTGTGAAGCTCATGGGTTTGAGCTTGTTGCTCTCCGTTGAGCACTCGGTTGGGGACTGATGTGGTCGGGTCTTGGAGCTCATGTGCAAGGGGAGGAAGGAGAAGAATATGGGTAGCAACCATAACAACAACAACAACAACAACAACAACAACAACAACAAGAAGAAGAATAAGCAGCAGCAACAGATTTCATTAGCAGCAGTAGCATCTCTTAGGGACATCAGCAGTAGCAAGTAGGGTGAAAGATGAGGGGAAAATTGAAGGAGAAGAGAAGAGGAAGAACTAGGGGAGAAGATGGAGTGAAGTATGGAGCATGGGTGGCCGGCCAATGGGTTATGGGGAGTGGTAAAAAAGTGTGTGTATGTGTGTGTGTGAACAATAAAGAAGGATTGGAGGGTTGAGTGTATGAGAGGGTTGAGTGTTTCACTTAGGTTTCCATGTGATGTGAGGTGGTGGAGGAGTTCTTAATGAGGGAGGGAAAGGGTCAAGTCAGCCCACACTTATTTGTGTCCAAATATGGGTTGAATTTAACAAAGGAAGTGAGGGTGGAAGTGAGGGAATAAATTCCCCAAAGGAAAATTCTGAATTTAAATAACAAATGGGTTTAAAAATAGGTTTTTGATCATGAGGGTGGTGTTTGGTATTGTATAGAGAGGGAGAATGATGTATGGTGTTGTGAATAAGCCATGTGAAGGTGTGTGAGGGCTTGGGTTGAGTTTTTGGGCTAGATTTGGGCTAGTTTAAGTCGGTTACTCAAAATAACTAAAAATTGTGTCATTGATGTTTGTTAATGAATTGGATGCACGTACGATTTCAATTGGGTTAGACACAAGTATCATGGATATAGTAGACTCAGAGTAGATCATTATTATATATTGGGTTGCAAGGAGTGGGTCGAAGTTGTGTCTCCAATTTCGATTGGAACGGACATAGGTGCAAAATTTATATTCGAATTAGGTATTGTGTGACGAATGTTGTGCGATTAAAATAAATTACAAGAGAGTGTGTTTATTAGTGACATAAATATCAGGATTGAAGATTGGCTTGTCTAGGTTAAGGGTGTGAAATTTGTTGGAAGGTAAAAGATAGTGTAGTGCTATAATTATTTAAGCAACGGTAAAGTGCAACAAGTGAATCAAAAATGAATAGGTGAATTATAACTCCAATTATTATTCTAGAATAATACTAAATTAATCCCTATACCTATATTTGGGTCAGGGGGTTTACACAGAGTCTAGTGATATGCCTCAGTGTCCCGTCCTCTGCAAGGATAAAGTCCTCAAGCAATCATGTCTGTACTTGGGTTCTAATGTTGTAGAGACTCTCATCCAGAAACCGAGTCTCCTTAATCTTCTCCATAAGGCTTGATTGGACTTGCATATTCATCAACTTCCCCGAAACTCTTAGAATAACAAATTTTATCCCTAGTATTTCTAAATCCTCCAAAAGATGTCTATCCATGTTCAAAAATATCGCTATCGAATATCGGCTAAGTGCGTCTGCTACTACGTTAGCATTTCCTAGGTGATATTGGAGGTTAATGTCAAAATCTTTCATAAGCTCTAGTCACCTTTTCTACCTCATATTTAGTTTATTTTGAGTGAAGATATAGTTTAGGCTCTTATGATTTGTGAATATCTACACTCTTTTTCCATACAAGTAGTGCTTCCAAAGCTTTAAGGCGAATATGACCGCTGCAAGCTCATGTCATGTGTGAAATAATTTTTCTCATGAGCCCTTAATTGCCTAAAAGCATATGTTATTACCCTTTTATTCTGCTCTAGCACATATTCCAGTCCCTTCCCAGATGCATCACAGTAGATAGCAAATCCTCCCAATCCTAAAGGTAAAGCCAGAACTGGGGTTGTAGTCAACCTTCTCTTCAACTCATCAAAGGCTTCTTGGCATACTTTATTCTATACAAACTCCTCATCCTTCCTGGTTACTTGGTCATTGGCTCTGCAATCTTGACAATGTCTTGCACAAACTTCCGGTAGTAGCCTACTAATCCCAAGAAGCTACTGATCCTGGAGTAGCCCACAATTTCACAGCTGCAATCTTATTCGGATCTACTGTTATGCCCTCCCATGTTACTATATGTCCCAGAAATTTTACCTTGTCTAGAAAAAACTCACACTTGAAGAGTTTTCCATACAACTTCTCATTTCTCAATGTCTTCAAACCTATCCTCAATTGCTTCTCATGTTCTTCTGGGATCTTAGAATAGATCAAGATATCGTCAATGAAGACCACTAAGAATTTATCCAAATATTAGTGAAAGACCTTGTTTATGAGGGTCATAAAAATTATTGGGGCATTGGTAAGTCCGAAGGGCATAACCAGGAACTCATACTGCCCATATCTGGTATTGATGGTCATCTTCAAAATGTCTTTCTCGCTAACCTTCACTTGATGGATTAAAACCAGATCAGATGCATGATAGCGAGGAACGAAAAAGTAGAACGATTTTCGTCCAGAGTGGATTCCCATACCTCAAATCTATCTTGGAATAATACCTTCACACCACTCAAGTGGTCAAAGAGCTCATCTATCCGGGGTAAAGGATACTTGTTCTTAATTGTGATGTTGTTCAAAGCTTGGTAGTCTATGCACATCCTAGCTGTCCCGTCCTTCTTAGGCACCAAAATTACTGGTGCTCCCCAGGGCGAAGAACTAGATCAAATGAAGCATTTATCTACAAGTTTATTTATCTACTCCTTCATCTCCTTTGACTCCTTAGGATTTATCCTATACCAGTTTTGTGATACTGGAGTTGCCCCTGGAACTAAGTCGATGGTGAACTCTATGTCTCTATCTGGTGGAAGACCGAATAGATCATCAAGGAAGACATCCATAAATTCTATAATGATGGGGTTGCGTGGTTCCTTCTCTTCTACTACTGCTCCATAATTGACTCCTTTATTTCTTGACTTAGCTTACCTCCTGACTTCAAACTGTAGCTCTCTTGATAGGCTAAAAATAACACTCCCTCGATGGCAATCAATAATTGCAAAGTGCTCACTCAACCAATCCATCCCAAGGACTATGTCGAATCCCGAAAGTAGCATTACGAGGAGCTTGGCTCTAAACTCTCTTTCTGCTATGGTAATAGGTTCTAAAATTTATTCTAAAGAAGGCTGGCAATATACTGTGTCTACTCATGAACTCGACAGATAGAAAACTATACGAATAACCAAAGTCAAATAATGCAGTAGCGGGGAAAGAATAAAGTAAGAGATAACCTGTGATCACATATTCAGCAGGCTCTGGTTCCTCAACGGTTATATAAAAGGCTCTCCCCTAAGGTGGTCTGATGTGTTGCTGCTGATGATGGGTAAACCTTTGCTGCTGGGTGGGTAAAGGTGGACCCTTCTACAGTGGTCCAAGTAATGATCTGGCCTGAACTGGAGCTGATCCCCCTGCTGAACGAGAAAAGGCAGAGGAGCAATCACTAGCCTAATGATCAGAGGACCCAAATAGGCCACTGTCCAAGCCTATTCTTACAGATCTGCCAAGTGTGGCTCTTCCTATGGTAGAACCCACAAGTAGGAGATGGTTGGATCTATCTCTACGGCCGTGGTGGTAGTATCGGAGCTCTGATAGTTGGGATGCTTAGTTGAGGTTGATGGTGCTGAGATAAAAAAGACCTTTCCTGAATATTGGGATGCTTAGCTGGTCCCAAGTTAGTGCCTCCATAGGTGTCTCTCTCCCTCTTTGTCCTGGGCTTTATGTCCCTCTCTACTCCTTGATCCATACTGAGGATCTTCTTATAAGTACGAGTCCGGCTGGTAGTAACAGCTAAGCGAATCTCACGGGATAAGCCCTTCTTGAACCGGCCGACCCTATCCTCGGGTGTGCGGACCAAGTACTCAGTGAAGTGACTCAGATGGATGAAATCCGTTGTGTAACTCATCAACCGTGAGACTGTCCTACTCTAGATGCTCGAACATGCTCTCGTGGGCCTCCCGAACCACCTCGGGGAATAACTTCGTTTTAAACAACTCTTTAAAGTCATCCCAAGGAAGTCTTAGAGCAGAGAGTCGAGGCTCATTGGAGCCAAGCCTATTTTGGGGTAGCTTTGTGATAATGAAACCAACTGGCAAAAAGCATTAATAATGCAAAATATTAGTGAGGCGATCGTTAGGGTCGTGAGGGAGACACCAAATTTTTTATCATAGTACATTACTTTACTTCCCCATGTCACGATATTAGGTGCGGGCAATGTCGATTAGCTGCATGCTAGCGGCCTCAATCTTGAGGCCATCGGGGATCCGAGCCATTTTTAGGAGACACTCGACATTCTCTATCCACTCATCAGTGTAGAAAAGCCCTTGGTGCCAGAGAAAGACAAGGGTCCAAGGTTATTGAAGTCAAAAGACTTCCCTCTCTTGGGAGGCGGGAGTGGTGGGGTCTCTCGGGTGCGGAGAGCATCGACAAGACTGTCTCTGAAAATAGTGGCATGCTCTCGCTGGGCATCGATAAACCCCTAGAAAACTCCCATCATCTGAGCATCATCCATAGTGATAGTAGGGGTAACGGATGGAGGTGGAAGCTCAAAGGCTTCGAGCAGAGGTGGCTGCTCAACTGCTCCAATGTTCCTAGTCTGAACCATCCTAGAAAGAAGAAAATGAGGAGTTAATTATCCAAATTATAATGTTGCCTAAATTTTACTAAGTGATAAATGAGTAATCATAATTACACTACCGACCTATGTTGTGATGAGATTTTTCTAGTCTAACAAATCCCTCAATAATACACCAAGTCCTAAGTGCTATTAAGTTAGACCTGTATGGGCCACCACTAAAAATATTTTATGCCCCGCTCCCAAATAATCGGGTACGAGTTGGTCACCCCATCCTATACTGTAAATACAACGATAGTCAGCTATCTAAACCTTATATGTCATCAAATACAAATTATCAATTTATACTCATCACAGTTAGTCTATCTTGTCTTGATACTAACAATCACCACAATTCTACTATTTCCATTATTATATGTGCTTTTACAATAGGTATCCGGAGACAAATTTGGTGAATGATAAAGACAACTGCAATCCTCAACTACACAACATGATATTTATCACAACACATACAACTGAAAATAGTTACAATATTAATCCTAGATCTCGAAAGTGATCTCAGGGTCATGCGTATTGTGCACGCCAGAATATGTCATAATGTCCTCAGAGGGACCATAATAGCTAGGGTATATCTCATCACCATCCTTACCTGCCACGTTTATCTAATCAGAAAAGTAGCAAAGTAATATATTTAACTCAAACTACCAGCAATATGATATAATAAATAAGTAATAAGTGATAATATAAAAATAGACAAATGACCAGAAAATATACCTGAATAATATGCTCTAATCTAAATATAACAAGTGCAATCTGATACTAGACGAACATATAGGGTCAAATAGGAGTAAGGCACTCAAAGTGGTAGAAGTCAATCAATAGTGGATGTAAGGCACATCTTCGATGTACTAGAAGTCAATGATCGTCCAGCTAAGGTAAAATATATGCCGGTATAGTATCTCCCACCCAACACAATTTACACAATCAAGACAATCAATAACAGGTGACAATATGCAACAATATAAAAATGAAAATCGCAAAGTGGAGAGAGAAATTGTACTTGCCTAAATACTAAAGAATGGTCAACTCCAAGTCCTCGCTAACTGTGCCCAAAGACACAATCACTCTTAGATATTTATTTAATTAATTTTTTTACTCTTATTTCTATAATTTAATGATTTACTAACTCCTTGATTATGACTAATTTCCTTGTTACTACTAATTATTTAATTTACTTAATTTTAAAAATCTTTATAAAATTTTCCTAACCAATTCCTTAATTAAATTAATTCTTAATAGTTAAGTTACATTTATTACCTCAAGCTACTTTATTCCAATACATACTGAGTCCAAGGGTTAGTCTGGACTTGGCCTGGTCCTACTCAATTGAGCCTAGTCCAAACTTAACTGCCTGGCTCTGTCCAGACTCAACCATGTACACCCATGAGACTGATTCAGACTTAACCCACCCGGTCTGTATTGTCATATACTTTAGAAAACCCTGAAACTAACCGTTGGAGTTCAAATTCCCCACCGTTCAATTGAACAGAGCAAACCAGAACCTATTCAAGTCACTAGCTATCAAATGGGCCAACCAAAACTCCAAAAAAACATGTTAATTAAATCAAGAAAAGAGGGATAACGGAATTATACCTGTACTCGATCAACCGTATGGACATGAGACTGTTTGAATTGATCCTGATCACAAGAGATCAGATTGGATTAATTCCTATGTAATGAACTCATTTTTGACATTACAGCAAACACAAAATATACAAAGCAGAGGAAGAAAATTTTAGGATTCTTCCTAATTCATCAGAAGAAAATAATTCTGAAACAAGGAGGATCAAGAAATATCAATTGAGAATTTCGAGTTCAGATACTCCAAATTATCTCTGCTGCAATCGAGCTTAGGATCATTACTCAAGTATTTACAAGAACCAATTGTGAAGTAAGAAAAGGAGATTAACTCACCAATTCAAGGAAATGATCTCAAGCTCATCATCGAGAAAACTCGAGCAAACCGTTGCTCATCCCTACGACTCTGTTACAATCTACAAAGAGTAATCAATTTCGAATATGGAGTAAAACTTGAATCTATCAGAACTTGAGGAGTGACTATTTTATTGTCGAGATCGACAGAAGAAATTTTGAATAATCAAATTAAACTAAAAGAATAGGGGAGATTCAAATCTTAACCAAATCTCGTCGACGTCGATCAGATATTGAGCTCAACATCTCCCGTGACCGAGCGTTCATCATCGACGAACTGCTGCAACCGACTAGAGTTCATCAATGGTCGTCGCTCTTGCTGCCGGAGCAAGGATCGGAACAGAGCTCGATCGGAGAAATCAACTTACTCTAAGACATTTAGACAAATAACTCGTGATTACTGTTCTAGAACCAAGTGTTCGAATTTTTCTTCGATGATTTTAGAGATCAAGTCGGATCGAAACCTCTGTAATCCTTGAATTATTCTAGAACCACTGACGGGTTCAAAATTGACATAGCTCTCGAGCTCTTCTCTTCCACGAAGTGCTTGGGCGGGAAATGAGAACGAACAGTTCTCTGTTGGTTTCAAACCAACAGTTGAATTCTTGGGGCTGAGAACTGTTAACTGAATTTGGGTTTGAGAATGGTTTTAGTGAAAAAATTTAGGGTATTTATAGAGTTGGGGGGAAGTTTCTATAGCTAGGTGGTTATGGTGGTTAGAGGTTGTTACAAGTTAGTTAAGGTTGTTACAAGTTAATTAGGGGAGCTTCTAGAAGCCTTTAATCCTCACATGCTTAATTGGAAAATATCTAACTTAGTTTTCATAATTACTAAAATGCCCCTTTTTAATCCCCTTTACTTATTTTAATTTATTTCTCTAAGTTAATTTCTTTAGGAAAATTTTGTTAGGAAAACTTCGGATTTAAACTTTATTTATTGAATTTTGAACTAGAGGAGTTACAAGTTGCATATTATGTATTGGTCTTGGACAACTTGTGAACAAGGTTTAATCTTTCGAACGATCTTTGGGGCACCAAAATCGTGTCGATCTAGGAAAGATGAAAAACACCCAGAGGCTTGTATGTCCTCACGATCAGGGGACTACTATGTCTATTAGAGAGATGGGCTTGAATGTTCTAACATCTAATTATGGGGATTCACCCATAAACAATCATTTAGTTTGGTCGCGTGTTAATGAAATAATTTTACACACCTAGCACATTAATATAAAGAAGGAAACAATAAATCACATATTATTTTAATCCTTGTTTGCTAGGATGGACAGTCGGTCATGGATAAGAATCACTTTATAAGTAATATTTCTATTACTGTTACGAATCGTTAACAAGACCCTAAAAAGTAGAAAGATCAGTTAAATAATTTTATATTTGCACAACATTATCGTGTTGATTTGGGTGAGTCTGGTAATATAGCTCACCAGCGCATTCTCCAATGTACTGACTCACATCCTTATAGTTTCTAGGAATCAATCAGACGTTCAGAGGCCCTAAAAGCTCGTCCAACTTCTTAAAAGCTCTTTCGATATTTTGAAGCTTCTAATCCAATCTTTGAAAATTTTCATTGAAGGTGTTTTTATTTATTGTTAATAAATGGATATGAAGTATGGAAGAATATATCATATTTTATTATTTCTAAGTTGTAATCCAAGTTTGATACTTCACTACTTGATACTTTTCTTCTCGACTATTTGAGAGCCTATATTAATTTTTGCTTCAAGACAAATTATCAATAAAAAGCTATTTGTTTTATATCATGTGTTATTCAATTTTTTTGTTTATCCGCTACAAAATTCTATAAAAAAAATTACAAATGTACACGAACACGCCTTGTACAAGTGTAATTTAGGTTTGTATGTAATCACGTCTAGTAACAACTTATTGATTCAGCGAAACTGGGATGTGACACTATGTCTCTAAGGCATACAAGTTCTAAGCTAGACCCAACATCCATGGTAACACTGATAAACCTTGGTTGGACTCAATTTAATTATAATCTAACTCATACCATAGTTTAAAGTAAGCGTGAACAATTCTAATGTCAAGGGATTTTCCAAGAGAACACTTATTTTTATGGAGGAAGGGTTAGAGTCAACTTGATTCATGTCATCCATAATGACCTTTGGGATTCTATCATCATTAAATTTATAAATGGAACCCAAGTAACTCCACTCATAATCCAAAGTCCTCATTTCCACATCAAAATCAAAATCTTAATCCGGGTCTATGCATGTTTTAGAACCACACACCCCATAGTTCCCATCAAATCGAATATTTATGAGGTTTGGGAAGTGTATATCCCTTACATATCATGTCCTAAGGAAATCTAATTCTCCTCTCTATAAATAGGTGGCTACTTTGGTAGTCTCCACCGTCTTCTCTAACTCCAAAACCCTAACAATGGTGGATTTTTACTCTATATTATAGGAGCTTGCCTTCTCCAAAAGGAAACAAAATGCATTGGTGGCGGAAGTGATATTAAAAAAAAATTAATGCGTTGTGCTAGATCACTAACACAAACACCTTCATGTGTGTATCACGCATTTGCGTATGTTCTAGATGATTTTTCATCCATGCGGCAGATTGTGCAAGATGTGTCTATGTGTTCTAAGTTGTTGTCTTCTTCAAATAAACTCTACCCTCGATCAGCGTCTAAACGTCAGAGGGAAGCTTGGGGGGTCAGCCTCGGTAGCTAGACCTTTGTCCTTGTGGGTCTTTTTAGCAGCGGAGGAGGAGGAGGAAGCTTTGGGAGCTATGAGCAGATAAATCGGGGAAGAAGAAGGCAAAATAGAGAGCTTTTCTCTCTCCTACTTATGCCCTATTTATAGGTAGAGGTACGCGGCTGGGGATGGCGGCAACACCTCTATTTTCTAATCCGCCTCTATCCTCGAGATACGACCAAAGATGAAGACGATGCCTCGGTATTCGATTTACTCCAACCCTCATGCAACCGCCACCTTGAAACCCGTGTCCCACAGTAGCTCAGAATCCCAAGTTATCTCCTCGAAGAACGAGGCATATCTCTCATTAATGAAGACTTGACAGCCTGTCAGACATGCATATGCGACATCGAATTCATGCGACAAAAAGTCTATACGACAGGGGGATTTATGCGGCAGAAAGCTCTTTCGTCCATGCTTATTTTTTAAAGTATTCCAAGTTTAAAACCTTTGAAAGGGATCTTGTATGTCACGATCCGTACCCGGTAAAGGGGCACAAGTACATGGGTACGTCCAACCTATGCCACAGCATCGATGGTAGAACTTTGTCTAGGTCAACTAACTATCAATCTCACACAATAATATATAACATGTCAATGATATCTCATATCCAAGAAGGAGGACAATATGATAATAATGATAAATATGCAATCACAAATATAAAGCACGGTATGATATCAAAGAAGTCTAACATAACTATAAAGTCTAAACATCCAAATACAACAACAATATCCAAGTCTCAAATGTAAGCCAAAAATAAATCTGATACAAAAAATACTAAATAAAATCTAACTAGGTTAACTAGTGATTCCGGCTAGGCCTTCCGGCAATTATTCCTGAGCTACTAGGTCCAAGTCTGCACTATCAACCTCTTGTGGTCCGTAATACGTGGGACACAATTCCTCTAAGAAATTATCTAAAAATATTATCCAGTCAGGATTAGAGCGAAGTACAACCCTATAGCAGTTCCAATTAATTGATAAAGACTATAAAACAGTTATAATAGGTAATACATAATGAACAGGAAAATAAAATAAATCTAGGAATAAGATAGAGCAATAACAAAAGATCAATAAAAAGTAAATATGACGAACAAGAGAGTATGACAATAAAGATAGTAAATAATGAGAGTTACAGCTAATACAAATATGATGTGTCCAACAAGTATAATACGAAGCCAGCAAGAATGAAACTGAACTAGTATGTTTTGAAATATCGCTTTCGATATGTAAACCTCTAGGGGTAATACGACTCATCGCACGTGAGGTGTGCGACTGCTATCTTTCCAGATTAGACCAGTAGGGGGTAGTTCCAGATTTTGGGAATGTTTACATGTCTACTAAGATATTTCTCCTCCCGACTAGTATAAATGAATCCAAGTCTCGACACGCAAATCAAGTACGAGGCCAGCCAGATAAAAGTAAGTGATGCTAGTAAGTGAGCCATGATGTGTTGCCAGTAAAGAGTCTTGAAGTAGAGGCCATACAAGTATGGCATACATATCGCAAGAGAGTGAATCCATATAATACTAATCCGTGTATCCATAATGTCGAGGAATCAGGTCAAATAAAGCTATAGACCAGAATCATAGTAGATATTAAATAATGGAAACTATCAGAGTGTACTCGCCTGAAATCCGGGGTGGAATGTCAATAGTATCTATATCAGTGTCTCAAGGACCTAAATATAAAATATTAAGTCAAAATAGTATTTTGGAATCATAAACATGCTATATTAGCTCAACTCTAGGTCTCCTAGGCCAAACTAATTCAAACTAGGTCATACTAAGTCCATACCTTGATTTTAGGTTCATACTAGTCTTACCTTGCTAATATCTAAGGTATACTAGTTAATACTAGATTACTAGCTAATATTAACTTTACTTGATACTATATATATATATATATATATATATATATATATATATATATATAGTACCAAGTTAATACCCTACTTAACTCTAAGGTAATACCAAAACCTTAGTTATCTAATATACTAACATTACCTTAGTATTTACCTTAACCCATGCTACGGCCCAATACTTAGTGTTTAATGATACGCTAACTTACTGACACACATCCTCACTAAAATCCTAACTGTTACTTGATACTAAAAGAACCTTAGCTACCTTAATAACTGATATATATATATATATATATATATATATATATATATATATATATATATATATATATATATATATATATACTTGCTCTAGCTTTCACTTATTGACTTCAGATACTCCACACTTGGGTGCTCAGTCTCATGACTAACACTCCCTCTCCTAGGCCTAAACACAGGTACAACAACACTAACTTGTTGCTCAACCTATGCCCAAGTTGCACCAAGGTGCACCCTCTCTGCTACATCAAAATCTCCACACACCCATGCCTATAGTGTCACGCCCCGATCTCCCGCAGGCAATCGGCCGTTCCCGCTAGGCGGGAATCACCCTCGCCAGCGCTCCCGCGGAACGATCGCTTAATCCATCCGGGCGTTATGCCGCACGAGCGTGATCCACGCCCGTGCAAGGCCATGGTTCATTGGCTGGCGGCAAGAGTTCTAAGCCACAGAGTCGCACAGATTGTCCGAGTGCAGCGGAGTTTAGGAACGCATAACGATCGGTAACAGGTTCACTGAGTCGACAATATAGCAGAAGCATCGAAACAAGTAAAGTAATCTCTTTATTGATATGAAACATGTATTACAGGCGGCGTATAGCCGAGATTACAAGTCGCTCAAGCCTCTCTCTCTGAAACAGTAAAAGCGTGCCAAGTGGCTACAACTGTGGAATGAATGTACAGGCGATGTTCAGGCGATGTTCACAACTTATGTCTTGTATAAGCGCTTCAGTCCCGGACGCACCGTTGCAAGGCTTCAGAGGGAACTCCTGGCCTTAGCACGCACGAAGGAGGCGTCCGCACCGCACGAGGTTCTCCCGCACCCTGCATATCAAACTGGTAGATTATCAGTACATTGAATGCACTGGTGGGGAAGCTACTCGCCCGCTCGACAAATCCAAACACGTAATACAGGTTTCGTGCACAACTATTAAGTTGTCTTTCTAGTTGCCTTAGGATCAGTTTCATGCAAACATTGAATAGCTTATCGTGTCGGGCAGTGCGCCGTGTGATGTTTGAGGAAACACGGCGAGACTTACCAACTTACCATTTCCTTCCTTGTCCAAGGCAAACATTGAGGCAAACATGTTAATTCAAGCACGGGCAAGTATAAGCATTCAGGAGGCAAGCATATGCAAACAGGAGGGTCGTTTTAACATGATCGTTCAGGTGTTCAGTCGATGCGATGCAGTGACTCGCACGCGGATAGCCGCTAAGCGAGGATGACTTATCTATATGAACATGAGTCGCTGGCATAGCCATAAAGGATCGTTTAGTCTTTGAACAAGGATGGTGTGCAATGAAGCACGTGAGGCGCTACACGCCATCCTGTCCTCACGTGAGACTATCGTGATGTTCCATCCGGATCGGAACGGTCCCAGTGCCCCGGTGACCGCCCGTGGAACCGTTAAACCTTGTTTCCAAGTTGTCCGCGACATGCAGGTCAGGATCAGGGTCAGTTCAATCCACAACTTGAATGATAATCCATGATTCGTGATCTGAACGTGCGTTTGCTCCAAGAGCTGAGATTCGTTCGTTACGTGACGTGATTCTCGTTCAGACATAAACTTGATGTGATTATCATTCAGTTGTCACGTTAAGGATTCACGTTCAGTATTCATTACCCTGATGCGTGCCCCTGGTTCGGGGATTGCCGTGGCGACCTAATGGTCCCGGATACTTGCAGGTTCGTTCAGGCACGGAACGACTACGTAGTAGTCTCCCGGAGTTTGGATGAAAATACGGTAACATTCAAGCAGACAAGCATGCGTTTCTAAGGAACATAATCAGCACGTTTGCTCGGCCCCGAAGGTAGTCCGAGAGATGAAACCGTCAAGGGACTTAGCATGCGAGGGTCTGAGTATAAGCAGTATTTCATTTCCATGTTCTAGCAAGCAATACAAGTTGGGATTATTCCCTTAGCTAGGTGCGTTGGATTTATTAGCATGCAGGGGGTGATTCACCTAGCAACTAGCATAAATATTCTAGATTTTATGTGTGCTGGCTAAGCAAAGACAAGTTCACCGTAGCCACCCACCTTAGCGATGATTCGCCTCGGTAGAGCGATACGTCTGAGCGAGTCTCTGAAAGCCTAAGCCAGATCCTTATAGGGACAAGTCTGGATATCCTTTGCTTCTTGATCGAGGCAAAGCAGGTCGGGACAGCTGCACTATTGCCGATTGAGTCGGCAGTCCGCTTGAGCGGAACGGGGTGTTACATATAGACACTTAAATCACCAAGTTATTGATGATACATTCTCAGAATACCATACCTGCATATCAGTGTACTTCATTATTGTGCACACGAGCACAACACTAGTTATCATCTACAATATACACCTCTCCTCTATATGATTCACTCACCCTGGCTACCCATTCTTTGTGCTCCCTGCACCCAGATAATTCCTTTGCACGTACATGTTATCATCCCACACTGCCTATTGTAGTTTACTTGTAGGGACTCCTACTGGGCTTGCATGAGAAATACTTGCTGCTCAATCTCTCTCCCCCTCTGATCCCAACTCATTACAACCCAGAATAGACCCCCTCTTGATAGTACCCTGCAGTCATGAGATGGTGACCACATTCACTTAATATTGTTGCTGCAAAATTGATCTTGCACTGTCTAATTCTTCCCACTCGTAGCCCTGATACCAACAGGCACTCATATCCTAGATACATAATGCATAGACAGTCCTTGCATTATAGACACTACACCATCCTTTGCATTGGTCATTGCTACATATGTCCTAAATCATAATTGCACAACTTGGTGCTTAGATTCTACTGCCGAGCTAGACACCCCTTGCACCCATAAACGATCTCTGATATGCTTAGGTTCCTGTTGATATTAATTGAATCTCTTTCTCAAAATTGAATACACTCTCACTCATATCTTCCTCACTACAAACCCGATCCCCCAACTGTGCAGGAACACTTTGTACTTGTTGTGCAGATCAACAAACAACCAAAATCCCTATAATCTAACTTCCCTTGCACTGTAACACCTACACACACTGTTTTGTATAGAAATAACCCCTAAAACTGCTGCAAGATAACCCATAATACTACACTCAAACACATGACACAGAGACACAATCACCCAACTCTAAGCACACCTTACACAGGCTCAAACTCCTACACATAGGTATAACACACTCAGGTGCACATCACTACTAAACACAACAACTAATAAGATACATAATACTTACTGCTACTAGACCCTTGCACCATGATACCTCTCTATACCCTAACACATATGCATCACTCAAACTAACACAATGCACCAATATCAAACACTTGGTGTGCACTAAGATACACACTCAAGTATCATACTATGATACTCACTAACCACCATGATACACCTATGATACCAACACCCCCCTCATGAAACACCACCAAAATAATATAGAACACAATTAATATATAAAAAATAACATGAACCAAGTTAGAATAAGTTATTCTAATGCAAATGAAAGGTAATGACACAATTGGGACACCAACACATTAAAATACCCAAATCTAACTCGTCGTATCATGACGTATCATGATACGGCTATCCGTATTCAATTATGGATACATAGACATACCCCCTATGCTAATCTAACACAAATAGATACCATAGACATGCAATCAAACACTTGGTGTCCCAAATTCAAAATTTTCTCCAAATGGACATAAAAGTCAATATAATTTTTACCATAGGCCTCCTATGAACCTAATTCTTCTTTCTATAGGTAGTCCTTAGCCAAGAGTAGGTTCCTAATAATCAAATACATCATTTAGAACTAAAATGACAAGAGAAATAGGAATTTTATTTATTGGAAGATGGATTCCCAATGTAATACACCAAGAGGACACAAATCCAAGGAATGGACACCTCCCTCAAGCTAACTTTCTTCCAATGCCTCCTCCTTGCTATTACAAGCTTCTAGCCTTCTTGGAAATAGAATTTGGGTGGGATGGGGATTGATTTGAGAATGAAAGGGGTTGGGGCTTCTTCTCAAATTGGGAGAAAGTGGAGGGGAGCTAATTAGGGATGAATGGAGGCTCTTAATAAAATAATAAAGCTAATATATATAACTAAGGGGGCCGATCTCCTCTCCATAGGATTAGGGTTAGGTTAGGGTCATATGCTATGTCCAAATTGCCCCTCTTAATTAGTTATGAAGATTTAATATTAAAAATAGTTTAATTAAAGAAGGTTCCACTAACTAAATGAATGGTTTACTAATCATTCTTCTCTAATTAAAAGTGGTCAACCATGACTAACTAATTGGTTGCACTAAGTGAGTCATGACAAGTCTAGTTGTGTTTATTTAGGTTCACTAATAACTAGTCTAATGGCTAACAACTAACCATCAACTATATTAAAAATATAAATATATGTAACCATACCAAATAGTGTGAAATAAAAATATAATCAATATAATTAATATGAAATATAATTATTAACAATAATACTAAATATAAAAAGACAAAAATATACCTCTTGAGTAAAGTGGTAGTTACATTGTAGAAGCATGAAATAAATCCAAATCCATGCACTCGTACTACAAGCCGCATGCATAAAAAAAGTTTAAGGCATCTATGCGGCATGAATCTCATGCGACACCAAATCTAGTCCACATCTATGCGATATAGGCAGCAGGAGCATAAGATAGGGAGCCTAGGCGCATATAAGCTTGTCGTATGGTGTCACTTCTGTCAGTCACAACATTAATGGCACTGACAACATTTATTACTTTTAGTGCCTTGTATTCGGTGCAGACAACAGACGTCAGCGCTTACGCCAACAATATTATTACTCCTGACAGATACAACTGTGCAGTACCACGCATTCTGACACGATAAGCCTCCATGGGGCATAGCCTTCATGCAGCATAGCCTTTATGTGGCGCAGCCTTTATGCGGCACAGCCTTCAAGCGATAATGTTCCCAAGAGTCTCCATGCGACAAGATTATTCTGCTATAACCGACGAGAGATCCTCAACAGTCAGTGCAGGCCACGTGTCAAGTTGACCAAGTCATGCACGCAAGAGGTATAAACGGCCCAGATTACATGGCTACGATCCAAGATCTCAGCAACAACCCACCCTAACTAATGCCACATGGAAGTAGGACTGTGACATCTGCGCGCAGTTGCAATTGTATTCTGTTGAGAATACCATGCTGCAGTCCAAAATTATGTGCGCATAGACTGAGAACTACAATTTCTAGCACATACGCGCATGGCCGTTTCAGTGCAGATGGCTACAAATAGAAGGAACATGTGTTTCCTCGCACACACACAGAAGAAAGAAGAAGCAGACCCAAGATCCCAGTTGTTGTCTTTTATGCCAGTGAGTCATAGACCTTGCAACCCCCTTCATTGGTCGATCGTCAATGGAGTAAAGGATTCAATTGCAGTACTCGATCTCCATCATCACACTTCTCTAAAATCAATTGTACTTAGATTTTCTGTTTAGGAATTCTTTGTACCATTTTTTTAGTTTGTTATATAAATGAGAGTTTAGTATCAACTTCTTTTTGACCAATAGCAAACACTCATATCAGTTAGTAAACTTTGTGAGAGTGGGTTTATTATTTTTTATTCTCTCATATGTTATGTGAAGGATTCTCGTACGGGCCAGATGATTGGTCATGCTCGTAGGAAGAGGCGATTATCCACTTAGAGTTTTTTTATCTTCCATCATCTCAACATTTGAGTTCTAGTCATGATGTTATCGTCATGTCTAATGCCGACTTATGGCGCGAATGCTTAGGTCATATTTTAGAGCTCCGTCTAAAGAATTTATTTCAAAGTAGAGCTTCTAGGCATGCTTCTTTCTCTTCTTTATCCATATGTACGGGTTGTAAGTTGGCAGAATACTTCGCCTTACCTTTTTTTAAAAGTTTATCTAAATTCAGTAGTATTTTTGAATAAGTTCACTTTGACACAGGAGGGCATGCTCATATCCCATCAATGATTGGTTTTCTCTACTACGTGAGCTTTATTGATGATTACACACGTTCTACTTTGGTATATCTTATACTTAACTGTTCCACACTTCCTACCATTTATAGAATGTTTACTATTATAATTCATACTCAATTCAATGTTAGGATTAAGATTTTTCGCTATGATACCATGAAACAAATTAACAATATTAATTTTGTTAATAGATGATATAAAAAGTCATACAAGTATGGATATATATAGATAGAGAACGGATCCATATATGTATAAGATAAGGAATTTATATCCGAATAGGAAAGGTAAATATAGACTTGAATATAATCACTACAAAAAATTCAGATTTTCGTAACAAGTAGTTTGTGACAAGTGTAAAACTTGACATTGAAATATTTCTGTGACAAGTAATTTTTGTTGTCACTTTTAATTTAATTTTGTGACAATAGTTGTGTATCGTTCCACATTTAAATAATTAAGTGACTATGTTTTTATTGGTCGTCACTTAATATTGTCACTAAAATAAATTTTTCTTTGTGAGAATAAATGCAAGTTTTATGTGACAAGTGAAAATACTTTGTCACTTAAGATATATTCTATGACTTTCTTAAAGAATTCTCACATCAAGTTCTATGTGTCAAGTAAAAATACTTGTTACTTAAGGTGTATTATTATGTGACAAGTAAAAAGCCTTGTCACTTAAGGTGTCTTCTGTGACTTCCTTAAAGAATTATAATAGCAATTATTATGTGACAAGTGAAAATATTTGTCACTTAAGGTATATTATATGACTTCCTTAAATAATTGTAACAACAAGTTCTATGTGACAAGTGAAAATACTTGTCACTTAATGTGTATTATGTGACAAGTGAAAATACTTGTCACTTAATGTGTATTATGTGACAAGTAAAAATTATTGTCACTTAAGGTATCTTCTGTGACTTTCTCAAAGAATTATAACAGTAAGTACTATGTGACAAATGGAAATACTTGTCACTTAAGATGTATTATGTGACTTCCTTAAAAATTGTAACAACAAGTTCTATGTGACAAAGTTAAAGGATTTCAGATATTTTTATAGAATAATAAATTCTAAAAATTTTGATTGAAAAATATTTTTGGAAAAATATTTTCTAAGAAATATTCTGCCAAACAATCTGGTGGAATTCATACATATTATTATTTTTTATTTAACAAACTAATGGTTTTGGTGTAAGGATAGCATGTTTGATTCCAGATTAGAAGGTTGCGTGTTCAAATCCATAGGGTTCAAATATAGATTTGTTAGTTTTATTTTTTATCCTTTTGACAAAATATATTTTTATTTTAATTTACAATAATATACTATTTGTGACAATATTGTGCGTCACTTATAACATTCATAGTGACGAGATATGTTGTCACGGAAAGAATACTATCAGTGACAAGCTGTCACTACCACATTTCTAGAATATGGGCATTTTTTTCATTTGTAATATTATTTATTATTTTAAATAATATTTATTGTATATATGTTGTAATTCTTAATAATATGGGTTAGTGGGCTAAACTTGATGTGACCATTAGACTCAATACTAGACTAGTCACTTTTGGGACCTAACTAGTCAATCCTCTTCATGAAATTAGAAATTTGATTAAGTTTTATTAAGGGATAAAAATTCTACTTATTGGAAAACTCTTCATGAGGTCCTAGAGGACATTTTGGTCTTTGTTCCATAGCAAACCCTAGGTCTCGAGCGGCCGGGCCTATAGGGAGGGGGAGGAGCCTCCCTCAAGCTTCATTAAATGTTCATTCAAACCCAAGTTTGAGTTCTTCCCTAAACTATCCTAATTCCTCCACCAAATTTTAGAAAATCAATCCCCAATCCCTCTCATTTTCCTCATCTAAGAAGCCTAGAAGCTTAGATCTCAAGGAGCATTAGAGGAGGAGAAGTTTGGCTAGAGAACCCTTGGTTTTGCATTAGAAATCCATCTCCCAAGAGGTAAAATTCTAAAATCTCTTTTAAATTATATTTTCATTGTTTTGAGGACCATTAGGAGCCCATCCATGATTTAAAAATACCAACAAGGAGAGAGAGTGAGTCCTTATTAGTTCCATAGAGTTTTCTTCATGAAGTTGTGTTCATAGTTTGAGGGTTTTGTGATAATGGGTGTATTTTCTTTATTCCTCATTATAACTAATTAAAATAGTTGTAAATAGATGTATTTAATATATATTATATTATTAATAAGAGTATTGGGGGTTTTGGCATGAGTATATCATGAGATCAATATTTTGCACACAAGGTGTTTGTAATATTGATTGTTAGTGCAATATTTGGTGCTTGTGTTTATTGGTATGTGTCTTGATACATGGATATTGGATAGGGGCGAGCTTGTGTGGTGGTTTATACTAGTGATTAGGTTGATGAGTGTATACTAGTATTTTGTAGTGTGTGTTGTGTTTGAGGTGTGTTCACTAAACTGTGATGAAGAGGTCTCGGTTTGCTATATTGCACATCAGTGAGATGTGCAACAATAGATTTGGTAGTATTGCTGCCTTATGCAAAAGGTAACTATGGTAATTACTACTCGAGCCATTGAATGTCTATGTGTATGTGTACACAGTTTAGGTGAGAGATGACAGTGAGCTAACTGTTAATTAGGTGCCTCGGTATTGGTGGCCAGTGGGTACCAGTATACATGAGTGTTTTGGGCTTACACCTGAGCTTAGGTATCAGTTGATATTAGTATAGGGATGCAGTGCAAGCATTATGTGGTGTGTGAGTTCAGTTATTAGAGTGTAGAAAAGGTATCATTTATAGCAGCAACTGTAGTAGCTTGAGAGCTTGGGATGTTGCAGGTATCATAGGAGAGTTGATATCTTAGTATCAGATAGGACACAGTAGACTAGAGCAGTGGTCAGGCTGTAGCATGGAGCAACCGATATACTAGTATCGGTTGCAAGTGATGTTTTGACGTTGGGGGCAATGTGTTTTAGGAGTGAAGTTTAGGACATGTCATTGTGTTCCTGCACATTAGTGCAGTAGCTCAAGTGATGTGCAGATCTGAATGTATTAAGTATTAGGGGACTAAAATTAGCACTGCAGTAAGTTAAACTTTGTACATACCTATTGTGTCCAGGCAGGGTACAAAGGAAGTTAGGGATAACTTGGAGTTTAGTTAGAAGTATTAATGTTGGGTGTGTGCTAGTTGTTGGACTGCATATGGTAGTGCAAGTGATGGTTGTAGTTGGTACTCGCATTGAAGGAGCAGCAGCATACAGGTACTGCAATACCTGTATCGAGTGTAGCTAGGAGTGAGTTGAGGGTGTAGAATGGAAGTACTCAAAAAGGGGATTACCTAGACTGAGCAGCAGCCATATTGCTGTAACATGAAGTAGAGTTGTTGCTTGTGTATAGCAACTAGATGTGGTTGCTAGCAGATTCCAGGCCCTCTTAGGCTCGGGTATTAGATTGTTTAGGGATGTAGTGTGTGAACATTGATACAGTTGTACCAGAGGGGTATTCCAGATGAACTTTTATTAAGGGGGAAATAGTTTAGTATCAGTTAAGATAGGGTAAGTATAAGTAGGTAGCAGTGCAGTATTAGAGTAGTAGGCAAGCATGACACTTGCAACATGGCAGAGGTATTTGTATGGAGAATTACCTGGGTAGCAGTGTGAACTAGTACACTGTGCCTTGATTGCAAGTACATAGTTGGGTTAAGAATATGTATGAGAATGGGTAGTTAAGAGTATCAGTTGGATGGATGACTGATACCATAAAGTATCAGTCATGTTTGAAGGTCAGAGTGTTAGATGTATTGAGGTATAGTGCCAAGGTATTGGGGTTTGAGTCTAGTTAAGGTATTGGTCTCATTATTAGGGATTGATATTAGTTATGGGTATATAGTTAAGGTAATATCGAATTCTAATGCATGTTAAGTTGTCACGCCCCAGTCCCAAAATACCGTGGGACTAGACACGTGGCAATGGCCAGCAGTACGCACCGATGGACCAACTCAATATAATGGATCCATCAGGGCATACTTAAGCTGTAAAACAAGTCTACGACAATCATGGCACAACTAATCTCATCCACACAAGATATAAAATATGATCCACAGAATAATAAGGAATGTAAATCATCATCTAGTCTCATAAAGTACTTCGGGGAACAACCCGATAAATATCTAGTACAATGGTTCAAATGACCAGAATAAAAAAGACTGAAAGAAATACTAAAAGCTGAGCATAAACATGGATGCTCAAGAGAAGTCTTCAACTAAGACCTCGTCCTCGGATGGTGGTACAGCTCCTGGATCAGCTCCTGCTCCGGTCCCGTAAACCTCGGGATAAACCTCGTCTGCAAAATCTGGGGACAAAATCCGGATCCAGGTCCTCAGGGGACATAGCAAGGTACAAGAAAACTCATGCCAAATAAATACAGATAAGCAGTGCAGCAAATAAATAACTAAATGATCAATGGGTAAATATGTAACCATCTAAGTGAAATGCAAGTGAGAGTAACACTAAAACTCAGGCTGAAGCCACTACAAGCTCTGTGTCGGGGAGCCGGTAGCGGTAATAAACACGTAATGTGCCTAGCTCTGCTACGAGAGTCTGAGGCCTCACAATAGTAGTAGATAGATATACGAAACAGCCTGTAGCCTGTGTGTCTCTCTCCACCCAATGTAACCACGTACATCATGACCATAACGTCTCATGCCCATGTCAAGCGCGATCATAGCTAATGCAACAAGTCATAAAGTATCTAAGAGTATAATGTCCATGTCCTGTATCCTATACAGATTCACCACAAATATCTCGGGAAAATCCTGTCTCATGAATAGTGTCAAGTGTCCTGGGTCATATGGTACTTGATAAGACAAGTACGAGAATAAAGTGTCACGAATGTCCATCTCTAGATGACCGTACCCAACACTGCGCACAGTGTCGGCACCCGACTGATAATCGGACGCTAAGTACGTCACACGGTCCTAGGTTAAGCATGCACAGCAATATAATGAAGCAAGGAAAATATGTAACAATACTGCAAGGTTTGGCAAGGTACACTTGCCTGATGTTTGAATATCAACTGTCGTCCTGGTATCGGTGGATCCGGTAGGTACTACTCCGAAAGCTGTAATAAATATCACCAACAGTCTCAGAAGATGTCAAATAGCTGGAATTGCCTGTCCTTACGTCCAATTTGGACACAGGGGCAAAAAGGTCATTTTCGGGCCAAAGCGGGTTCCATAGGTGGGCCCACTTTGCACCGAAAAGCGTGCCGAGGGTAACAGTCTCTAAATGGGACAAACTATGGGTCAAACAACTCTAAATATCAATACGATCCCAACGGTATGTCCAAATTTGGATTCCGATGAGCCGAACATAATTTGGTCCAAAAAGTCAACTGTGGGGCCCGCCAATTGGCGATCTGGTCAACCGTCTCAGAAAGGCATAAAAATTGGGTCACAGGACCAGCGTGTTACCACGAGTCTAGTGGTGTAAGTTTTGTCGCAATCTGACAAGCGTGCACAAAATACTCGCGAGTTCCACAAAAGTGGCGGACACGGAATGTGTTTGCGGATACGGCCTGATTCCGGCGCGCACACGCGTCCAAATCAGTTCCCACGAATTTTCACGTGTCCCGTTATGCTGCGTGCACCATTCGGTACACTTGGCACACGGCGGGGCGGTCCCGTTTGGCGGGGCGCGCTCCGATCTCCCACTTTTAGAAAATCGGAAAAAGTGGCTGCGCGCAGTTTTATGACGACTACAATTTGGTCCACAGCAACTAATAGCACAAGGTTATTATACAAAAAATAAACTAGGTCATGCAATCTACAGGTATCAAAAAGAATCACCGAATTCGGATCTCTGTGGTGGGAGATACAAACTCGGCAATATGGGTGGACATACTAGAATTCTGCGATTGCAGAATTCTGTCTGCTCGCGCTGACTTGGGCGCTGTTTTTCGCCTAGGGGCACACGTTATCTGAGGTTGACTATAAAATAAATATTTTAGAGGGTTAAGGGAAGATCATACCTATAAAAACGAATCTACGTTTGGTCGAGCGAGTCAACGGAAAAACGCGCCGGAGCGAAGGTACCTCGAGTGGGAAACTGCAGTCCGCGATGTCGGCGTCGACGGGATGGTTGGATGGCTTGGGGAGGCTTCTCTGGCTGTGGTGATGGCTCTAGATGGGAAGGGAAGTCTGGAGTTTTAGGTTAGGATTTTGGAGAGCTAATCATATATATATATATGATATATATATATTAGAAGAGAGGGGGTTGATTAATGGTCCGCGGGTTTTGACTATAGGCGGGCTTGAAGGGTCGGCTGGTTTTTTTTTTGGCTCCACGGACGCTGAAGTGGGTTCACGCCAATTGGCTTCTCAGCAACATGCTGAGAAGTGAACAAAGTTCAATGAATCATTACCATAATACTTATTAGTATATTACTTTAAGTATTATTATTATTATTTTCTATTAACTTATTTAATTCTTTCTTTCTTTTCCTTTCTTTGAATAAAATATATATATATATATTTATATATATATATATATATTCACACATAAGAAAATTTATATAATGGGGTATTGTACATCGTTAGGCTAGCAACTGCTCAAGGGGTCTCCTACATGGAATAAATTCCGAAAAATTCCTGATGGTCCCACAAGTCCTCTAGGTGCCCGAACACCTAACATAAAAATTATTAAAAATCTATTTCTCCTATTTGGACCTAATTACCACCATTTAGTTAATAATTAATAAATAAAGGGCTTATACAATTTTCTGGGAAGGGGGTTTTACATTCTACCCAACTTATAAAAATTTCGTCCTCGAAATTAAAATTAAGTCACGATAGAATGCAATAATGGTATAAAATTTGTATTGTTTAAAAGGCAAGGCTAGGTTTAAAGAGGTGGGCGATGTTGCACGTTGCACGTTGCACATCCCAAAAAATATCATGGAAAAATCCATATGAGCGAAAAATAGGTTTCTTCCTGTGTCATGTCCAATGGTGTGGACACCTAAATGCTCTTTTGCATAAAAGCGTCCAACAATTAGAAAATTGCACAAAGATGAGAATTGGATGATGGGCATGTCTAGGATAAGGGTGTAGAATTTGTAGAAAGGCAGTGGCTAGTGTAGTGCTCCAATTATCGGAGCACGGTAAGGCGTGTCAAGTGATATCATGTTGTAACTAAATAAAATACCGTGTTCTATTTCTAAGTGGATTCGCTAGCCTCAGTCTCACTATCTAGGCCGAGTAGGTCAAATTCTTAGGTGAGGGGGTTTCACAATTCAGCCAACTTAAGACAATATCATCCTCAAAATTGAAATAAGGCAGAATCGGTTAGTCCTTTATGTATAATAAGACAAGTCAGTCGTAATCTTCTTGCGATAACTAAAATCCTAATCATATCCATTGCAATCACTTCTAGGTTAAGATGTCCACTGCTCCAATCAAAATTTTAATTCTCAATTCAATTCACCAAATTGAAAAATAATTTAAATGCAGTCCACCAATATTCAAGTCTAAAATTCTATATTTATCTTCTAAATTCGAATTGGTGATTCTACCTTCATTGTTCAAAAATTTAACTCTTGCACTTAAGGTATAAATATTGGGTCCTCAATATCAATTCATTGATCCTCATCATCTTAGTCATCCTTCTAACTTTCTCAAAATTACAATGGCTTGAACCTCTCCCAATCTAATCTTACTCGGAAAGAAATTCCTCCCGAGTTGATAATGCACTACTACCCAACTTAGAATTTACCCATATATTATCTAAGACTACTCATCTAATAAATCTATGCCCCAACTCATTTAATCATGTTATTGAATCCTCAAGTCTTTAACACCAAACATATAACCTATGATATTCCCTTAATCCTATATAGAAGGTCATCAATAATGCGACCGGCCTGTGGGGTGTATCTAGTACTGTCTATATATCAAACTTATACCCAGCACGAGGTTTTGTCATTCCGAAATAAGGGAAGACGAAGATCAATAATAAAGAGTTCAAGGGTGAGGTAATAGAATAGAAGTATCGGGATCAAGGCGTTTAAAGAATTCAAATGGAAATGGTCAAGTTGTTGTGGATTGACATCCTATTCTGGTAATCCTTTGTTCGCATGCTCGTATTAGTATAGTTGTGTAACTGATACGATATGCTCAGACATATCTAGAGGGCCAGTATACTAGTCAACTATATCTCAATCCACGTAAAGTAGTCGTGCGAAGAGCGAACCAAAATGCACTAAGGTTGATCAGACCGTAATACACTGATTCTGAATAGACAATTGTATTAATGTACCAGTCCACTAATACATATGTCATGAACAAGCTCGATAAAGAATAAGCTTGCAAAACTAGGCTATAGAATAGCAGCATAAGTCAAGTACAACAAATTTAAGTACGCTAGATGATGATGAAAGGAGGTACAAATTATTCAAGTTCATAAAACAAAACAAACAAGCAACCATAATAATAACAGACTCTCCAATCTCTACAGTCATCATACAACCTCCTTGTCCAAGTCGCTAGTCGACCAGTTAGAGGCAAGGACCTCTAAATTCTACAGTCTGAATTAAACACTATCTTCTAATGCAAGTCTAAAGTTGTGTCATCCTAGTTCACTTCATCAATGGGTCAATAGGGCTAGTTGGTACTATGTTGTGAGGCATACTACCCAACTTATAAAAGAATTAAACTAATACCGTGATCGTCTTAAGAGGATCCTACAAATAACCTTGCACATGTAAATAAAACAGAAACTCTTATTAGGGTATATGAGGAAGGATCTTGATACTTATTAGGGTCTCCTATTGCATTATATAGGTAAGGGTCACCTTAAGTCTTAGTCATAGCACTTACAAGCAAGTGTCGATGGTAAGGATAGAAGAGTTACTGGCCGTCAAGGAGGAAGGGTCTAACTTGTATCGAGGTGGGGGTACAAATTTCATGATTTAAAAATTAAGGGTTAATCATTGGTCATAATCTACAAAACAACTTAAACTTATCAAGTTCTAACTACCAAGCATAAAGATTTTACACTCAAGGCTACAACTATAAGCCTAGCAAACTATGAGCCTTTAACCAAGAATAAAATTACTTGGCCTACTATCCGAAGTGTCAGATGGCGCGAGTTGAAAGATGAAGAGAAGAAACGTAATTAGCCGTCGCAAAACAGCGAGCGCTATGGTCGCAGGGAAACAATATAAAATAAAGATAGAGGGCTCTAGATAGCATCATGGTTCTCTAAGGGGAGTGGGGTGTTGGTTGCTATGTTTGGGGTATGATCAAGGGAGAAGTGTTGATTACATTCCTCTAGGCTTCCTAGGGTGCTGTCTACTAATAACAAGACAATGATATAAGTTTATAGTTCCAATATCATCTAACTATGAAGGTTAGGTTTAGTCCAAATATTAAGTTTTTATTTTCTATGGGTTTCTCAATGCTAGGGCAAACATTATGGTAACCTTCTAACTAACTCTAGTAGTGTCTATACTACTCTTAAGTCCTCATAATACATCCGGGTAATGGTCAACCAATTATAGGGATAAGGGATTCTAGGGTTCGCTAGATATTCTAAACTTAGTGGTGTATCTATAATCTCGTTGTATTCTTAATAGGTGTGCTACCCTAATTATCATCCTAATACCAGGGGTTCCTATATTCTAGCAGAAGTCTATACTCAAAGAACTATTAAGGAAGTACAGGAATCAAGCGGGATACAATTGTTCAAATAGAACAGATAGGAGGAAGATGAATCATAGTCAATTGTGGATGAGATCCTATACTCTAGTCCTAGGTGCAGGCTTGTTCGGTCCCTAAGTTGAAACCGAACTATTTAGTCGTAGACCTGCATGGGCCACCACAAAAACTATGTCACGCCTCAGTCCCAAAATACCGTGGGACTAGACACGTGGCAATGGCCAGCAGTACGCACCGATGGACCAACTCAATATAATGGATCCATCAGGGCATACTTAAGCTGTAAAACAAGTCTACGACAATCATGGCACAACTAATCTCATCCACACAAGATATAAAATATGATCCACAGAATAATAAGGAATGTAAATCATCATCTAGTCTCACAAAGTACTTCGGGGAACAACCCGATAAATATCTAGTACAATGGTTCAAATGACCAGAATATAAAAGACTGAAAGAAATACTAAAAGCTGAGCATAAACATGGATGCTCAAGAGAAGTCTTCAACTAAGACCTCGTCCTCGGATGGTGGTACAGCTCCTGGATCAGCTCCTGCTCCGGTCCCGTAAACCTCGGGATAAACCTCGTCTGCAAAATCTGGGGACAAAATCCGGATCCAGGTCCTCAGGGGACATAGCAAGGTACAAGAAAACTCATGCCAAATAAATACAGATAAGCAGTGCAGCAAATAAATAACTAAATGATCAATGGGTAAATATGTAACCATCTAAGTGAAATGCAAGTGAGAGTAACACTAAAACTCAGGCTGAAGCTACTACAAGCTCTGTGTCGGGGAGCCGGTAGCGGTAATAAACACGTAATGTGCCTAGCTCTGCTACGAGAGTCTGAGGCCTCACAATAGTAGTAGATAGATATACGAAACAGCCTGTAGCCTGTGTGTCTCTCTCCACCCAATGTAACCACGCACATCATGACCATAACGTCTCATGCCCATGTCAAGCGCGATCATAGCTAATGCAACAAGTCATAAAGTATCTAAGAGTATAATGTCCATGTCCTGTATCCTATACAGATTCACCACGAATATCTCGAGAAAATCCTGTCTCATGAATAGTGTCAAGTGTCCTGGGTCATATGGTACTTGATAAGACAAGTACGAGAATAAAGTGTCACGAATGTCCATCTCTAGATGACCGTACCCAATACTGCGCACAGTGTCGGCACCCGACTGATAATCGGATGCTAAGTACGTCACACGGTCCTAGGTTAAGCATGCACATCAATATAATGAAGCAAGGAAAATATGTAACAATACTGCAAGGTTTGGCAAGGTACACTTGCCTGATGTTTGAATATCAACTGTCGTCCTGGTATCGGTGGATCCGGTAGGTACTACTCCGAAAGCTGTAATAAATATCACCAACAGTCTCAGAAGATATCAAATAGCTGGAATTGCCTGTCCTTACGTCCAATTTGGACACAGGGGCAAAAAGGTCATTTTCGGGCCAAAGCGGGTTCCATAGGTGGGCCCACTTTGCACCGAAAAGTGTGCCGAGGGTAACAGTCTCTAAATGGGACAAACTATGGGTCAAACAACTCTAAATATCAATACGATCCCAACGGTATGTCCAAATTTGGATTCCGATGAGCCGAACATAATTTGGTCCAAAAAGTCAACTGTGGGGCCCGCCAATTGGCGATCTGGTCAACCGTCTCAGAAAGGCGTGAAAATTGGGTCACAGGACCAGCGTGTTACCACGAGTCTAGTGGCGCAAGTTTCGTCACAATCTGACAAGCGTGCACAAAATACTCGCAAGTTCTACAAAAGTGGCGACACGGAATGTGTTCGCGGATACGGCCTGATTCCGGCGCGCACATGCGTCCAAATCAGTTCCCACGAATTTTCACGTGTCCCGTTATGCTGCGTGCACCATTCAGTACACTTGGCACACGGCGGGGCGGTCCCGTTTGGCGGGGCGCGCTCCGATCTCCCACTTTTAGAAAACCGGAAAAAGTGGGTGCGCACAGTTTTGTGACGACTACAATTTGGTCCACAGCAACTAATAGCACAAGGTTATTATACAGAAAATAAACTAGGTCATGCAATCTACAGGTATCAAAAAGAATCACCGAATTCGGATCTCTGTGGTGGGAGATACGAACTCGGCAATATGGGTGGACATACTGGAATTCTGCGATTGCAGAATTCTGTCTGCTCGCGCTGACTTGGGCGCTGTTTTTCGCCTAGGGGCACACGTTATCTGAGGTTGACTATAAAACAAATATTTTAGAGGGTTAAGGGAAGATCATACCTATAAAAACGGATCTGCGTTTGGTCGAGCGAGTCAACAGAAAAATGCGCCGGAGCGAAGGTGCCTCGAGTGGGAAACTGCAGTCCGCGATGTCGGCGTCGACGGGATGGTTGGATGTCTTGGGGAGGCTTCTCTGGCTGTGGTGACGGCTCTAGATGGGAAGGAAAGTCTGGAGTTTTAGGTTAGGGTTTTGGAGAGCTAATCATATATATATATATATATGATATATATATATTAGAAGAGAGGGGGTTGATTAATGGTCCGCGGGTTTTGACTATAGGCGGGCTTGAAGGGTCGGCTGGTTTTTTATTTTTGGCTCCACGGACGCTGAAGTGGGTTCACGCCAATTGGCTTCTCAGCAACATGCTGAGAAGTGAACAAAGTTCAATGAATCATTACCATAATACTTATTAGTATATTACTTTAAGTATTATTATTATTATTTTCTATTAACTTATTTAATTCTTTCTTTCTTTTCCTTTCTTTGAATAAAATATATATATATATATATATTTATATATATATATATATATTCACACATAAGAAAATTTATATAATGGGGTATTGTACATCGTTAGGCTAGCAACTGTTCAAGGGGTCTCCTACATGGAATAAATTCTGAAAAATTCCTGATGGTCCCACAAGTCCTCTAGGTGCCCGAACACCTAACATAAAAATTATTAAAAATCTATTTTTTCTATTTGGACCTAATTACTACCATTTAGTTAATAATTAATAAATAAAGAGCTTATACGATTTTTTGGGAAGGGGGTTTTACATAAGTACTGAGTAAATTTGTAAGGTATTAGCATTAATATACATACCTGAGTTAGTTATAGAAGATAGTATAATACTTTGACTAATTAACCTTGCTAGGACTTAGGAAGCCTAGGTATCGACCTAGTTGACTTTCAAGAATTAGCATGGACTTAGAAATGGCCTAACAACCTCATTTCAATCTAGTTAACCACTTGTATCATTCCAAACACTATTTGACATTAATATTTGATATTTAGGCCTTCGTGACCCCATCTTGGACATTGATCCTCATTTTTTGCTCAGGACCACAGGCGAGTATATTCTCTAACAGTTATTATTATTTTGATCATTGCTATGATTCTAGTTGTAGTGTATATTTAATTCCGACACAGTGGATACATGGCCTAGTATCATAGATACCTATCATGAGGAGTCATGATTGGAATCCATCGTACTAACTGGAGATAGAGAAATATTAGAAAGTTATGTGATCGTACCCCACCTTACCTACATCATAGCTTACCCCACATAGTACGTAGGGTGTAGCCTGACCATTTACATGTCTCATAGCTTATTATATATGATTATCCTGACTATTGCTTGCATCATAGCTAACCAGAAGGTTAGACTGACCTCACATGTATCATAGCCAATTATATACAAGCCTGATATAGTCCCAAGCCAATCACATAGCAAACTGATATTTTACGGCACTTAGCCAGTAAACTATTCTTGTTTCAGTACATTCATTTTTAGCATTCACATATACCTGTTCACTACTAGTTATTTATATATGATGATTACATGTCTCTCCAGTTTTTCTTATATTCTAGTATTTTATTCATCATGTATTTTCTTACACTGTTTTATAGTTTTTATCAATATAACTAAAATTGCTGTTAGTGTTTGTGCTTTATTCCAATTTTGACTAGATAACATTTTTTATAGATCTTGAGGACTTATGTACTACCCATTATGGTCCAGGAGTAGATGATGATTATATCCCGAAGTTTCCAGAGAAGTCACTCCATATAGAGGAGACACCACCCGCAGTTGTTTAGTCAACACTTAGCTTATTTTTATGTATTGGATTATTCCAGACTTATAAACTTGAGTCGTATTATGTTGAGACTTTTTCTGTGTTGAGATAGCTAGACTCTTAGACTTTGACTTGTTTGAGATATATATTAGTTTGCTTCTTGTGTTTCTTTATATCTTTATTGTACCATTTTTCTACTTTATAGTTATTGTGATTGAGTACATTATGAATTGACGATCATATGCATATTCATTGTCCTTCGTTTGGAGTTGAGATATATTGACAGGTTATAATATCATTGATAGATAGCTATGTTGGACCTAGACAATGTTCTACTGCTGATGCTGAGGCGTAGGCTGGTCGTACCCATTACTCATGTCCAATTTTTGGGTACGGGTCATGACATATTTTAGTGGTGGCCCATGCAGGTCGAAAAGAGTAAGATTATGTTACAACTAGTACGGTATCGTAGTAGTGCTCAGACTTAGAGTGCTATTACGAACCAGATATTAGGTATAGGATGAGAGTATGCTTAATCACAACTTGAAAATTTCTAAAATTATTTTTGCTATTCTGAATAACTGCTTCCTTTAAATTTTACTATCCTTCTTAGATGATATCGCATCTTGTGCCTTAATTGACTTCTTCTTGTTTCGATCTGTCTTCAAGATATCGTTGAAGACTAGGTCACAGAGATCGGGACCCGCAACTTCCAAGAGGTCTGCCACCTCTCGACTTGCCATCCAGATAGCTGGAGTTGCTCCTCCTACTTTACCTGTTCATGTAGGAGTTTTCACAGCCTTTGGAGGTCCTCCTCTCCCACCTGTCCAGAGGGTTATCCCGGCTGTTACGGAGGACCTTCCACCACCGCCACAGATTCTATTTCCAGGAGGTGTGTGTAAAACCCCTATTCCTAGAAATCGTATATACCCTTTTTAATTATTAATTATTAATTTAATTATAGTAATTAGTGGCTAATTAGGAGAAATAAATTTTTAATAATTTTTATTTTAGGTGTTGGTGCACTTAAAGGATTTATGGGACCATTAGAAATTTTTCGAAATTTATTTCATGTAGGAGACCCCTTGAGCAGTTGCTAGCTTAACGGTGTGCATTATTATAATCTAGGATTTTTCTTATGAGTATATATATATATATATATATATATATATATATATATATATATATATATATATATATATATATATAAAATTGGAAAAGTATTATAAAAGAAAAAGAAATAAAATAATGGAAAAAAAAATCTATTACTAAATTAACTTAACAACTATTCCTACCAACTATTAACTACCAAGCAAAAACCAAATGCCCCCCACCCGCTGCTTGGTAGCACAGCACCCACCCGAGCCCTTAAGCAAACCATCCGTCCACTATTAGCAATTTAACCCACGAAAACCCTTCTATCTCTTTCATATATGTATTTATATATATATCTTCATATATTTATAAAACCCTAACCCAAAATCGTCCAGACCCTCCTTCTTCCCATCTAGACCTAGAGAGCGCCGCCACCGGAGCTGGAGCACCCCGCCAGGCCGTCCAAACCAATCCCGACGACCGCGACCCCGCGCACTGCAGATTCCCACAGCGAGGTACCTGTGTTCCGGAGTTATTTTCCGTCGACTTGCTCAACCAAACGCCGCCCCGTCTTTACCGGTATGCTCACCCCCTTAACCTTCTTCCATATCTGTGTGTTAGTAGACCTCGAACAATGTGTATCCATAGACGAAAATAGCGCCAAAGTTGGCACAAACAGACCGAATTCTGGGAACGCAGAAAACTGCGGTGACCACCCATGTTTCGGAGTTCGTATCTCCCACCACAGAGATCCAAATTCGATGATTCTTTTTGGTATCCGTAGACCACTTGACCTAGTTAAATTTTAGTTAAATAACCCTAGATTATTAACTGCTGTGGATAGAATTAAATTCGTTGGAAAACCCCGCGAACCCACTTTTTCAAATTTCTAAAAGTTGTGAAACGGAGCGCGCCCCGCCAAACGGGACCGCCCCGCCGTGTACCAAGTGTACCGAACGGTGCACGCAGCGTAACCGGACACGTAAAAATTTACAAAAACATATTCGGACGCATGTGCTCGCCGAAATCAGCCCGTATCCGCGGACACACCCCGTGTCGCAACTTTTGTAGAAGTTGCGTACATTTTGTGCACGCTCGTCAGATTGCAACAAAACTTGTACCACTGGACTCGTGGTAACGCGCTGGTCCTGTGACCCAATTTTCACGCAATTTTGAGACAGTTGACCAAGTCGCCAATTGGCGGGCCCTACGGTTGACTTTTTGGGCGAAATTGTGTTCGGCTCATCGGAATTCATATTTGGACATACCGTTGGGTTCGTATTAATATCTAGAGTTGTTTGACCTATAATTTGCCCCATTTAGAGACTGTTACCCTTGGTACATTTTTTGGTGCAAAGTGGGCCACACGTGGACCCCACTTTTATCGAAATTATTGTTTTGCTCCTGTGTCCAAATTGGACGAAAGAGAAATACTTTTTAGCTATTTTGCTTATTCTGGGAACGTTGGTGACATCTATTTCAGTATCCGGAGATATTTGTTCGGAGACCATAGCTTCTGATCCTGTGTGCTTGACTTCTGGACAGTACACCTTGCAGCTTTCTTACCAGGCAAGATACCTTGCCAAATTGCTTACAGTATTTTGCATGCTTAGTATATTTCTGTATATTTATTGCATTTCTGTATATTTCTTGCATGTGTAGTTTTCTTTCAGTCATTACTATGTATTAGATATGTTGACACACACATGGCACTTAGTATCATCGAGGACAATCATTAGGCGTATGGGCTTTTAACCACTCTGGTAAACCGTAGTCACTAGCACGCACTATGGTGGTCGTGTCCGATGGTCGCTACCCCCGAGGTATGTCGATTAATGGAGTCCGAGGGTCGTTACCCCAAAGGTATGTCGGCTGATGATGTCCACTGACGAGCGTATGAGTTGTGAGGATTAGATCGAGTAGCCTATCCTTGCGCATACGTCGAAAAGTTATCCTCATTTATATTCATATAGATTGTCTTGTATAGCGTACTTATTTATTTTCAAATATTATGCATGTTTACTGTATTCAAATTGGCTTGCTTCTATGTATCTTGTTACGTCCCTCTGAGGACCTGGTCCCTTTCCAGGTGTATCTGTTCTTGAGTATTGCAGGAGCGCAGATTTGGATGGTTAAATATGTTTCATGGATGTCTTCTCTCCGAGCCCCATGATTGTTAGCTGGTATTCCTATATTGTATTTGTTGTGTTGTACTTTTCCATTCGAGTTGGTAGTGGATTTGTTTTCATCCAACCATCATCCTTAGATACTTATATTGAGATCTAGTTTCATAGATACTGGTTATTTATTTATATTTGATTTCGTGGATGAGATCTAGATTATACCATGTGACTTGTGATATATGTTTATACCACTTATGGATTGATATTAATATTACAGCATACGTGTGGATTTTGGTTTCCATATATTGGAGTGCCATATCCATGCGGCTGGCATGCTTACGTGTTCTAGTCCAACGTAAGCATGGGACTGGGGTGTGACAGTGTATCCACTGATGGGGCACAAAAGTTCACATTGATCCAGGACATGATGGATGCTAAAAGGATGTCGACAGAAGCTCAGCGAGTTCAGGCTGAGGCTCAGAGGGTGCAGGAAGAGGAGCACCAAATGCAGATTGAGCTGATGAGAGAGTGCATCGAGAATGCTCATCAGGTGGCTCTCCAGACACTGGAGAGAGTCGCACAGCAGCACCCTTGTCATGCCCCGATCCCGAAAGGGTCGATCGTCCTCGCTGGATCCTTTACGGAACCAATTCGTCCTCGCTTGGGGCGTGATGCCGTGTGAGCCTGGAGTTGCGCTCGCACAAGGCAAGAACTTGCAGTTATAGGAACCCATTTTGAGACACAATTTAGAAAACATATTCACAGAGATTTGAACACAAGTGCAGGAAGAAACATGCTTTTTCATTGATAATTCAGAGTAATTTACATAGAGTTTACATTGATGCGCCTCTCGGCTGCTTGATTTGCATTACAAAAAGATAACTCAAAAGGCAGGGCGCACTCCATCAGATAGTCCGCGTCGTTCATACATTACGCCCTTGTATAGGTTGAAAGTCCAAGCCTCCAAAATGATCTGACTCCAACTATACTTCAAAATAGAGGTGCTCCTAACGCCTCATCGTCTATCCACTAGCGTTGCACCGTCTGAGTGCCTGAAATAGTTGCCCACAACGTGGGTCAGTACTCAACTTGTACTGCTAAGCGGGATGAACCCACTCGACTAAATCGACACTAGCTTATTAGGGGCGAGCATGCATTAAGATGAACTTCTATAAAGAAGTAAGTGAATTCAATTCATATCAGTTGCATGTTTTGATAGGAATGAAAATAACATAGCATCCAACCAGCACATCGGTTGCTTACTCAACCGATGCACGCCTTTCCTGTAACGAAATACAAGTATACTTACCATCTGCACAAGATAATAAATTAGCATATGTTCTATTCTATATGGTCATTGGTGTGATCGACACCTTAGGGACATATTCCAAGCATTAACGGTGCGCCCTATCAGCCCGGGTAGCAAGCCCTGCTGGAGGTTTCGTAATGCATCATGACTAGCACGAATCAAATATTTCCCTCCGGATCGATACGGTTCCAGTGCCCCGGAATGCCGTTTCGAAGAAATGCCAAACCTTGTGCACAAGTTGTCCCAGACCATGCAAATGCATGAACAATTCCTATTATCATACAATGCATCGAAATAAAGAAAGAAGTAAAGCAGCAATATATATCTCATGCAACAGTTCATATTTTCTTAAGGCGGTGTTCCGATTTTGGTATCCCATAGTCCAAACTCTATCCGAGGCACTAGGCCGCCACCAACAACCAATTCCCTTTATAAACAACTCAAGTTATAAGGTGTGCAAGCATATAGTAAAATTAGTCTACAAATTCCATGTTCCTTTCTTAGTGGCTGGCATGCATTGTGGCAAGGATTTCCTAGGCGTCCAACTGGGCATCATCGAGTGAACGTTTGAAACATTAGAGATGTGGGCGTGAAGAAGTAGAAAAGAAGGGTCCAAACTACTCACTGGTTAAGGAAAAAGGTAGCTGAAACACGAATCTCGCCTAGCGACGATCAAACGTCAGTTACGCGGACCTGCACAGCACGAGCACCCATTAGAAATCTTGCCTATCCTTCCTTGCCGAACTCCCCAAGAATCAAATCTTCAAACGATAAAACCAGCAGCGAAAACCAAGCAAATCGAAAGCAACACCAAATCAAAATCCCAAAGCGGCAATCAAGAAAACCAAGCAACCAAACACGAAAACTATTGAACTCGTTTTAATAGAGGCCTTTCCATGAGTTGGAAAGGATCATCGTATTTCGTCCGTGGCAAGAAGATGCCGAAGATCTAAGCTACGACTCAGACGGACTAGCCACAAGCCCAATTACGTAGTGCACATTCCGGTCGATCGGGATTTGAGGCACTACATAATATACCACTAAGAAAAAGTTTTGACCCGAAACTTAAGAACAAGGCTGACCCAAAACTTAAGAACAAGGTCCTACCTCCGACTGAAAGAACAATGAAGGATACTTCTCCTTCATCTTCGATTCCAACTCCCAAGTTGATTCCCTAACTGAATGGTTCTGCCACAGCACGCGAACCAAGGATATCGTACGGTTGTGAAGTACTTTTTCCTTACGATCCAGAATCTGCGTCGGCTCCTCTGAGTATGACAAATCCGTGTGCAATTCCAATTGCTCAAAACTAACCACATGACTCGGGTCATGCACATACTTCCAAAGTTGAGAAACGTGGAATACGTCATGCACTTTAGCCAAGGCGGGAGGTAGTGCGATCCGGTATGCCATAGCTGCCACTCGTTCCAGTATCTCAAAGGGGCCGATAAACCGGGGACTCAGTTTGCCCTTCACGCTGAAACGCATAACACCACGCATCGGCGTCACTTTCAAGAAGATATGATCCCCGACCAAGAATTCCAAGGGTCTTCGATGGGCGTCAGCATAACTTTTCTGTCGGCTATGCACTGTGCGGAGTCTTTTTCGAATCAAGCGAACTTTCTCAACTGCCTGCTCTACCAGCTCTGGCCCGAGTACCTGCCGCTCGCCGACTTCGTCCCAACAGATTGGAGATCGACACTTGCGTCCATATAGTGCTTCGTACGGTGCTATCTGGATGCTCGATTGGTAGCTGTTATTGTACGCAAACTCTGCCAATAGAAGATACGTGTCCCAACTAGTCTTTAAATCGATCGCACACAGCCGTAACATGTCTTCAAATATCTGATTTGTCCTCTCTGTCTGTCCGTCAGTCTGCGGGTGGTATGCGGTACTGAACTGTAGCTTGATCCCCAAAGCAGACTGTAGGCTAGTCCAAACGAGATAAGAAACGTCCGTCACGGTCAGAAACGATTGAGGCAGGTACTCCGTGTAATCGAACAATCTTATCTATGTAAATTTGTGCTAACCGATCGACGCTCCAAGTAACTTTTATAGGAAGAAAGTGGGCTGATTTGGTCAAACGATCAACTATGACCCAAATCGCATCATGCCTCCGTGGCGTCTTCAGAAATCCCACAATAAAATCTATAGTAATGTTGTCCCATTTCTACTCGGGAATAGCGAGGTTCTGGAGCTCCCCGCCGGGCCTCTGATGTTCAGCTTTCACCTGTTGACAGGCCATGCACTGTGACACAAAGGTCGCCATATCCCGCTTTATACCGTGCCACCAGAAGGTCCCGCGCAAGTCCTTGTACATCTTAGTGCTCCCAGGATGCAAAGAATACTTCGCGTAGTGTGCTTCCGCCATGATTTTCCTTCGGAGTTCTGGGTCGCTAGGAACACATAGCCTCCCTTTCATTTGTAAGGCTCCATCTTTGCCTGCCACAAAGTCAGACGTCTTCCCCGCTGAGATCAATCCACGTACCTTCGCTAAGAACTGATCGCCCTCCTGAGCTGATTTGATTCTACCACGTAAACCCAGTTCAAGATGGAGTGGTGCCAGCTGCACTCCTTGTTGCCGAACTCGAAACTCGATGCCCATTGCCTCTAGATCTCGAAGCAAACGGTTGTTTATAGATAGCGAGCCCACGTGCTTTCGACTCAGAGCATCAGCAACGACGTTTCCCTTGCCCGGTGTATACGCGATAGTTAGGTCGTAGTCCTTAATAAGTTCTAGCCAACGCCACTGCCGGAGGTTCAATTCCCGCTGGGTGAATAGATACTTGAGGCTCTTGTGATCGGTAAAGATTTTGCAAGCAACACCATAAAGATAATGCCTCCATAACTTCAGTGTGAACATAATTGCCGCCAATTCCAAGTCATGTGTCGGGTAGTTTTTCTCGTACGACTTCAGTTGCCTAGAGGCGTACGATATTACCTTGTCCCTCTGCATGAGCACACACCCTAAGCCGAGTCCTGAAGCGTCGCTGTATATCTGAAACTCTTCTACCCCATCTGGAAGTGCAAGAATCGGAGCTGAAATAAGATGTCGCTTAAGTTCCCGAAAGCTGGCTTCGCAGTCATCACCCCATTCGTATGCAATCCCTTCCTGAGTAAGGCAAGTCATAGACGAGGCCAATTTAGAAAAATCCTTCACGAACCTACGGTAGTATCCCGCTAGGCCCAGAAAGCTTCGAACTTCGCTGGCTGACGTAGGTTGTTTCCAGTCCACCACCGCCTTTATTTTCTTCGGGTCTACGGAGATGCCTTCGGCCGAGACGACATGACCAAGGAACGCCACGCTGTTCAACTAGAACTCACACTTGCTGAGCTTAGCGAACAACTGATGCTCTCGTAATGTCTGTAGCACGATCTTCAGGTGTTCCTTATGCTCCGCCTCGTTCTTGGAATAGATTAGTATGTCGTCTATGAACACGACTACAAACTTATCCACAAACGGCCGAAATATGCGGTTCAACAGATCTATGAAAGCTGTAGGGGCGTTCGTCAAACTGAACGACATCACGAGGAACTCATAGTGTCCGTAACGGGTTCTAAAAGCAGATTTTTGAATATCCTCTGATTTGATTTTCAACTTGTGATACCCTAACCTGAGATCAACTTTAGAGAAAACTGTTGCACCTTGCAGCTGATCAAACAAGTCATCTATTCTTGGCAATGGGTACTGATTCCGTACGGTCGCCTTATTCAGCTCTCGGTAGTCAATACACAGCCGCATGGATCCATCCTTCTTCTTCACGAACAGCACCGGAGCGCCCCACGGAGAAACGCTTGGACGAATGTATCCTCGGTCCAACAGATCTTGTAACTGAACCTTAAGTTCCTTAAACTCTGCTGGGGCCATTCGATAAGGTGCCTTTGATATCGGTCGCGAATCCAGAAAAGTGTCAATGCTGAATTCGATCTCACGATCAGGAGGCATTCCAGGCAGCTCGTCCGGGAAAACGTCGAGGAAATCTGCTATGACTTCAGCCTGAGCTATATTTGCATATTCCTGTCAGGTGTCTCGAACGGAAGCTATGTACCCTTCACAGCCCGAACGTAACATACGCCTAGCCAAAATTGCTGATATCACCATTGCCGTCTTCGGTGCAGCGCTGCACGAATAGTAGAAGTCTGCCTCGCCGGGAAGACGGAATACGACTCGCTTCTCCACGCACTCGATTGTTGCATGGCAAGCACCCAACCAGTCCATCCCGAGAATAATATCGTAATCCTTGATGTCTAGTACAATGACATCTAAGGAGAGCTTTCTTCCTCCGATGCAGATATAACCATCCCTACAGATCGCATGGGCAGGCATTTCGACTCCCGAAGGGGTACTTACGCAAAGGTTCATATTTAAAGGAGTAGAAGCTAATTTATGCTCAACAGTAAAATCAGCAGATATGAAACTATGCATAGCACCTGATCGAATAAGACTCTAGCGGGCAAATCTCTGAAAAGTAATGTACCTGTCACGACAGTTTCAGAGACGGATGCCTCATCCCGAGTCAGTGCATAGACTCAACCTTGAGCATCCTGTCGTTGTGGGTTTACTGGCACAGCATTGGCATCACTTGCTGGAGGCCCCCTGTTCTGATTTCCGTTGTTCCGGTTCCCGTTGTTCCGATTCCCGTTGTTCTGGTTCTCGTTGCCCTCTCGACAGTTAAAGTGTTTGTGGTCCAGACGGCCACATTTAAAATACCCTCTAGCTCGGCATTCGTTTATTTGATGCCCTAGTCTGCCGCATCTATGGCAGTGCGGTGCCTGGGGTGGACCCCTATTTTCTGATGTGTGCGGGCGCTTTTGTGCTCCAGACCCTTCCGTTTCCTGAGGTCGTTTGCTGTTGTTGGTACGGGAGGTTTGCACATCGACCTTTGGGGGATTGCGTCCAAAGATCCGCTCGCTATTCAAGGCGGCTTCGTAACATTCTCTGTAGGTTTGGCATCTCTGGTTGATGACGTCCCTGCGCAGATCATCATTCAAACCTTTCTGAAAACGATAGCACCGTATCTGCTGGTTAGGCAAGAAGTGCCCTGCAAACTTAGCCAGTTTAGCAAATACTGAATCGTAATCATCCACAGACAGACTTCCTTGTACTAGATTGCTAAAGTCGTCTTCTTTTTGTTGTCGTACTACTCGGGGAATATATTGTTCAATGAATACAGATTTGAATATTTCCCAAGTGATTTTACAGTTGGGATTGGCATCATAAATCCCTTGCTTCGTGGCCTCCCACCAATCATGCGCACGCAGTTCCAGCTGAACCGATGCACAGGCCACTCGCTTGGATCCCCTAATGCCAACCAGGTTGAAGAGTCCTTCTAGCTTAGCAATCCACCCCATCACCAAGTCCGGCTCTGCTCATCCGTTGAACGTCGGCGGATGCATTTTAGTAAACTCTGCTGCTCGGTAGGAGTTCCTTGCTGGAGGCTGAGTCTCTTCTGATTCGTCTTCTACCGCCACGGCCAGCAGCGTGACAGGCGTCACTGTGGCTGCCCCGTTGCTTGGTACCAGGGATGCAATCAGTTGCATCATTGTATCCATTTGCTTCTATTGAGAAGCAAACTGTGCCTGTTGCGTAACTGCTTATTGTTGCTGCACCTCCATGAGATGCATAAGTCGTTCCGCCATACCGGTTGAACCCGCTCCTCCGAATTCTTCAGAGCTTGCTGGATCGCTCTGAGTGGGTTGAGCATTGCTGGCATTTACAGTGTTCTTCTTAGCCATGGCTACAAAAGAGGGTAGCTTGTTAACACTCCAAAAATGATAGATTTTATATCTATGGGCTCATTGTATAGGCGACTCATCTCATGCAGCGGACGCCGAACGCAACTCAATTGAGAGGCGCATCAAACTCTTTTATAATCTTTTGAAATCCCATAGAAGTAAAGCCTAATCTCTGATACCAATATGTCATGCCCCGATCCCGAAAGGGTCGATCGTCCTCGCTGGATCCTTTACGAAACCGATTCGTCCTCGCTTGGAGCGTGATGCCGTGCGAGCCTGGAGTTACGCTCGCATAAGACAAGAACTTGCAGTTATAGGAACCCATTTTGAGACACAATTTAGAAAACACATTCACAGAGATTTGAACACAAGTGCAGGAAAAAACATGCTTTTTCATTGATAATTCAGAGTAATTTATATAGAGTTTACATTGATGCGCCTCTCGGCTGCTTGATTTGCATTACAAAAAGATAACTCAAAAGACAAGGCGCACTCCATCAGATAGTCCACGTCGTTCATACATTACGCCCTTGTATAGGTTGAAAGTCCAAGCCTCCAAAATGATCTGACTCTAACTATACTTAAAAATAGAGGTGCTCCTAACGCCTCCTCGTCTATCCACTAGCGTTGCACCGTCTGAGTGTCTGAAATAGTTTTCCACAACGTGGGTCAGTACTCAACTTGTACTAGTGAGCGGGATGAACCCACTCGACTAAATCGACACTAGCTTATTAGGGGCGAGCATGCATTAAGATGAACTTCTATAAAGAAGCAAGTGAATTAAATTCATATTATTTGCATGTTTTGATATGAATGAAAATAACATAGCATCCAACCAGCACATCGGTTGCTTACTCAACCGATGCACGCCTTTCCTGTAACGAAACACAAGTATACTTACCATCTGCACAAGACAATAAATTAGCATATGTTCTATTCTATGTGGTTATTGGTATGATCGACACCTTAGGGACATATTCCAAGCATTAACGGTGCGCCCTATCAACCCGGGTAGCAAGCCCTGCTGGAGGTCCCGCAATGCATCGTGCCTAGCACAAATCAAATATTTCCCTCCGGATCGATACGGTTCCAGTGCCCCAGAATGCCGTTTCGAGGAAATGCCAAACCTTGTGCACAAGTTGTCCCAGACCATGCAAATGCATGAACAATTCCTATTATCATACAATGCATCGAAATAAAGAAAGAAGTAAAGCAGCAATATATATCTCATGCAACAGTTCATATTTTCTCAAGGCGGTATTCCGATTTTCGTATCCCATAGTCCAAACTCTATCCGAGGCACTAGGCCGCCACCAACAACCAATTTCCTTTATAAACAACTCAAGTTATAAGGTGTGCAAGCATATAGTAAAATTAGTCTACAAATCCCATGTTCCTTTCTTAGTGGCTAGCATGCATTGTGGCAAGGATTTCCTAGGCGTCCAACCGGGCATCATCGAGTGAACGTTAGAAACATTAGAGATGTGGGCATGAAGAAGTAGGAAAGAAGGGTCCAAACCACTCACTGGTTAAGGGAAAAGGTAGCCGAAATACGAATCCCGCCTAGCGACGATCAAACGTCAGTTACGCGGACCTGCACAGCACGAGCACCCATTAGAAATCTTGCCTATCCTTCCTTGCCGAACTCCCCAAGAATCAAAGCTCTAAATGATAAAACCAGCAGCGAAAACCAAGCAAATCGAAAGCAACACCAAATAAAAATCCCAAAGCGGCAATCAAGAAAACCAAGCAACCAAACACGAAAACTATTGGACTCGTTTCAATAGAGGCCTTTCCATGAGTTGGAAAGGATCATCGCATTTCGTCTGTGGCAAGAAGATGCCGAAGATCTAAGCTATGACTCAGACGGACTAGCCACAAGCCCAATTATGTAGTGCACATCCCGGTTGGATCGGGATTTGAGGCACTATAACCCTGGCCAACCGTAACAGCTAAGGCCAAGCACTATAATGGACTTCAAGTGGATGTCGCCTTGGGAGTTCAAGGGAGTTGAGGGGATACTTTACGCCGACGACTGGCTGGAGGACATAGAGAGAAACTTGCGCTTTGCTCAGATTCCAGAGAGTGCAGATCGAGGCCACCGATAGCCAGATACTCAATACTTGGGAGGCTTTCAAGGAGCTTTCTAAGGATAAGTTTTTTTCTGACATAGCCTTGGGAGCCTTGGAGAGTAAGTTTCATGACTTGGTCCAAGGGAACATGTCGGTCGACGAGTACGCCGCAGAGTTTTGCCGCTTGAGTCATTTTGCACCGTTTATGATTCGGGACCCAGGAGACTGAGCCCAGAAGTTCAGAAAGAGGCTGATAAGAGAGATCAAGTCTCATACTTTTGGACGTCGTACTGCTACCTTTGAGGGCATTCTGATGGATGCCCATATCGCTGAGGATGATCTGGACCTCAGGTCCAAGAGTGGACGCGACGTTTCTGGATGAGCGAATGGTAGCGCGTGACCGGCCAAGCATTCCCACTTTCAGTAGCAGTAGAGGCAGTATCAGCACCAGCAACACCAGGCACCAGCTCGAGTACATATCTAGCAGGAGCCGCAGAGGAAGACCTTATCCGATGTCTAGCGTGCGTACTACGGGAAGGTGAGACATAAGAGAGATATCTACAAGAAAAGACTGGGTAGATGTTTGTCTTGTGGATCGTCAGCGCACCAGTTGAGAGATTGTTCGTCTATTCAGACTCGTCAAGGTCAGGGTGGAGCAGCCACTCAGAGGGGATCTGCTAGAGTACCTACTGCACCAGGGGGCCAACAGAGGGGACCTCCACTCCCGCTACAGCAGCAGAGATTTTTCCAGCACCAGCACCAGCACCAGCACCAGCAGAGAGGTGCACCCCAGGGACGAGCGTATGCCATGACGGTCGAGGAGGCCGAGCCAACAGGAGACGGTCGATTCCATTCTAGCATTTGCATTATTGATTCTGGCGCTTCCTATAGTTTCGTATCTGTATCTTATGCTCTTAAGCATTGTTTAAAGGCGAAACCCATAGATAGGACTTGCAAGATCACGACTAGGGGAGACATTATCCTAGTCAGTAATTTTTGCAAGCACCGGAGAATTTCATTGTGAGGCCGAGAGTTGAGTCTGTGCTTACGCGTAATGCCACTTCCGGGATACGATATTGTACTCAAGATTGATTGGTTGAGTAGGCACCATACTACTATAGATTATAGTGGAGGTAGAGTGATATTTCGACTGCTAGGAGATCTAGAGTTTGAGATCGCCAGAGGAGCAGCTGAGCAGGGGCATCTTTTGTGGAGCCAAGGTGGAAATGAAGGAGTTGCCACATCCTTTGATAGCGGAGTTCCTGGATGTCTTTCTAGAAGAGTTGCCAGGATTACCGCCAGACAGAGATGTTGATGTCACATCCCAGTCCCAAAATACGTAGGACTAGGAATACATAAGCATGCCAACCGTATGTATATAGAGACTCCAACATATGGAAACCATAATACATATGTATGTTGTATTATGAATAACAATTCACAAGTGGTATATAGTTGTCATAAGTCACAGGGCATAACTAAATCTCATCCACAAAAATAATCATAAAGAAATGAATAACCAATCAACTATATAACTGAATCAAGTATAAAATGCTTGATAAGAATAAGTAGTTGGATGGAGACAAATCCACTACCAACTAGAATATAAAAGTAAACATAATAAGTACATCTAATGAACAATGAGGCTCGAAGAGAAGACCTCCTCGAAAGAGAATGGAGTAGCAAGTCCTGATCCGTGCTCCTGCGAATAGTCATGATCGTCTACACCTGGAAAGTGACCAGGTCCTCAGAGGAACGTAACAAGATACAAAGAAGCATGCCAATAAAATACTGAAGATAAACATCCAAAGGGTCGTCTAACCACCTATGTGAATGCACTTTGAGAACAACTTTCCAACACGTAGGCTATCTAGCTAAAATGGGATTGGCATGATTCTCTCGGAGAATCAGGGGCCCAAAAAGCATGACGTCTTTGAACGTCAGAGGCCGCCTGTAGATAATATATAGGGGTCATCTGACCACGCATCTCCGGCGGAGCGTGCGGGTTACACAAGAAAAGTGCAAAGGAGCCCAAACGCCTTACTTGTTGTCCTTCATACCCCATGTTCTATGCATATCATATCCATGACACGATGAGACCTCTAATAACTACCAAGGCTTTTAATTATGCAAATTCTATCAGCAGTTATCCATATTCGTCGTACGTCCCATACGTACCGGTGATCAGCCGAATACGCAAGTTCGTGTCCTATATGAGACTCACACTCGTGTAATAACTGTGTCACGGCCAATAAAACATAAAAATGCCTCATGATCATGTGGTGATCTCGTAAAACTAGGTCGACATACATAATATATAACAAAGACAAAATACGACGTCACCGTCGTTGCACCCAAGTTATTCTTGGACGCGCATTTATATAGTAGTTAAAATATATGAACTAAATAACAGAAATAAAATGCATCACCATATGGATATAAATTATAGTATAATGGCAAGGTATACTTGCCTAGCATGAAAGCTGCGCAGTGTAACGTCCAGGTGTCAAGTATAGTGGATTAGAAACTATGGCCTCCGAATGAAAGTCTCTGGATGCTGAAATAAACATCATCAACATCTCTAGAATCAGCGAGATTGTCAAAAAAGCCTACCCTTTCATCCAATTTGGACACAGGGGCAAAACGGTAATTTTGGGTCAAAGCGGGTCCACGTGTGGGCCACCTTGCACCAAAAAATGTGCCAGAGGTAAAGGTCTCTAAATGGGATAAATTATAGGTTAAATAAATTTTAAATGTCGATACGAACTCAACGGTATATCCAATTTTGGATTTCGGTGAGCCGATCACAAATTCGCCCTTAAAGTCAAACCGTGGGGCCCGCGAATAGGCGGCTTGGTCAACTGTCCCAGATCGCGTGAAACTTGGGTCACATGACCAGCGTGATACCAAGAATCCAATAACATAATTTTTTTTTCACATTCCGACGAGCGTACACAAAATGGGAAGGTGTTTTACAAAAGTCACGATATGGGAACTTTTTACGGATACGGGTTGATTCCGACGCCCACACACGTCCGAATCAGTTTTCGCGAAAGCCCACACGTCAGAATATACCATACGCGTCTTTAGGTGCAATTGGTATGCGATGAGGCAGTCCCGTTTGGTGGGACGCACTCCGTATCATAAAATTTTAGTTTTAAAAAATTAAGTTTTTGGTCGTTTTGGAGGCCGAATAATTTAACAAATACAATAAATTAATAAAAACTAAAAGAACAAAAATATTCTCGGTTATATTGAGAAGAAAACCCTTTAATTAGATTTTAAAAATATTAAACAGATTGGTGGCAAATTAGGCGTGCACATGGGAGTTTGGTTCAAAATCCTGGACTATTTTTGGTCAGTTTTTTGGCCAACTTTCGGTCGAATTTTCGACCAATCTAGGGCACGAAAACTCGTCCCGCTTGAAAAAATTCCTAGAGGGTTAGGTTGTAAACGTACATGGATAAACCGCTCGCAAAAAGAATCAAAGATGAGGGAGATATGATACCTTAAAATAGGGGCATCGGAGCGGTGTTACTGCCCTGTAAGCGCACGCGGACGGCGGCTGGGACGGCGGTCGGTTGCGGACGTTCGCCGGCGTCGGGGGGGGGGGGGTCGGCGTCGAGGTCGGGGTTGGGGATCGAGGTCTAGGGTTAGGGTTAGGATTTGGTTTAGGTTTTTAATATATATATATATATATATATATATATATATATATATATATAGAGAGAGAGAGAGAGAGATAGAGAGAGAGAGAGAGAGTCCGTGGGGTTTGCTGGGGGGATTACCTGCTGGGGGGGTTAGGTAATAGGAAATAGGTTTAGGTTTTATGTTGGGTTTAGGATTAGTATAGGATTAGGTTTTTGTTTTATTTATTTATTTTTTCTTTTCTTTTCTTTTCTTTTCTTTTGTTTTGTTTTGTTTTATTTTCTTTTTATTTATTATTACTAATACTATTACTAATATTATTATTATTACTATTATTATTATTATTATTATTTATTTATATATATTCACATATATAAATGAGGTTATAAAAAATCTAAAAATAATCTTGCACACAAAATAAATTCTAAAAAATTACTTTGTAAAGTTTTAATAAAATACTACACCCAAAATAATTTATAAAATATTTTTGTAATTAATAATTAGATATTTATCTAGTTATATAAATCAAATAACTATATTATCTAATTAACTTAGTAAATAATTAAATGGATATTCAACAAAATAGGATAATAGTAAATAATATGCACATCTTACAAAAAGAGAAATTGTCTAATTTGGCATGGAGAATTATGGGATGCTAATTGTAGAAAAGTTGGGATAGAAAAATAACCACAAATAAATTATATATATAAAATATCTAAATAGTTAACAATTAATCTATGGTCGTTACACTAATGTTATACTAACACCAAGGGATCGAATTTCTGTGCCACGAAAAGATCCTACAGGTAGTGTCTCATGTGTAGGCTACTTCCTATGAAGGGCGATATAGATTTTGGGATCATCCTATATCATTAATGTCCAAACCACGGTGAAGTATCCTAATAAAATCATTGGGTTTTAATTATTTAAAAAATAATCTAAAACAAATACAAAAAATACAAAATACACACAAAATACCTATTTTTCGATGCGGGGGTTTACAATCTACCCAACTTAAAAGAATTTTGTCCTCGAAATTAAAAATAAGGCATGATTTGTTAAATCCTTCACATTCGTATATAAGGCAAGTCAATCGCAATCTCTTCCAAAAATTTAAATAATAATATCCAAATCTCATTCAAATCTATATGACATCCCACATCACAATTTTTAACTATCATAATCTCCTCTAGAATTTGAACAATAGACAATTCTAATCAAATCTTATTCATATTCTCAACTTAAGAATTTTGTACTCTTCAAATTTTAAACTCAATTTTCATCCTCAACATTTTAAATAGATGATCCAACAATCAATATTCAACTTTTAATTCAAATCATCAAATTATAAAATTTTGAACTCAATCCACCAATGTTCATGTTTAGAGTTCTATTTATTTTTCTCAAGATTTAAATTGTTGATTCAATCTTCAATATTCAAAATTTAAATCATGTACTCAAAATATAAATATTTGGTCCGCAATATCAAGATTTCAAAATTTATTAAATCTTTATCGTCTTAATCATTCTTCTAAAAAAATTTCAAAATTAAAATGACTTAAATCTCTCAATCTATCTTACTTGATCACAATCAAAAAAAAAATTTATCTCAAGTTGGCAATGCGACTTCTACCTAACTTAGAATTTATCCATATATCACATAAGGCTATACATTTAAGAAAAACTTTCTCAAATTATTTAATCGTGTTATTCAATCCTCAAAAATTTTAATACCAAATATATCACATATGATGTGCCCTTAATTACGAAAGATAGTCACCAAGTAATGTGATTGGCCTATGCGGTATGTCTAGTACTCTCCGTGTATCAAACTTATACCAAGCACGAACGTTCATCTTTCCGAAATAGGGAAAGACGAAGAACAATAATAAAGAATTCAAGAAGGAGGTGATAGAATACAAGTACGGGGTTCAAGGCGATTAAAGAATTCAAAAGGGAGTTGTCAAGGCAGTTGTGGATTAAAATCCTATTTTGTAAATTCTTATTCGCATGTTCAAATCAGAACAGTTATGTACCTGATATGATATGCTCTGATCTGTCTAGAGGGCAAGTATATTCGTATACTAGTCAACTATATATCTCAATCCACATAAAGTAGTCATGCGAAGAGCGAACCAAGCACACTAAGGTTAGCTAGACAATAATACACTGATTCTAATTTTAGATAATATATTAGTGTGTGCACACAATAATACATATATCATGATCAAGCTCGATAAAAGAGTAAGCTTGCAAAACTAGGCTATAATAGCAGTATAGGTCGAGGTAGTTCAGAAAATATAAGTACGCTGGATTATGATGAAAGAAGGTACAAAATAATTCAAGTTCACAAAGAAGATAAGACTATTCCGGTGTTGTGCCTCTACGATTGCTATACTAACTCCTTGTCTAAGTCTCTAGTCGACCAAATGGGGTATGGGCCTCTAAGTTCTACAGTCTGGATAAATACTATCTTTTTATGCAAGTCTATAGTTGGTGTCATTCAATTACACTTCATTAATGGGTCAAAATGACTATGTGATACTAGGTTAGGAGGTATACTACCCAACTTATAAGAATTAACTCATAGTATAACTGCCTTAAGGGGAATCTACAAAATAACCTTATCCTTGTAAATAAAGTAGAACTCTTATTGGGGTATACGAGAAAAGATCTTGGTACCTATTAGGGTATCCTATTGTATTATATAGGTAATGGTCATCTTAAGTCTTAATTATAGTGCTTATAGAACAAAAGTGTTAATAGTAAGAATGAAGAAGTTACTGGCTCCCAAGTGAAAGAGGATATAACCTGTATGGAGATATGTGGAACAGATTACTTGATTTAAAACTAAAGGATAATCATAAAATCATAATCTAAATGAACAACTCAAACTATCAAGTTCTAACTACTAAGTACATAATTTTAAAATTCAAGATTAACAACTATAATTCTAGCAAACTATATATCCTAATATAAAAGGAATCACTTGACCTACAATCAGAAGGGTCAGGTGGCACGAATTGAAAGATGAAGGAAAAAAATTTAGTCGTCGCACAAAAAGCGAGCATTAAGGTTTTGGAGGAACAAGATATGAAATTAAATAGAGATACTCTTGATAATATCATGGTTTCCTAAGAAAATATGGTATGCTAATCTCTGTGTTCGAGGTATGATCAAGAAAAATATTCTATTCATTCCTCTTGGCTTCCTAAGGTACAGTTCTGCTAATATCAAGACAAGAAACTAAATTTATAGTTCTCTAATACTATCTCACTATGAAAGTTAGGTTTAGTCCTAATATTCAACCTTAGATTTCTATTGATTCCTCAATGCTAGGGTCAAACGATATGGTCAAATTCTAACTAACCCTAGTAGTGTCTATACTACTCTCAAGTCATTCCTAAATATATCAAGGGATAATGATCAATTAATCTACAGGTAAGGGATGCTATGGTTCATTAGGTATTCTAAACTTAGTGATGTGTCAATATTCTAGTTGTATTCTTAGTAGGAATGTTACCCTAATTATCATCCTAACAACAAGAATTCCTATATTCTAGCAGAAGGTTATACTCAAGAAACTATTAGGGAAGCACATTAGTCAAGCAGGATGAAATTATTTAAATAGACAGATTGGAAGGAAGGTGAGTCATAGTTAAATATGGAAGAGACCTAAAACTCTAATCCTAGGTGCATGCTTGCTCGGTACAGTAACGTAACTGAGACAATATACTCTCGACCTGCATGGGCCACCACAAAAATATGTCACGTCCCAGTCCCAAAATACGTAGGACTAGGAATACGTAAGCATGCCAGCTATATGTATATGGAGACTCCAATATATGGAAACCATAACACATACGTACGCTGTATTATGAATAACAATTCACAAGTGGTATATAGTTGTCATAAGTCACAGAGCATAACTAAATCTCATCCACAAAAATAATCATAAAGAAATGAATAACCAATCAACTATATAACTGAATCAAGTATAAAATACTTGATAAGAACAAGTAGTTGGGTGGAGACAAATCCACTACCAACTAGAATATAAAAGTAAACATAATAATTATATCTAATGAACAATAAGGCTCGAAGAGAAGACCTCCTCGAAAGAGAATGGAGTAGCAAGTCCTGATCCGTGCTCCTGCGAATAGTCATGATCGTCTACACCTGAAAAGTGACCAGGTCCTCAGAGGGACATAACAAGATACATAGAAGCATGCCAATAAAATACTGAAGATAAACATCCAAAGGGTCGTCTAACCCCTATGTGAATGCACTTTGAGAATAACTTTCCAACACGTGGGCTATCTGGCTAAAATGAGATTGGCATGATTCTCTCGGAGAATTAGGGGCCTAAAAAGCATGACGTCTTTTGAACGTCAAAGGCCGCCTGTAGATAATATATAGGGGTCATCTGACCACGCATCTCCGACGGAGCGTGCGGGTTACACAAGGAATGTGCAAATGAGCCCAAATGCCTTACTTGTTGTCCTTCCCACCCCATGCTCGATGAGACCTCTAATAACTGCTAAGGCTTCTAATTATGCAAATTCTATCAGCAGTTATCCCTATCCGTCGCACGTCCCATACGTACCGGTGATCAGCCGAATACTCAAGTTTGTGTCCTACATGAGACTCACACTCGTATAACAACTGTGTCACGACCAATGAAACATAAGAATGCCTCATGATCATGTGGTAGTCTCGTAAAACTAGGTCGACATGCATAATATATAATAAAGACAAAATACGACGTCACCGTTGTTGCACCCAAGTTATTCTTGGATGCGCAGTTTATATAGCAGTTAAAATATATGAACTAAATAACAGAAATAAAATGCATGCACCATATAAAATATAAATTACAGTACAATGGCAAGATATACTTGTCTGGCAAGAAATCTGCGTAGTGTAACGTCCAGGTGTCAAGTACAGAGGATCAGAAACTATGGCCTCCGAATAGAAGTCTCCGGATGTTGAAATAAACATCACCAACGTCTCTGGAATCAGCGAGATAGTCAGAAAAGCCTACCCTTTCGTCCAATTTGGACACAGGGGCAAAACGATAATTTTATGTCAAAGCGGGTCCACATGTGGGTCACCTTGCACCAAAAAGTGTGCCATAGGTAATGGTCTCTAAATGGGACAAATTATAGGTCAAATAAATTCTAAACATCGATATAAACTCAACGGTATGTCCAATTTTGGATTCCGGTGAGCCGATCACAAATTTGCCCTTAAAGTCAAACCGTAGGGCCCGCGAATAGGGGGCTTGGTCAACTATCTCAGAATCGCGTGAAACTTGGGTCACATGACCAGGATGATACAACGAATTCAATAACGTAAGTTTCATCGCATTCCAACAAGCATACACAAAATAGGGAGATATTTTGCAAAAGTCGTGATACGAAGACTTTTTCGGATACGGGTTGATTCCGACGCGCACATACGTCCGAATCAGTTTCCGTGAAAGCCCACACGTCAGGATATACCATATGCGCCTTTCGGTGCAATTGGTATACGGCCCATGCAGGTCGAGTCCTAGATTCGCATTAGAGCGATATCGTAGTGGTGCTCGCTTAGAGTATTACTACGAGCCTGTTTTAGGAAATAGGAATTAGGCCGAGGATATGCTCAATCACAATTAGGAAATTCTGATTCTTATGATACTACTCTTAATAATTTTTTCTTTAGAAATTACTGTCCTTCCTTGATGATATCGTGTCTATTGCCTTAATTAAATCTTTCGATCTGTCTTCAGGATGCCGAGGACCAGGTCCCGGAGACTCGGAGCAGCAGAGTCAGAGAGGTCTGCCACCTCTCGCCCTGCCGGACAGACATCAGCAGCACCTCCTACATCTCCAGTACATGTGGGAGTGTCTGTAGCATTCGGGGGTCCTCCACCACCTGTTCAGAGGGTCCCCATAGCTACGACGGCGCCTCTACCACCACCACCACCAGTTCAGTATCCAGGAGGTGTGCCCGTCGATGGAGCACAGATGTTCGCTTTGATTCAGGGCATGGTCGATGCCCAGAGGACGTCGGCAGAAGCCCAGAGGGTGCAGGCTGAGGCACACCAGGCCCAGACAGAGATGATGAGGGTGAACATGCACTACTAGAATAAGCGGGATTAGCGACGTTTTTTAGCGACTCTATTTAAAAACGTCGCTAATTTAGCGACTCCATGTAAAAACGTCGCTAGACGTCGCTAATTGGCGACATTTAGCGACGTTTAGCAACTTTTATTCAGTTTTTAAAAGATTAGTTGCTATAAGTTCAATTTAGGTCGCTAAACGTCGCTAATATATTTTATTTAGCGACGTTTAGCGACATTTTTAGCGACGTATATTTTTTTGGACATTTAGCGACGTCATTAGCGACGTCTTAAACGTTGCTAATTTAGTGACGTCATTATTGGCGTCGCTAAATTCTAAATTAGCGACGTAAATTAGCGACGTCATTATTGGCGTCGCTAAATAGTCGCTAATTTAGAATTTAGCGACGTCATTATTGGCGTCGCTAAAAACGTCGCTAAAGTTTTTACTTAGGGCTGATTCCCCCCATTTCCTTCGATCTCTCCCTTTCCCTCTCCCAAAATTCAAATCCGCTCTCGAACTCTCCCCTCCGGCTCCTCCTTCCTCCCTCCGGTGACCCCCCTCGGCCGCGTCCTCCCCCTCCGGCTCCCCTCCTCCCTCCGGTGCCCCCTCCTCCCTCCCGGCAACCCGCCTCCAGCCGCGTACTCCCCCCTCCGGCCGCGTCCTCCCCCCTCCTCCTCCTCCTCCTCCTCCTCCTCTAGGTAAACCCTAACCCTCTCTCTCTCTCTCTCTCTCTCTCTCTCTCTCTCTCTCTCCCTCTCACAGGACATACATGTGACACTGACACAGACACGACATACACACACACTGACACAGACACAGACACTGGTGAGGACCTAGGGTTAGGGTTAGGGTTAGGTTTTTTGACCTGGGGTTAGGGTTAGGGTTAGGGTTAGGGTTTTTGATCAGGATTAAGGCTCCATTCTTCTTTCAGAAATCTCTAACACGAAGACGCAGGAAGTCTTCCTACATTGAAGGCTCAATAAGCACATGTTTGGAATCAGGAACACCTATTCTGCAAGAACCCAAGAAACAAAATGCCTCAAAGGCCTTGCGAATAGCATCAATAGGTGGCCTTGCATAGGAAATTTTTTCGACAAAGCCAATTTTAAAGGAGCAGCCATGATCTTTTCCTCCTTATCAGAGATCACCAATGCAAGTTCGCCTCTGAATAAAGAAGGAGCTTTGTTAGGAAGTTGAGGGGTGGGACCTTGATGTTGTGAAGATCACACGACATCAGCAAATGATTTCTCCCTCAAATAAGGTATATATAAATATATATACGTTAGTATAAAAGCTTATAAACATGTAATGGTTTATATATAAATTAACTAAGAAACAAATAGTATATAGATAAATGAGGTGAATAGATGTATGCTTTATAATACAAATATTAAAATAAATATAAATATATAAAATATCGAGTAAACAAATAAAATTATTATGTAGTAGATAAATAAAAAAATAGTAATAAAGTAATTATAACATAATTATCTAAAAGAATATATGAAAGCAATTAGCTAAAAAGAAAGAAAAAAGAAATTTTTTTAAAATAAAAACAAAAGTATATAAAAATAAGTAAATAAATCCTTTGAGTTACTGTTCCCCGAAGGAATTAAGTAAATAAATATATAAAAAAACAAACAAAAAGAATATAATATATATATATATATATCCTCCCAGAAATTTTATAATGTTTCATTCTATCACTTGTATTAGTCGATCAGTAATGTCATTTACTTGAACACCTTGGTCCTGGAGTCAACCCATTAAGATGGTATAGTGGGCTTTTTATTAGAGTCTTAACTATTGGTTTGATGTCACTCAAATCAAATAGATACTAATTGATGTCCATATAGCAATTATACTTGCAAGTTTGGTATATGACAATTTATTGTAATCCATTGGGTACTTCAATTTAAAGTATACTTTATTGGTTTATTATGGGTTACCCAAAATTCATGAGTTATAGAAATTAAATTATCCAATATTCCAGCATGATTCAAAAGTATAAACTAGCTCAGAAGAATGCCTTACTTCAAAACATGCACTGGACAATTGAATGCCCATTATTTGTCTGGAAAGTTGTGTCATTCTTTCCTATTTTTCTTTGCAAAACTAAGTTGTTGTTGTAACTGGAATGATTTGTTCTCCTGTGGACATACTTGATGTGGATGATCAGTCCAGAGATAAGCAGGTTGGGGACTGGGTACTTATGAATTTAGAGTTCAACAACATATTAGGTTGAGGCACCTCCCATCTCGTCCAATCTAACCTTGATTGCAGCAAACAAGAGTCAAATAAGAGCGATAGAAGGGAATCTCTATCATTCAAAAACCATATCTTTGGGGATTGGAAAATTCCTTAGCACCCATAAAAAAGTTAATAAAAAAACCTCAAGAAGATGCCAGGCCTCATATCAAGTGTACCAAACTACATTTGGCATATTTTTTCAAAGTCATATAGAATTTTATGATCAAACTCGGTGTGAATATCTTATTTGATAGGTGATTTATGAAAGTAAAACCTCGTCGGTGTGAATATCTTATTTGTTTTTATCTATCTTACCAGATGGCACCCAAGAGAGAGAGACCTCCAACTGTTAAGGAGGAAGTGATGCCTCATACTGTTAAGGAGGAAGAGATACCATCTGCTGTATCTCAGACGGGGAGTTCCAGTCACCCAGCACCTATAGCGGCTGTATCTCAGACGGGGAGTTCCAGTCACCCAGCACCCATAGCGGAGATTGATCACATAGACGCTATTTATGCACAGTATCTGAGGGACTGGTATGTGCCCCAGCGTATTGGATATCCTCGAGATTGATACTGTGATATTTCATATACTTTTATTGTAGTTATTGTGTGATACAGACAACTTATATATTATGCCCATTATGTGACTGTGATACTTATATATTATGCATTTTGTGTGACTGTGATACTTCTATTTTGTGTGTATTGTGTGACTGTGATATTTTATATATTTTTTGTGTTATTTCGTACCAAAAATTTTTAATGGAGGGTTGCTTTAGGTCTGTCTATAATATTTGTGTGTATTGTACGACTGTGATACTTTTTACTCATATTAAATGATGTTAATTTACCGGTGTTGAGTATTCCACCGAAGGGGTCGGCGAACCCAGAGAATTCAACGGAGGGTTGCTCCGGGTCTATTTTTAATTAAAATTTCATAAATTACAGGAATAATAGTTTGGAAACAATTTAGTATTTTTTTTATTTTTTCTGTAAAATTAGCGACATTTTTAGCGACGTTTAGCGACGTTTATACACGTCGCTAACTGCGTCGCTAATTAGCGACGTTAATAAACGTCGCTAAATACGTCGCTAAAAATGTCGCTAAATACGTCGCTGTAAGTCGCAAATTGCTGACATGGCAGTACTGCCAGGTCATTAAAGACGTCGCTGCCGCATCGCTATATAAGTCGCTAATTAGCGACGTTTAGCGACGTTTGTTTACGTCGCTAATTAGTGACTCTGCGTCGCTAAACGTCGCTAATTTAGCGACACATTTAAGTCGCTAAAAAACGTCGGTATAGCGACGTTTAGCGACGTTTTTCCTTTCAACGATATGCCGATTTTCGACTTCTGTAAAACGTCGCTAATTACGTCGCTAAACATGATTAGCGACGTTTTTTTGTCATTTAGCGACGTTTTTTGACGTCGCTAATTTGACTTTTTCTGGTAGTGATGGAGAATGCTCATCAGGTGGCTCTCCAGGCTGTGGAGAGAGTCACTCAGCAGCAGCAGCATCCTGGTCAGCACCATCAGAGGCCGGGCACCATTGTGGACTTCAAGAGGATGATGCCTCGGGAGTTCAAGGGGACAGAAGGGATACTCTACGCCGATGATTAGCTAGAGGACATCGAGAGGAACTTGCGCTTTGCGCAACTTCCGGAGGCTCTTCAGATCGAGGCCGCCGGCAGCCAGATGTTCGACATCGCCTTGACGTGGTTTCGCACAGAGCCGAGACTCCTTGACAAAGGACTCACTTGGGAAGCTTTCAGGGAGCTCTTCAAGGAGAAGTTCTTTCCTGATGTTGCCCTGGGAGCTTTGGAGAGTCAGTTCCATGACTTAGCCCAGGGGAGCTCGTCCTTCGATGAGTATGCCGCGGAGTTTTGCCGCCTGAGCCGCTTCGCGCCATCGATGATTAGAGATCCGGGGGACAGGGCCCGGAAGTTCAGAAAGGGGCTGGCAAGGGAGATCAAGTCTCGCACGTCGGGACGTCGCACAGCTACCTACGAGGGCATATTAATGGATGCCCAGATAGCCGAGGACGACTTGGACCTCAGGCCCAAGAGGGGACGCGATGTTTCCGGAGGAGCAAACAGTAGTGCGAGACCAGGCAAGCATCCACACTACCAGCAGCAGCAGAGGCCCTTTCAGCAGCAGCACCAGCAGCACCAGGCACCAGCCCGAGGGCAGGTCCAGCATCAGCAGCAGAGGCAGACTCAGTCCGCCATCCAGTGTGCGTACTGCGGGAAGGCAGGACATACTAGAGAGATCTGCAGGAAAAGATTGGGCTCATGTCTGTCCTGCGGATCGACGACACACCAGCTGAAGGATTGCCCTAACATTCGTCCAGGTCAGGGTAGAGCAGCCGCCCAGAGAGGACCAGACAGGGTACCTGCCGTACCAGGAGGCCAACAACATAGGGCACTACTTCCACCGCAATATCAGAGGTTCGCCCAGCATCAGCAGCAAAGAAGTGCACCCCAGGGGTGAGCGTACGCCATGGCAGTCGAGGAGATCGAGCCAGCATGAGACTTGATCACAGGTTCGGTTCTTCTCGATTGTATTCCCACATTTACCTTATTCGACTCTGGCACTTCCCATAGTTTTGTGTCTGTATCTTATGCACTTCGACATTATTTAGACACAGAACCATTAGCTAGGACTTGCAAGATCATGACTGGTGGAGGTATTATCCTAGTCCGTGATCACTGCAAGGACCGAAGGGTGTCAGTAGGAGGCCGAGAGTTGAGCGTGAGCTTACTCGTCATGCCACTTCCGGGGTATGATATTGTACTCGGAATGGACTGGTTGAGTAGGTATTATGCTACTATAGATTGTTATAGAGGCAGAGTATTATTTAGACCACCAGGAGAGCCGGAGTTTGAGGTCGTCAGAGGAGCAGCGGAACAGAGGAAGAGCACATTTTGCGGAGCCAGGGCGGAAGAAGAGGAGTTGCCACATCCTCTGATAGCGGAGTTCCTGGATGTATTTCCAGAGGAGTTGCCAGGCTTGCCGCCAGACAGAGATGTTGAATTCTCTATAGACTTGGTTCCAGGGGCGGAGCCCATTTTACAACATGTCTATAGAGTCAACAACAGCGAGCTGGCAGAACTGAAGAAGCAAGTTGAGGAGCTGCAGGACAAAGGCTTCATCAAATCCAGTTCATCACCATGGGGAGCTCCGGTATTGTTCGTACCAAAAAAGGACGGCACGGTACGCATGTGCATTGATTATAGAGCTTTGAACAACCTCACTATCAAGAACAAATATCCGCTGCCGAGGATAGATGATCTTTTCGATCAGTTGAGCGGGGCGAAGGTGTTTTCAAAGATAGATTTGAGGTCAGGCTATCATCAGGTGAAGGTGAAGAGAGAAGACACGCCGAAGACAGCCTTTCGGACCAGATATGGCCAGTTTGAGTTCATGGTGATGCCATTTGGTTTAACCAATGCACCGACAGTATTCATGAACCTGATGAACAAGGTGTTCCACCAGTACCTTGACAAGTTCGTGGTGGTGTTCATCGACGATATTCTTGTGTATTCCAAGACCCCGGAGGAGCACGAAGAGCACCTGAGGTTGGTCTTAGAGACTCTCAGGAGGGAGAAGCTGTACAGGAAACTCTCTAAGTATGAATTCTTCCTTGACAAGGTTGAATTTCTTGGACATGTGGTATCGGGTGACGGAATCTCGGTTAACCCACAGAAGATCGAGGCAGTGGAGTCGTGGGCTACCCCCAGTTCGGTAGCTGAGATCAGGAGTTTTCTCGTACTAGCAGGGTACTACAGGAGGTTTGTACAAGACTTCTCCAGGATTGCAGCGTCGATGACCAGACTGACTAGGAAGGATGTGGATTTTGTCTGGACGGAGGATTGCCAGGCCGTATTTGATGAGCTGAAGAAGAGGTTGACGACAGCTCCAGTTTTGACGTTGCCAGCAGGGACAGGTGGTTTCACCATCTACAGTGATGCTTCAGGGAAGGGTCTGGGATGTGTTCTTCAGCAGCACGGGAAGGTAATTGCCTATGCTTCCAGGCAGTTACGCCCTCATGAAAAGAATTACCCCACCCACGATTTGGAGTTGGCAGCAGTTATCTTCGCTCTAAAGCTGTGGAAATATTACCTGTACGGAGAGCGTGTGAAGATATTCACAGACCACAAGAGCTTGAAGTACGTGTTCACACAGAAGGAGCTGAACATGAGGCAGAGGAGGTGGTTGGAGTTGATGAAGGACTTTGATATCTCATTATAGTACCACCCAGGGAAGGCCAACGTAGTCGCCGATGCCTTGAGCAGGTATCCGATGGCGATGTACTTGACGACAGATAGACATTTGTTGGCTGATTTGGAGAGCTTGGAGATTGAGGTGTTAGTTCCCGGTACTGAGATTCAGATGTGGGGATTGCAGATACAGTCCGAGCTGATGGACAGGATCAGAGCGGCGCAGTATGATGATGAGGCTCTGAGGAGTATCAGGGCACATGTTCGGACAGGATTGTCGGACGACTTTACTATCGCAGATGATGGTTCTTTACGGCACGGCACAAGGATGTGTGTGCCGAGCGGGGAGCTGCGCGAGGAGGTTTTACAGGAGGCACACCGCTCTCAGTACTCGATGCATCCCGGTGCCAACAAGATGTATCGAGACTTGAGGGAGCACGTATGGTGGTATGGAATGAAGCGCGAGGTAGCACGCTTCGTATCCCGGTGTCTAGTATGCCAGCAGGTAAAGGCGGACCGGCAGAGGCTAGGTGGTTTGCTTCAACCTTTACCGATCCCAGAGTGGAAATGGGAGCACGTGACCATAGATTTTGTTTCAGGGCTTCCACGTTCTCCAGGAGGGAAGGACGCAATTTGGGTCATCGTGGACAGGTTGACCAAATCAGCCCATTTCTTACCTTTTAAGGTGGGCACGTCGACAGAGAGGCTAGCAGAGATGTACGTGCGACAGATCGTTAGGCTTCATGAAGTTCCTGTAAGCATCATCTCGGATCGGGATAGTCGTTTCACTTCCCACTTCTGGAGGAGTCTGCAGGCTAGCTTGGGCACTCAGCTCAAGTTCAGTACCTCATACCACCCCCAGACAGACGGGCAGTCTGAAAGGACTATTCAGCCTCTCGAGGATATGCTATGCACTTGCGTTCTAGATCTCGGAGGTTCTTGGGAGGATCATCTGCACCTGATAGAGTTTGCTTACAACAACAGCTACCAGGCCAGCATCGAGATATCACCATTTGAGGCTCTTTATGGACAGAGGTGTCGTACACCGTTATCTTGGGACGACGTTGGGGAGAGAGTCTTGCTAGGACCAGAAATGGTCGTGGATGCAGCAGAAAAGGTGAAACTCATCAGAGACAGACTGCGAGTGGCGCAGGACAGACAGCGGCATTGGGCCGACAGCCACCGTAGACCCCTTGAGTTTCAGGTATAGATTATTATTTTTCTGGCTTGTGTATGTTGTTTAGACTGCGTGTTGAGACTGTTTTGTTTTAGGTTGGCGATCTAGTATTCCTACGAATTTCTTCGACGCGTGGCACGATTCGTTTTGGTGGAGGCGGGAAGCTTAGCCCCCGCTACATCGGACCCTTCGGTATTCTTGCAAGGATAGGTGCAGTGGCATATAGACTAGACTTGCCACCTGTATTAGAGGGAGTGCATGATGTGTTCCACGTGTCGCAGCTGAGACGGTACGTGGCAGACCCTAGTCACGTACTTGATGCACTCGGAGATTGAGGTTGGTCCGACGCTCAGCTACCCCGAGCAGCCCGTAGAGATCTTGGACCGCAGAGAGAAGGTGTTACGGAACCAAACTATTCCTTTGGTTCGTGTTGCATGGAGACATCACTCTCCAGGGGAGTCAACCTGGGAGAGAGAGGACGAAATGCGCGAGCAATACCCGTATCTCTTCTAGACTTGAGGTATATTTTTCTTTTCTGATTTCATTCTTGTTCTAGTTCAGTCCAATTTCGAGGACGAAATTTTTTAAGGAGGGTATACTTGTCACCACCACATTTCCAGATAAGGACATTTGTGTAATTTCACTATTCTGAATAATTATATATTAAATTAATCTGTTGAGTTTTTATAAACTATTTATATATTGCTAGTTGTGTTTGGTTTAGGTCAAACCCTAGAACTCATTAGGACTAACCTAATGACTAAACCCTAGTTTGAAACCCGAATTCTAGAGAAATCCTAGAATTCCAATTTTAGGTTTGAACCTCAAACCCTAGAATGACTAAACCTTAGTTAATTAGGTTCTTCATGACCTAACCTGGGGGATTAACCTAATCCTATGCATTTGAAATCCTAACCTAGCTTTAATATAAAAGGGAGCCACCCTCAACCCTTTTCTCCTTCATGAAGAAAGAAAACCCTAGCCTCCATTAAGAAAAACTATTTTTCCTCCACCTCAAATTCGGAAATCAAACCCTAGGATTCCATCTTCCACCTCCAAAGCAAGGGGAGCAAGGAGCTTGGGTCAAGGAACCTTGGGGAAGAAGAACCTTCATAGGGAAACCATCTCCCTATAGGTAAATCCGTTTCTAACCCATTTAAATTCTGATTTCTGTTGTTGTGTCCATTAGAAAACCCCCTATTGTGTAGATCTCGATTTCTAGAGATCCTACATGAAAACCTAAGTAATTCTAGGGTTTTGGTGACCTACATTGGTTTCTCCCAATTTTAGTGGACCCTAAATCATAGGGGTTTACATGTAGGCAGATTTTATCATATACATATAGATTTGATCTTGATTTTTAAGGTTTTATTTGGATTCATAAGTAACTAGGTGAAACTCGATTTGCACATACTAGGTGTTTGTTGTTATGCCAAGAAGGATGAATATTTTCCTAGTTCTTAGGGACCTATATATATTTACATGTATGTATAATTATACCTTCGGTTTTGTATGTGTGTATTGGGGAGAATTCAGTGCTGTGTGTTTGGGAAATTTTACTGTGAGTAGCTGTGCACAGTCGAGGAATTCTGTGCAGTATATTTTGTGCATATGAGTTATTTGGCTATAGGTATGAGCAGTGAATGGGGGTTTCAATGGCAGTGTGTATCAGTTTTAGCAAGTAGTGTGTAAGTGTCCCTGTGCTAAACATCAGAACCTAATATATCAGTTCATGTGCCAGTATGTATACCTGTATATGTGTCCATGTGTCGAGTATCAGAAATCTTATGTGTGAGTGACTGAGTTTCAGGGAGCAGTTTCAGCATATCTGTGTGTAAGTTTCAGTGTTGTTCCTGTACGTGTGGGAAACTCTCAGATTTTTGTGAGGGAAACTGATGCCTGTGTGTTTCAGTAGTCAATTCAGTGAGTGATTTATCCCAGGTTCAATGTGGATTCTGTGTGTTTGTAGGTATTTGAATTTCAGTGTATTAATTTCTGTGTGTGTGTGCCATAGAGCCTAGTAACTAGTGTGTGTATCCCAGGACTTAGTGTGTATCAGTTAGGAAACTGCTGTAAGAGTGAGAGCAGTGTGTAGCTGACAGTATCTGTGTATAGCAGTATCTTGTATCAGTGCCTGTGTGAATTCAGAGTTCAGTATCTAGAGGGTGAGCAGTGTGCAGTTACCTGTGTATCAGTAATTTTCAGGGTGTGTGTCCTAGGTTCCTTTTAGATTTCAGTGTACCTGTGTGTTGGTTAGATAAGCCTGTGTGTGTGCATCGGTTAGTTAGGATCTAGGTGTGAACCTATGTGCCTGTGTGAGCCTAACTAGTTTCAGTGAGAAGTGTGTAATTACCTGTGTGTGTGTGTGTGAGAGCAATAGGTAGTGTGTATCAGTATCTAAGCAGTGAGGAGTGCCTGTGAGTGATTTTCCTGTGTTGTGTCTGTGTGAATTATCTGAGTGTGAGGGTGCATTAGTATTAGTGTGTAGATGAGTGAGAGGTGCAGTGTGTGTTCTGGTGTCAGAGTGTCTAGGTATTAGATGTGGCTGTGTATGTGTGCAGTGAGTTACCTGCATGTGTGTGTTAGTTCCTGTGTGTGTGCTTTAGGTTAGTAATTTGAGTGTAGGTGTGTAAACTAGTGTCTGTGTGCAGAATCATGTATCAGTGGCTCAGTGAGGTAGTTCTCAGGTAGCAGTATTTGGAAGAAAGGGGGGGAGGATTTGGATATCAGTAATAATCATTGAGGTGAGTTAGAAATCAGTGTGCAGTGTGGGTTTTTAGTATCAGTGAGAGGTAGGATTTGGGTATCAAAATTAGTTAAGGACAGTGAGTTCCACTGTGTGTACCTAGTTGTCCTACCAGTAGCCTTATGTTGTCTCAAGGGTCAGGCCATACATGTATGAAGTCTGAAATTTCAGACTGAAAACTGTGATGTGCAGTGTTGTGTTTTACCCTGAGTATTTGGGTTTTTAGTTGGGTTGATGAGAGGTTAGCTAATATGTATATCACCTATAGTTATATAACTAAGGTAAAATAAGTTGAATACTATATTATTACTAAAATAGAATAAATTATAAATACTAGCTAGTATAGGTGGATACCCTAGTATCAATGGCATATAGTATATAATAGTAGCTAGTATTAAACTAGATACCTTGGTATGATAGAGAAGTTAACTAGTTTTAGTTAGGTTTCATCCAAAGAGACTATTATGATGTAAATGGACAAGTTAACCTAGTATTGACCAGTAGGTTCTAGTATGACCTAGAGGCCTTATATTTAAATTAGTTAACATGTTATTTCCTTAATTCAGTATCTGACATTTATATTCCACAAATAGGTCATTGTGATCCCACCTTGGACATCGATCCTCACACTTTCCTCAGGACCACAGGCGAGTACATTCTCTGACAGTTTTCATTGTTGATTTCTTCTATAAATTCAGTTGTAGTTCATACTTGATTCCGACACTATGGATACACGGGTTAGCACCCTAGATCCCCATCATGAGGAGTCGTGATTGGAATCCATCGTGCTAGCTGGGGGATGGAGAACTATTAGTAGATTATGTGATCATATCCAAACATTTACATGCATCATAGCTCACCCCACTTCTCACGTCGGGTGCAGCCTGATCATTTACATGCATCATAGCTGTTATATATGATTAGCCTGACCACTACATGCATCATAGCTAACCATATGGTTAGCCTGACCTACAAGAATCATAGCTAATCATATATAACCAGCCTGATCTAGTCCCAAGCCGATCACATAATAAACTGATAATTCAAACACTTAGCTAGATGTCTATTCTTTATTCAGATTTACTTGTTCCAGCATTCACTACTTATTGTTCTAGCATTCACTATTTATTGTTCATTGCTAGATGCTCTATTGCCTATTTTATTTCTCCAGTACTTTATATTTCCAGCATTTATTCTCATCTTGTATTGCTTACACTGTTTATAGTTTTTGTCAACTTATGAAACTGCTGTTAGTGCTTGTGCTTCGCTCCAATCCTGACTGGATAATATTTTTCAGAGGACCTGGAGAACTTGTGCCCCACTCATTACGGCCCAGGATTAGAGGGAGATTTCACTCCGGAAATCCCAGAGGAGTTGCCTATCCTAGAGGAGATCTTACCTGCCTGTACTTAGATTACTTTTTCTCTATTTATTGTTTTAGACTGAGACTGAGTTGTATTTATTATTTTGTGACTTTGTGAGCTCATCTCGACCCAGGACTTGTGTTGCACTTTTGTGATTGGTTTATATAGAACTCTTTTCCATTCTCTTCGTGCCATTATTTCTTATAGCTTGTGCTTGAGTATATTTATAGAACTGTGGATTATTATCATTGTCCTCCGTACGGAGTTGAGACGATTGACAGGATATATATTATGTTGAGACCTAGACAGCGTTCTACCGCCGATACTGCGGCGTAGGCTGGACGTACCCACGACTCATGCCCAAATTTCGGGTGCGGGTCGTGACAGTATACGATGAGACAGTCTCGTTTGGCAGGGCGTACTTCGTATCACAAAATTTTAGTTTTAAAAAAATTAAGTTTTTGGTCGTTTTGGAGGCCGAATAATTTAACACATAAAACGAATTAATAAAAACTAAAAGAACAGAAATATTCTTGGTTATATTAAGAAAAAACCCTTCAATTAGATTTTAAAAATATTAAATAGGTTGGTGGCAAATTAGGCGTGAACATGGGGGTTTGGTTCAAAATTCTGGACTGTTTTGGTCAGTTTTTCGGCCAACTTTTGGTCGAATTTTTGACCAATCTAGGGCACGAAAACTCGTCCCGCTTGAAGGAAATCCTAGAGGGTTGGGTTGTGAACGTACACGGATAAATTGCTCGCAAAAAGAATTAAAGATGAGAGAGATATGATACCTTGAAATAGGGGCATCGGAGCGGTGTTACTGCGCTGTGCACGCACGCGAATGGCGGACGGCTGTCGGCGGCGTACGGTCGCCGGCGTCAGGGGGGTCGGTGTCGAGGTTGGGGTCGGGGATCGAGGTCTAGGGTTAGGGTTAGGGTTAGGGTTAGGGTTTGGTTTAGGTTTTTAATATATATACATATATATATATATATATAGAGAGAGAGGGAGAGGGAGGGGGAGTCCGCGGGGTTTGCTGGGGGGATTAGCTGCTGGGGGGGGTTTAAGTAATAGGAAATAGGTTTAGGTTTTATGTTGGGTTTAGGATTAGTATAGGATTAGGTTTTTATTTTATTTTATTTTATTTTATTTTATTTTATTTTGTTTTATTTTATTTTTCTTTTCTTTTTATTTATTATTACTAATACTATTACTAATATTATTATTATTACTATTATTATTATTATTACTATTATTATTATTATTTATTTATATATATTCACATATATAAATGAGGTTATAAAAAAATCTAAAAATAATATTGCACACAAAATAAATTCTAGAAAATTACTTTGTAAAGTTTTAATAAAATACTACACCCAAAATAATTTATAAAATATTTTTGTAATTAATAATTAGATATTTATCTAGTTATATAAATCAAATAACTGTATTATATAATTAACTTAGTAAATAATTAAATGGATATTCAACAAAATAGGATAATAGTAAATAATATGCACATCTTACAAAAAGAGAAATTGCCTAATTTGGCATGAAAAATTATGGGATGCTAATTGTAGAAAAGTTGGGATAGAAAAATAACCACAAATAAATTATATATATAATATCTAAATAGTTAACAATTAATCTATGGTCGTTACACTAAGGTCATACTAATACCAAGGGATCGAATTTATGTGCCACGAAAAGATCCTACAGGTAGTGTCTCTTGTGTAGGCTACTTCCTATAAAGATAGATATAGATTTTGGGGTCATCCTATATCATTAATATCCAAACCATGGTGAAGTGTCCTAATAAAATTATTAGATTTTAGTTATTTTGAAAAATAATCTAAAACAAATACAAGAAATACAAAATACACACAAAATACCTTTTTTTAGGTGAGGGGGTTTACAGTTGAGTTCTCTATAGACTTGATGTCAGGGTCAGAGCCAATATCATAGCACGTCTATAGGGTCAACAACAGCAAACTGGCAGAACTGAAGAAGTAGGTTGATAAGTTATAGGACAAGGGCTTCATCAAATCCAGTTTATCACCGTGGGGTGCTCCGGTATTGTTTGTACCGAAGAATGATGGGTTGGTACGCATGTGTATCGACTACATGGCTCTGAACAATCTCACTATCAAGAATAAATATCCATTGTCGAGGATAGATGATCTCTTCGATCAGTTAAGCGGAGCAAAGATATTCTCAAAGATAGACTTGAGGTCAGGTTACCACCAGGTGAAAGTGAAGAAGGAAGATATTCCGAAGATAGCTTTTCGGACTCGGTACGGCCAGTTCGAGTTCATGGTGATGTCGTTTGGGTTGACTAATGCCCAGGCGATATTCATAAACCTGATGAACAAGGTGTTCCACTAGTACCTTGACAAGTTTGTGGTGGTATTTATCGATGACATTCTTGTGTATTCGAAGACCCCGGAGGAGCATGAGGAGCACCTGAGGATGGTTTTGGAGACTCCCAGGGAGGAGGAGCTTTATGGGAAGCTTTCAAAATATGAGTTCTTCCTTGACAAGGTTGAATTCCTTGGGCATATGGTGATGGGTGACGGGATCTCAATTAACCCGAAGAAGATCAAGGCAGTAGAGTCGTGGATTACTCCCAGTTCAGTGGCTGAGATCAGGAGTTTCCTCGTACTAGCAGGTTACTACAGGAGGTTTGTACAAGACTTCTCCAGGATTGTCGAGCCAATGACTAGGCTGACCAGGAAGGATGTATATTTTGTCTGGACGGAGGATTGTCAGGATGTATTTGATAAGCTGAAGAAGAGATAGACGACAGGTCCAGTTTTGATGCTGCCATCAGGGACAGGTGGATTCATTATCTATAGTGATGCTTCAGGAAAGGGTTTGGGTTACGTTCTTCAGCAGCATGGGAAGGTGATTGCCTATGCTTCCAGGCAATTATGTCCTCATGAGAAGAACTACTACACCTACCATTTGGAGTTGGCAGCGGTCATCTTTGCTCTAAAGTTGTGGAAACACTATCTATACGGAGAACGTGTGAAGATCTTCACAGACCACAAGAGCTTGAAGTATGTGTTTACACAGAAAAAGATGAACATGAGGCAGAGAAGATGGTTGGAATTGATGAAGGACTTCGATATTTTATTGCAGTACCACCCAGGAAAGGCCAACGTAGTCGTCGATGCCTTGAGCAGGTATCCGATGGCTATCTACTTGACGACAGACCGACAATTGTTGGCCAATCTTGAGAGCTTAGAAATTGAGGTACTAGTTTCTGGTATCAAAATTTAGATATAGGGATTGCAGATACAGTCCGAGCTGATGGACAGAATCAGAGCCATACAGTATGATGATGAGGCTCTAAGGAGTAGCAGGTCACAAGTTCAGACAGGATTATCAGAGGACTTCACTATTGTTGATGATAGATCATTGCGATATGGTACTAGGATATGTGTACCAAGCGGGGAGCTGCGAGAGAAGGTTTTACAGGAGGTGCATTGCTCTCAGTACTCGATGCATCCAGGTGCCAACAAGATGTATCGAGACCTGAGGGAGCACGTATAGTGGTATGGTATGAAGCGCGAGGTAGCATGCTTCATATTCAGAAGTTTATTGTGCCAGTAGGTAAAGGCGGACAGACAGAGGCCAGGTGGATTGCTTCAGCCTTTACCCATCCTAGAGTGGAAGTGGGAGCATGTGACTGTGGATTTTATTTCAGGACTTCCGCATTCTCTAGGAGAAAAAGACGTAATTTAGGTCATCGTAGACAGGTTGACCAAATCAGCCCACTTCTTACCATTCAAAGTGGGTACATCAACGGAGAAGCTAGCGGAGATGTACGTACGACAGATTATCAGATTACATGGAGTTCCTGTGAGCATCATCTTGGATCAGGATAGTCGTTTTACTTTCTACTTCTAGAGGAGTTTGCAGGCTAGCTTGGGCACTCAGTTCAAGTTTAGTACCGCATATCACCCCCAGACAGACGGGCAGTCGGAGAGGACTATTCAGACTCTCGAGGATATACTTTGTACTTGTGTTCTGGATCTCGGAGGTTCTTGGGAGGATCATCTGCATCTGGTAGAGTTTTTTTACAACAACAGTTGCCAGGCCAGCATTGAGATGTCACCATTCGAGGTCCTAGATGGACAAAGATATCGTACTCCGTTATCTTGGGATAATGTTGGTAAAAAAGCCTTGTGGGGACCAGATATGGTCGTGGATGCAGCTGAGAAGGTAAAACTTGTCAGAGATAGACTTCGAGTGGCGTAGGACAGACAGTGGCATTGGGCTGACAGCTATCGTAAACCCTTGGAGTTTGAGGTATAGGTTTTGTCGTAATTGCTTGTGATTGCTTTGTTTTATATTGCGTGTTAAGCCTGTATTTTGTTATAGGTTGTCGATTTGGTATACTTTCGGATTTTTTTGACATGGGGCATGATTCGTTTTGGTGGAGGCGGGAAGCTTAGTCCACGGTACATCGGACCTTTCGGTATTCTTGTGAGGGTCGGTGCAGTGGCCTATAAACTAGACTTGCCGCCTGTACTAGAAGGAGTACATAACGTGTTCCACGTGTCATAGCTGAGATGGTACGTGGAAGACCCTAGTCACCTACTAGATCACTCGGAGATCAAGGTTGGTCCAACTCTTAGCTATCTAGAGCAGCCAGTAGAGATTTTGGATCGCAAGGAGAAGGTATTGCGGAACCAGACTATTCCTTTGGTTCATGTCGCGTGGAGACATCACTCTCCAGGTGAGTCAACCTGGGAGAGGGAGGATAAAATGGGCAAGCAATACCCATATCTCTTCGAGCCTTGAGGTATTGTTCTTATTGTTCTGATTATGTTCTTGTGCTAGTTTAGTTCAATTTTGAAGACAAATTTTTTTAAGGAGGGTAGACTTGTCACTACCATATTTCTAGAATAGGAGCATTTTTGTCATTTGCAATATTTATATATATTGTTTATTATTTTAAATAATGTGTATTGTATATATATTATAATTATTAATAATATGGGTTACTGGGTTAAACTTGATGTGACCATTAGACTCAATACTAGACTAGCCACTTTTGGGACCTAACTAGTCAATCATTTTCATGAAATTAGAAATTTGATTAAGTTTCCATTAGGGATGAAAACTTCACTTATTGGAAAACTCTTCATGAATTCCTAGAGGGAATTTTGGTCTTTGTGCCATAGCAAACCGTAGGTCTTTAGTGGTCGGCCCTATATGGAGGGGGGGAGCCTCCCTCAAGCTTCATTAAATATTCATAAAAATCCTAGCTTGAGTTCTTCCCTAAACCACCCTCATTCATCCACCAAATTTTAGAAAATCAATCCCCAATCCCTCTTATTTCCCTTATCTAAGAAGCCTAGAAGCTTAGGTCTCAAGGAGCATTGGAGTAGAAGTTTAGCTAGAAAACCCTTGGTTTTGCATTGGGAATTCATCTCCCAAGAGGTAAAATTCTAAAATATCTCTTTTAAATTATATTTTTTATTATTTTGAGGACCACTAGGACCCCACCCATGGTTTAGAAATACCCATAAGGAGAGAGGGTGAGTCTCTATTGGTCCCATAGAGTTTTCTTTATGAAGTTGTGTTCATAGTTTGGGGGTTTTGTGATAATGGATGTATTTTCTCTATTCCTCATTATAACTAATTAAAATAGTTGTAAATAGATGTATTTAATATGTATTATATTTTAATAAGATTATTAGGGGTTTTGGCATAAGTATATCATTAGTATGAATATTTTGCACACAAGCTGTTTGTAATATTGATTGTTAGTGCAATATTTGGTGCTTGTGTTTATTGGTATGTGTCTTGATACATGGATATTAGATAGGGGTGAGCTTGTGTGGTGGTTTATACTAATGATTAGGTTGATGAGTGTACACTAGTATTTGGTAGTGTGCTGTGTGTTTGAGGTGTGTTCACTGAACTGTGATGAAGAGGTCTCGGGTTGCTATATTGCACATCAGTGAGATGTGCAGCAACAGATTTGGTAGTGTTGTTGCCTTATACAACAGGTGACTGTGGCAATTACTCTCAAGCCATTAAATTTTTGTGTGTGTATGATACATAGTTTAGGTGAGAGTTGACAGTGAGCTAACTGTTAATTAGGTACATCGATATTGGGGGCCAGTATACATAGGTGTTTTGGGCTTACACCTGAGCTCAGGTATCAGTTGATATTAGTATAGGGATGCAGTGCAAGCATTGTGTGGTGTGTGGGTTCAGTTGTTGGAGTGTAGAAAAGGTATCATTCATAGCAGCAACTGTAGTAGCTTGAGAGCTTGGGATGTTGCAGGTATCATAGGAGAGCTGATACCTTAGTATCAGGTAGGACATAGTGGACTAGAGCAGTGATTAGGTCTGTAGCATAGAGCAACTGATATACTAGTATCAGTTGTAAGTGATATTTTGAAGTTGGGGGCAATATGTTTTAGGAGTGAAGTTTAGGACATGTCACTATGTTCATGCACATTAGTGCAGTAGCTCAAGTGATGTGCAGATATGAATGTATCAAGTATTGGGGGACTGAAATTAGCACTGCAGTAAGTGAAACTTTGCACATACCTGTTGTGTCCAGGTAGGGTGCAAGGGAAGTTAGGGATAACTTGGAGTTTAGTTAGAAGTATCAGTGTTGGGTGTGTGCTAGTTGTTGGACTGCATATGGTAGTACAAGTGATGGCTGCAATTGGTACTAGAGTTGAAGAAGCAGCAGCATACAGGTACTGCAATACCTGTATCGAGTTGTAGGTAGGAGTGAGTTGAACGTGTAGAATGGAAGTGCTCAAGAAGGGGATTACCTGGACTGAGCAACAGCCATATTGCGGTAACATGAACGAGAGTTGTTGCCTGTGCATAGCAACTGGATGTGGTTGCTAGAAAATTTTAGGCCCTCTTAGGCTCGGGTATTAGATTATTTAGGGATGTAGTGTATGAAAATTGATACAGTTATACCAGAGGGGTGTTCCAGATGAACTTCTATTAAGGGAAAAATAGTTTAGTATCAGTTAAGATAGGGTAAGTATTAGTAAGTAGCAGTGTAGTATTAGAGCAGTAGGCAAGCATGACACTTACAACATGGCAGAGGTATTTGTATGGGGAATTACCTGGGTAGCAGTGTGAACTTGCACATTGTGTCTTGAGTACAAGTACATAGTTGGGTTAAGAATGTGTATGAGAATGGGTAGTTAAGAGTATCAGTAGGATGGATGACTGATACCAAAAAGTATCAGTCATGTTTGAAGGTCAGAGTGTTAGATGTATTGAGGTGTAGTACTGAGGTATTAGGGTTTGAGTCTAGTTAAGGTATTGGTCTCATCATTAGGGATTGATATTAGTTATGGGTATATAGTTAAGGTAATATTAAAGTTTAGTGCATGTTAAGTACTGAGTAAATTAGTAAGGTATTAGATATAATCTACATACCTGAGTTAGTTATAGCAGATAGTATAATACATAGACTAATTAACCTTGTTAGGACTTAGGAAACCTAGGTATCGACCTAGTTGACTTCCAAGATTTAGCATGAACCTAGAAATGGCCTAACAATCTCATTTCAATCTAGTTAAGCACTTGTATCATTCCAAACACTATTTGACATTAATATTTGATATTTAGGTCTTCTTGATCCCATATTGGACATCGATCCTCATTTGTTGCTCAGGACCACAGGCAAATACATTCTCTGACAGTTTTTATTATTTTGATCATTACTATAATTTTAGTTGTAGTGTATACTTGATTCCGACACATTGGATACACGGGCTAGTATCATAGATACCTGTAGCAAAGTTTGGAGATGGAGATGGAGAGGAGCAGAAAAAAAAAGTAAGAGAAGAGATAATATAAGAAAAGAGATTGCAAGGGCCTTAAACCCTAGGTTGCATCTCATATCTATTTATATTGATATGCAATACACCCAAAATTACTATTATACCCTCATATGATAAATAACAAAATAAAATAACTCTAACACCCTCCCTCAAGCAGGAGCATATAGATCAGACATGCCCAGCTTGCTACATAAACCAGAAAATGGACCACGAGAAAGTGGTTTGGTGAGGATATCACCTAATTGATCCTCTGATCAAACATAAGGAGTGACAATCTATTTCTTCAGCAATAAATCACGAACAAAATGATAATCCACCTCGATATGCTTCGTGCGCTCATGAAACACCAAATTTCTTGCGATAAATATTGCCAACTAATTATCACAATACATCTCCATCGAAATAGGAATCATAATCTCTATTTCTTGAAGAAGAGACTCCATCCACATCATCTCAGAAGCTGTATGAGCCATCGTACGGTACTCGACCTCTGCACTAGAACGAGCCATAATATTCTGCTTCTTACTACGCCACGTGACAAGATTGCCATCCACAAACGTACAATAGCCAGAAGTAGACCTCCTATCACTGTGACTGCCTGTCCAATCAGCATTACTGAACCCAGTCACCGTAAGCAACTGGAAAGGTTTGTACAATAAATATTTTCCAGGTGCACCCTTCAAGTATCGAAGAATGCGAGAGATAGCCTCCCAATATAATTGCCGAGGGGCATGCATAAACTGACTAACTACTCCAACTGCATATGTGATGTCTGGTCGAGTAATAGTAAGATATATAAGTTTGCCAACCAAACGTCTATAATATCCAACATCCTCAAATAACACTCCCCTGTCAGCATCAAACTTGTCATGATAATCCATAGGAGTCTCAACTGGCCGACACTCCAATATCCCAGTCTCGGAGAGCAAGTCTAGAACATACTTGCATTGTGACAGATATACACCCTTCTTAGATCGAGCAACCTCGATTCCAAGAAAATATCGAAGAAGACCCAAATCCTTAGTATGAAACTGACGACTAAGGTAGGCCTTCAAGTCCAAAATTCCAGTATGATCACTCCCAAATATAACGATATTATCAACATAAACAATCAACACGATAATACCTGCTGAGAAAGAATGGCAAAATACTGAATGATCTGATGTGGTGCGCCGAAAGCCATACTGAATGAGAACTGAACTTGTCAAACCAAGCACGAGGTGACTGTTTCAGTCCATATAATGCTTTCTTCAATCAACATACGAGTTTTTTATTTCCTGCTACAAGATATCCCGGTGGTTGATAAGTATAAAGCTCCTCATATAAGTCGCCATGCAAGAAAGCATTCTTTATGTCCAACTGATATATAGGCCATTGGTGATTAACCGTCACAGAAATAAGAATTCGAGCTGAATTCAGCCGAGCTACTCGGGAGAAAGTCTCCATATAATCCATAATATATGTCTGAGTATATCCTTTGACAACTAACCGTGCCTTGGGGCGCTCAACAGAACCATCGGGGTAATACTTAAAAGTATACACCCATCTATAACCCATGTCTGTTTTCTAACATGAATTGATGTAAGCTCCCAAGTTTGATTTTGATGTAAAGCATACATCTCCTCATCCATTGCACTTTTCTAACCAGAAGATGACTTAGCCTGCTTGTAAGTTTTGGGAATGGAAATAGAAGACAATAAAATAACAAATGCATGAAAAGATGATGAAGCACGGTATAATAAAGCATAGTTAGAAATGGGATGCTTATTCTTTGTGGTACAAAGACGTTTTTTTCTGAGAGCAATAGAAAGATCATATGTATCTGTGATGATGGGAGCAGAAACCTCAGGCACGAAAGATGATTGGTTGAGGGCTGAATTCTGCAGAACCACTGGCTTATTCTTGGATCTCTGATAAACCTGTAAATGGAAAATGGAGACAGAAATTGATTCAGGAATGACTGAAAGTGGTATGAAAGATATCAAATCTGTTGTAAAAGGAATACAACGGTCACCTAAAGGAAAGAAATGGGTAGACTCAAAGAATGTAACATCTGCACTGATATAATATTTGCGTTACTGTGGCTGTAACAACGATAACCTTTTTTAGTACGGGGATAACCAAGAAAGACACACTTCAGAGATCTAGGAGCCAACTTATCTCGATTATGTTCCAAGTTATGAATAAAAGCAACACACCCAACACTCGAGGAGATAAAAAAAAATGTGCGACATCTGTATGTAATATGGTAAATAGAACTTTGTTATTTAATACAGATGATGGCATGCAATCAATTAGATAACATGCAGTAAGAATGGCATCTGTCCAATACTGTTTAGGGACATACAAATTGAACATGAGAGTTCGAGCCACATCTAAAATGTGTCGATGTTTTCGTTCGGCTATACCATTTTGTTGAGAGGTGTGGACATAACTGGTTTGATAAATCATACCACGATCAACACAGAAATAATTCACAGAAGATTGAGTATACTCCAAAGCATTATCAGAACACATAATTTTGATACGTTTATTAAACTGAACATAGACTTCATTATAAAAGGCAGATAACACATTTGGAAATTCAGATCTTTCTTTCATTAAATAACACCAAGTCATTCTGGAATAATCATCAATAAAAATAATAAAATACTAAAATTCTTTCGGACTTTTGACTCTAGACGGACCCCAAATATCAGAATGAACAAGATCAAAAGACTCTAATTGATGACTCTCACTACAACGAGGGAAGGAACTACGATGATGCTTGCCTAACTGACAAGCCTCACATTCAAGACAAGAAACATGACTCAAACTAGGAACAACTTGACGCAACTTAGCCAAAGTCGGATGTCACAAACGATAATGTCACTTCAACGGAGAAGTAGAAATAGAAGTCAAGGCCTTTTCAGGTAGATCCAAGTAGTACAGTCCATATTTTTTATGTCCCGAACCACTCATTTTCTTCGTCCTGATGTCCTAAAAAACACACGAATTGGGAGAAAATGTCACAGAACATTGAAAAGATTTGGTTAACTGGCTCACAGATAACAAATTAAATAGAAAATCAGGCACATATAATGAATCAAATAATAATAGTGATTAAGTAGGCTGAATGGCACATTTTCCAAGCACAGGACGAGTAGACCCATCAGCCAAGATAATATTATATTTTATGGAAATACGACTATGAAAGAGAGATGTTATACCAGACATATGAGAGCTTGCTCCTGAGTCAAAGACCCAAGAGGTGGATGGTGACTAGGTTGCCACAAAAGCATGATTACCTATATGTGTCATGGTTGCAGTAGGTTGGGAGGTGGTACTAGCAAGCGCGTTCAACTTTTGGAGGATATGTTCAAATGGAGATGAGGTATCAGACGTTGAAGTCTGATTATAACCCGAAGTATTATCTCTGGGAGCAGAAGTGGTGACCTGGGACTGCATATTTTTATCATGCATTTGATGTGCATATTCTAGTTTACCCCACTTGTCCCAATAATAGTCTTCTACATGACCGAGCATTCCACAATAGTTACACTTCTGTGGTTGACCACGGCCACCGCCACCACCCCCACCGCAGCCACCGCCACCACCGCGGCCACCGCCACGACCATTGTCTCTACCACCACGGCCTCTTCCTCGACCAAAACTACGACCACCATCTCTACCGCCACGTCCACTACCACGTCCACCACCACAACCAACAGCACTAGAAACTAGGACAGAAGAGTCAGTACTCGGCACCATAGAACTCTATCCTAGAAAGGAATGATTGAGACGGGAGAAAGTATCTTCCACCGTAGGTAACTTCTCTCCAGCAAGGATTTGAGCTTTATAAGGTTCGAGCACAAGTTCCAAGCCGGCTAGGATAAGTAAAACATGAAACTCTTCCTTTTGTCTCCGAGCTTCCTTCAAATCAGTAGTAACAGGATGATATTGAAGCAGTTTCTCCCATAAAGCCTTTTTTGAAGCCAGATATTCATTCACAGGCTTCCCATTTTGCTTTGTATTAAACAATAACTCATACAACTCATAGATACGGACAACGTTTTGCTTCTGTGAATATGATTCTTCCAGAGATGCCCAAATCTGTTTGCTTGATTCACACCACTGAACATTAGCAGTGATATGTGGTTCCATACTATGCCATAACCACGACATAACATATGCATCTGCACTCATCCAATCTTCATACTCAGCGGAAGTTTCAGGCGGGGGTTATTCCGTCAAAAACTTTAACTTCTTCTTCGCCCTTAACACCATTTTGATAGATTTGGACCAGGCAAGGTAGTTCACACCATTGAGTTTCACTGCTGTAATCGACTTTCCTAATTCATCATTATGAATAATAGTAAAAGGAGAACCACATATGCTACCACCACCACTATTAACCTCGTTAGAAGATTCGGTCCCCACCATACTTGCAGATGCAACAAAAAGAAAAGGTCTTTGAAACCCTATATCTCGCAACGAACCTCAACCGACGACGAATAACCAACGGAGATCTGTAGAAATCCTAGATCTCATAAATGAACCACGAACGACTACGAACAACGAACGACGAATCATGAAAAGTAGATAAAAATAGCCCTGAACCCTACAATCAGGGGCTACCGTCCCCGAACCCCTGTCGAACTCACGGCCGAGTTCGATCGACCCTGTCGTGGATGGGATGTACAATATTTTCAAAAATATGCTCTGATACTAAGTAAAGTTTGGAGATGGAGAGGAGAAGAAAAAAAGTAGGAGAAGAGAGAATGTAAGAAAAGAGATTGTAAGGGCCTTAAACCATATGTTGCATCTCATGTCTATTTATATTGATATATAATACACCCAAAATTACTATTATACCCTCATATGATAAATAATAAAATAAAATAACTCTAACACATGTCATGAGGAGTCATGATTGGAATCCATCGTACTAGTTGGGGATAAAAAAATATTAGCAAGTTATGTGATCATAACCCACCTTACATACATCATAGCTCATCCCACATATCACGTAGGGTGTAGCCTGACTATTTACATATCTCATAGCCTGTTATATATGATTATCCTGACTATTGCTCGCATCATAGCTAACCATATTGTTAGCCTGACCTCACATGTATCATAGCCAATCATATATAACAAGCCTGATCTAGTTCCAAGTCGATCACATAGCAAACTGATATTTTTTGGCACTTAGCCAGTATTTCTATTCTTGTTCCAGTACATTCATTTCTAGCATTCACATATATCTGTTCACTACTAGTTATTTATATATGATAATTATGTGTCTCTCCAGTTTTTCTTATATTCCAGTATTTCATTCATCATGTATTTTCTTACACTATTTTACAGTTTTTATCAATATAACTGTAATTGATGTTAGTGTTAGTGTTTGTGCTTCGCTCCAATCCTGACTGGATAATATTTTTCAGAGGATCTTGAGGATTTATGTCCTACCCATTATAGTCCAGGAGTAAATGACGATTATATCCCAGAGATTCCAGAGGAGTCACTCCATATAGAGGAGACACCACCCGTAGTTGTTTAGTCAGCACTTAGCTTATTTTCATGTATTGGATTGTTCCAGACTTATAGACTTGAGTTATATTATGTTGAGACTTTTTCTGTGTTGAGATATCTAGACTCTTAGACTCTGACTTGTTTGAGATATATATTAGTTTGCCTCTCGTATTTTTTATATCTTTATCGTGTCATTTACCTTCTTTATAGTTATTGTGATTGAGTACATTATGAATTGATGATCATATGCATATTCATTGTCCTCCGTTTGGAGTTAAGATATGTTGACAGGTTATAATATCATTAATAGATAGCTATGTTGGACCTAGACAGCGTTCTACTGCCGATGTTGCGGCGCGGGCTGGACGTACCCACGACTCATGCCCAATTTTCGGGTACGGATCGTGACACAAGTTTTGCTTGTCACAGTTAAAAACCTTCTGTGATATCATATTTTAGTCGTCACTTTATCTTTTAGTTACGAAGGTATATGCAACGAAAGTACGTCGTCACTATACTTGTCACAAAAGATATGTTGTGACGAGTTTCACAACTTCTGTGATAACTTTATATGTCAAAGAAACCCAATTTTCTTGTAGTGAATCTTAATCTTGAATCTAATCACATCTTAACAGTGATAAAAGGGAATTTGATTTTTTAATGAAATGGATTTTTGGTTATAAAAGTAACGCAAAGAAAATAGAAATGATAAATTTTAAAAATAAAATATAGGATTTGGGTTAGGGGTTTGCAATTTTAATTGGATAGAGATCAATATATGCTTGTAAATCTTAATTTAGGATTTACTTTCCTAATATGGATTATGTAACTTATGAACTAATCATAATCCTAATTCTAGGAGCCCAAACTCTTTCCCAACCTACCCTTTGCACTTAGTATAAATAAATAGCAAAACGACCTTCAAAGATCATTTAATTCATAGCCAAAAGCATATGAACCTCTTCTAGTTCAATCTTATGGATGGTAAAACTAAAAGCACAAAACCATTTCAAAATTACTAGACATGCAGACAGTTTTTGGACTAGTTTCCCGTCAATAAGAGTTATAGTTTTAGAGGTTTTTAGAGTTTGACTTTAGCATGAATTCACTAGGAAGAGTTTATGGGTAATCAATTGTGTTGGTGTGAAGGTTCAAAAAGCCTTCAATTGTTCAAGGCGGCCTCTGCCAAACTTTTGAAGATTGCATGGGTTACACAGGACCAGCCTAGGGGTAAGTCAGACAAGACTTTGGGCTTGGACAACCCCTCTCTACTTAGAGCAACCCCCCAGATGCAGCGTGATCTGCAAGAGGTCGGGATCACAGGTGACCTCCCAGGACATAAAGAAGTGCCTCACAAGAGGCCGGGTCAAGGGGCAAAGAAATAAGTATCACACACGACTAGGACCACTCGGACAACTTCCAATCTTTTATTAACAAATAGTGAATTATAATGACTTTCCTTCAACTCCCTTTCCCAGGACTCCTACTCCAAAGACTAAAACCCCTTATATTTCTCAAGAGAAAGCAAAGACTGCTCATAAAACCACAACCCTTCACAATGAATATCTTACATAGTAACTGTTGCCCCTACCGACATTGCAGTGTCGATCTCGAACCCTGACGGAGAAGATGATGCTCCTTCAACAAAAAATTTTCTATCTCGAAATGGAAGAATCATAAGGGTCGTGTAACTCTTTCTTTTTTGTGAAAAATTGTGATTCAGTCCCAAAATCCATATGGATCATCCAAAGTTTGATCTGAAAACTGCTCCCGGTCGAACCGATTTCTTTCTTTCGAGACAAAAAATATTGATGGAAAATCTACCGAGATTTCAATCCCGGAGTTCTGAAAGAACCCTTTTGCCTAACAGGAATTTTGAATGTATCTCTGGTCCACAAGTTCGTCAGATTTTGACGAAATTCAGCTATACTCCAACATTATATTTCTGAAACATCTAGAAATGCTCTGGCATCCACTAGACTGCTCCTCCAACCCTTATTATGCTAGATTCTCAACAGTCATCTGTACATCAAACGACTAAGAGCCAGTTTAGATTATGATTACTTCTCATCTAAGACTCCATGTGATGTGAGACTCAAGAAGCGAGCCAAATGATTCCCATTTCGGATGGACGTCTTCAAAATGCTAGCCAACGAGCATATCGAAATTTGGTATTTGAAAAAATTGAATAAAATATAAATACAACCCAAAGTAGCCCCGTACCCTTTTTTTTGCATAGATCCTCTTAAACATGCTATATTTTTAGGCCAAACCCCGGAATCTGTAGTCAATGTCCAAAAAATTGGAGTTGTGAGTCCTCTTTCCTCTCCTTTGATTAAAAAAAAAATAACATACATCTTTAATAATCTACAAAACAATATTGTCATCATCTTCATACTTTATAAAAAATATTCTCTTCGACGCGAAGGCCACAACCGTGGTCTCCACCGCCGAAAGACGGGCATCCCACATGGGCACGTTGCTTCTTTTTTGCACCTCCTCCAATGATATCCTCTTCCCCTCCGTCAAATTGATGTGGATTTTGGTTTAGTTTTCTTTTCGTACATATTTTTTTCTTGGTCTACAAGAAAAGGGTATATAGTAGTGTGTGTAAACTATAATTTTGAAGAATGAAATGTTATAATTCTGTTTTTTTTTCCGCTTATGGATTTATGCTTCGTAACGAAATGCATGATTTTTTTTGGGTTTTTTTTTTTTTGTGCTTACAAATATTATTTTTGTGATCCGAACACTCACTTGATTTAATTTCACAGTTAATGGAGCTGGGTTTTGCTTATTTTAATTTCAAATACTCCCAAATTTGAAATAGCCTATTTAACTCTAATTTTACAAGAAGGATGGGATAGATGGAGCCAAGACTAGCAGGGGGGGGGGGGGGGGGGGGGGACTGTTGATTTTGACAGGATATTGTACATTGAAAGGTTAAAAGCGAACGTTTTTGACACTTTGAAACGAGTTGAGGTGATCACCTTGGAAGCTTCCAAATAAGTAATATCATTAATATGTGATTTTCTAGCCAAATAACCTGGTTTATGTGACTTCTGTAAATTATGATGGATTCAAGCAGATCAAGCGGACTAAACCACTAAATCGGATTGCTGGGCATGTTCCACTCCCTCTCTCTCCTCTTGTAACTCTTCAGCAGGAAAACTTCTTGGATGAGGCAGAACCTAGAGATCTCATCCAAGGTTTCACTTGAAGAATGGAAAGATTCATTTGCACCATACATACTCGTGTTGACAACCTCACAAGGCAAAAAGGAAAATGAGGGGTGTTCATAAGCAACTGGAGTAGAAAATACCAAATAGCTAATTTATTGTACGTTTGGAGCACTACTGGAAATCAACCGCGGTTATTCCTTCCTCCTGGCTGTCAGCAAGGTGCAATCCACTGTTAAATAAATTTGAACTTGAACCCAAAAAAAAAAAAAAATGTTACTCCCGTGTCGCAGAGCAAGCAATTTCATCGTGTCAATATTATATCTCCTACTCTTCAAGCACTTTAAACCCCAGGAAGCATATGGAAGTGCATGGATACATCTGGATTTGCTGGAAAAAGAAAACTTGAATCCACAGGGTTTTGCTTATCAACAACTTCAAAATTCAACCACCACACTAAACTAAACATACACTTTTATGTTTCTGTTACCATTTCCTAAGGCTGGCATATATATATATTTTTTGTCCTCTTTCAGTACGATTTCAAGAGTAAACTGAACTGTGTATTCAAAGTACTATTCTCATTTCATGCAGACGATGAGAAATTCTCTTGATCTAACAATTATTGTTACTTGTACGGTGCTTGAGAGCAGCAAAACTCTTTAGTCAAAACACCCATGCATATATAGGCCTACAGAGTACCAAGGCAACAGATACGAAAACCAGTCGAGCACAGAGGCCAGCATCTCCAGCAAGATAACAGGCAGCACACAAGTGGTGTATATCAAGGAGTCAGTAATCAGTCGGTAATATTCTTGCATTCATCCCTAGATATTTTCCATTTGGGTGGGCAATATGCTTATAGCCAAAAGGCACACCTTGTATACTGTCAAGGCAGGCAATAAGCCAACACCAGAATTCTTGCTTGGCCCATCCCCAACTTTCGACCGCCAAATTGAGACATCTCACGCAACAAGGATGGTTAAAGGTTTATCAAAAGTTTGAAGAAACTTATTATTACGGATGTACTACCCATTTGTGTAAAAATATCACAACAGGCCTGACCTCTAAGACAATGTTAACTTCCCTGCAAGAGAATGCAAGGAGATAAATACCTTATGTGAATTATTTTTATTTTAAAAGAACATAGCACAACTCACCTGAAAAACTCAAAAACCTACCACAGCAAAGTTGGAGATTACATCCATCTGCCTCTATAAGAAACATTAAGACACAATCCAAATTAATTTCATATTCATGAAGGTAACAAACCCTCCCGTTTTAAACTTAAAATTTTAAGTCCATAATTCGATAGGCAAAAACCTACCTTAGGCTCCTGTTTTGAAGTACAAGCAAGGTGATCACAAACAGTTTCCTTCCAGAGATCATGTTTCTTACACATTCTAACTCAATACTCTTCAGTAAGGACGCGAGCGCTGACCACCATAACTGTTGTGCCTGTCAGGTCCTGAACCCCCGCCATCCCGGTAGTTGTCCCTGCGTCTGTCTCCACCACCACCATAACCACCACCACCACCACCACCACCACCACGTCCTCTACCACCACTGCACCATTAAGAACACAAATGTTGATGATACAGGAAAACAAAAAGATGCAACACGAGAAACTAGAGTGCTTTAGCTAATCAACACCAGAAGATAGCCAGCTGACGTTAAAGACCCCACTAAACAAACCAATAACCAGCTACAATTGTTTAAGAGCATAGAATAAACAGATCAAGATCCACGGAAGGTTAAGAATTCATATCCAGGGTTTATTCAGCTGTAAAAGCATCCCAATGCGCCATGAGACTCCTGATGCAATAGTCAGATGTAAGCAGACACGCACAAAGTAAAGGAGAATTTGCCCCCAACTCCAAGACTTGAACCCACTTCCTAAGACTGATATCTTAAAAGTTGGTATTTATAGGGACGCCTAGGTCAGCCCCTCCAATATATGGAGGTTGAGAGACGAGCTCTACTTGAAGTCGTCTCTGCTCAAGTACCCGGTAAAATGATGATCAGCAAAATTGAGTTATCTTTTTTTTTAAATGGTGCAAGCAGTGGCATAGAAGCAAGATATAGCCAAGCGATACAACTGAAAGACTATTATTATGGGACTACTACACCGCTAGAGGTGGATTTACCAATTTTCTACGGAATAAAATGTAATGCATCTAAAAGTACATCAAAAGCACAGAAAATATCAGCAAAATAGATAAAACTGCCCCTACATCGGGGTATAACACACTAGTCAATTAATATTATTATCCTAATGAAGAAAATAATATATATTTACTACCAACAATGTACCCCTCCTCCTAACCAAACAATATGAACCAAATATTCAAATGTAAATGCAACACAAGTAACAACAAGCAGTTAGCATAATAACATTTATATAAAGACCAATGAATATGTGCATGATATCATTTATTTCTAAGAAGAGACAGGTGCATGTCTCTTGGTTTATGTATGTTCAAATCATTCAATATACAGCATGAAAATGGAATTAGTTTAAGCTTCTCCATTGAGATATAGATAATGAATTATAGTAATGCCTTCTCCAGAGGCTAGGATGCATGGTTACACCAAAATCAGTGGCATGCATGAAGCTGATACATATCTGGCCTGGTGTTAATCCTACAGAGTACGAAGACACCTACATGTGTCTGGGCTCTTTCATATTCACAATTCCACAAGGGGATAACGGATGAAGCATGCTTACAGTTAACACCTAAACTCACTGACAAGTCTTTGATATGGAAAATCCCCACAAATACTTTTTAAAAAGAATTAAGAGCAAACACAACTAACCACCAACCTCAAACTAGCAAGTCTAACATTGTATATCATTAGAATCCCACCCACTAATTGCTAGTCTAAAGGAAAAGCACTAGGAAAGCAGTCTTAAAGTATATATATAGAACTTGCAAAATAAATCTACACTAGAGAATCCTAAATTTTTAGGGACTCACAATGCTTTCTTCTCTCGAACCAATTCGTCTATCACGCACATGACTTCCCAATTAACACGGACTAATCCTTCTTTACACCATCTCACATTCGAAAGGCTACTTTTAATCAAGAGATTCCCCAAAAACATTTTAGTTGTACAAATTTTCATAAATAGAGTACATTCAACCAGGTTTATCCTTTGGAATGTGCATTAATCCAAATTATGCTGCCCTGTGGATCAGAAACCTGTGTAAAAATATCTTCTCTTGCCAATAACAAAGCATATACATTCCTTAACACATGCTGCCCTACCCTTGTGCCCAGACTTCGACAAAGTGATTTTTTGTAGGAAATAATCAGGACATTTGCATCAAGCTAAATCAAACAATCAATGTATGTTTTGTTAACATTCTATATATAGTCTGCAAAGAACATGCAAAGATGAATTCAACAGGAACAGGAACATCCCCACAACTAATTTTAAAAAAGAATTAAGAGCAAACGCAACTGACCACCAACCTCAATCTATTAACATAGTACATCATTAGAATCCCACCACTAATTGCTAGTCTAAAGGCAAGGCAGTAGGAAAGCAGTCTTCAAGTATATAGATAGAACTTGCACAATAAATCTACACTAGAAAATCCTAAATTTTTAGGGACTCGCAATGCTTTCTTCTCTCGAACCAATGCTTCTATCACGCACATGACTTCCCAATTAACAGACTAATCCTTCTTTACACCATCTCGCATTCGAAAGGCTACGGTTAATCAAGAGATTCCCCAAAAACATTTTAGTTGTAGAAATTTTCATAAATAGACTACATTCAACCACGTTTATCCTTTGGAATGTGCATTAATCCAAATTATGCTGCCCTGTGGCCCAGAAACCTGTGTAAAAATATCTTCTCTTGCCAATAACAAAGCATATACATTCCTTAAAACTTGCTTTCCTAGTACATTCCTTAAGACTTGCTGCCCTATCTAACATAGTATATCATTAGAATCCCACCACTAATTGCTAGTCTAAAGGCAAAGCACTAGGAAAGCAGTCCTCAAGTATATAGATAGAACTTGCACAATAAATCTACACTAGAGAATCCTAAATTTTTAGGGACATGCAATGCTTTCTTCTCTCGAACCAATCCTTCTATCACCCACGACTTCCCAATTAACACGGACTAATCCTCCTTTACACCATCTCACATTCGAAAGGCTACGGTGAATCAAGAGATCCCCAAAAACATTTTAGTTGTAGAAATTTTCATAAATAGACTACATTCACAACCAGGTTTATCCTTTGGAATGTGCATTAATCCAAATTATGCTGCCCTGTGGCTCAGAAACCTGTGTAAAAATATCTTCTCTTGCCAATAACAAAGCATATACATTCCTTAAGACTTGCTGCCCTACCCTTACATCCAGACCTCGACAAAGTGATTGTTTGTACAAAATAATCAGGACATTTGCATCAAACAATCAATGTATTTTGTCAACATTCTAGATATAGTCTGCAAAGACCATGCAAAGATAAAGCGGATTCACCAGACTTGCAAAGATGAGTAATTTTACTTACTCTATTACCCATATTAACGCAAAGCACTCCTTAAAAATATGCAGGGCTATCCCAACCAAAGCCCTTCTTAGTTTAACAAAATGAGGTGCGAGATTTGGAAAGAGTTCTGCTCGGAATTTCAGGATTCGACTTTGTGTTTCCCTCCGCCAATCAACAAGTCATTTCCCACAGAGCGTAGCTCAAAAAAACTGACTGATGTACTCCTTTGAGAAAACAGGCGAGCAAGACGGAGTGATGTCGAAAAAGAAAACGAATCTCCTTACCTTATGAAGCCTTACTGCCCTTTACCCACCCTACTTGCTCACCAAACTACAGGTATAGTGAAATGCACACAAAGGAGACCTTTCTACTTATAGACGACTAGTAGCGCAAAACCAAGTTCAAAGTATGTCCATGTTAAGTAAATAAAAAAATAATATATACTAGCAAAGATACCGCGCAGATGAATATGACCTTAATGTCAAAAAACAGAAGCTAGATGGGCACTCCAATACACCATCTCGGAAACTTCTAACCTCCAAACCAATTGATACAAACCCCTATTGAAGGATAACATACAATCTCCTTTACACACCATACTTGTCATACTCGGTCATTGAAGCATTAAACTATGGGAATGTAGATATTTCAATTGGACACCTTTCTCAAATGGCCAATTTGAACATATATCTTGATAATCTGCAACTTATTTTTCAAATGGTCAACTTTGACTGCTCCAAGCAATCATAACTAACATCCAAAGTTATGACGAAGAATGATGTGTGATACTTATCCTCTGTAGCCTAGAAACTGTTAAAACAGGGGCTGCATAGGGTAACAAACAAATATTTCAAAGAACATGTAGTATGTGTACAGAATATGATGCACAAGATGCCAAAAGTGATCGACTGAAGAGAGTGGGAAACCAGAGGAGAAAAATGAGAGGGTACCCTTGACCAAATGCAGGTGCAGCTCTAGGTGCAGATTTCTCAGCCATAGCAACATTGATCTTGTAGCCCCTCATGTCATAGTCTGCAAAAATATCAAATGTATACCACAATGTGAAATTTCACAGCACTAGAATGTAAGAAAATTTGATGCCAAGACTTACTGTTATAAAATCCCCCAGCAGAATGTGCTGCAGAAGGATCTTCATAAGCAAGACAGGCATCTCCCTTATTATTACCACCCTCATCAGTATAAATCTTAATATTCCAAGGCCACTGATCCTTGTAACCTCGTTTCTGCTTAATCCTTCCAACCTAGAGAGAGAAGAATAGTAAACAAAGAATTAAAGCTAAAACAGACAAACTAACTAGATGAATCTAAAAAAACAACTGGAAAACTTCTGCTAAGCACAATAATATTAAGGCTCAAAAAGAGCTACATGCAGATAACTGATACCATCATAGTAGTACTGGCCATGCAGCTATGGCAGGCAAGGAGGCAGGTTCAACACCCACTAGATGCCTTAGTGAGTCCTAAACTTTAAGCAGGGAATATTTATTTCATGAACTTGTGGAAAAGGGCTACAGATTGTGCCAAGGACACCTAAAAGCTCCTCACATGGTCAAACAGACAGGCAAACACTCAAAACAAAAAGGCTCAAATGACAGAGATTCAACAAGATTTAACAGATCATCCTTCGAACAAATACCAGCAGCCAGGCTATAAATCCTTCAAAGAACAAAATTATGTCCTTGATTAGCAACATGTGTCCATCGGCTTCGAAGTTCCAACTTTACTCCCAATCCAAAATCATCAACCAAGGAGCAAAGGTGCTATATTCCTTTCAATTCATGAGCATAAATCTTAAACAAGATAATAATATGCGATTACCAGCACGGTACAACCTTTGCATAAGCTAGGTTATTTCTTTCTACAATTAAATTTGGGCTAAATTGCAACTTGATACCCGCAACTATCCAAAATGTTCAACTTGGTACCCTCAACTTCTTTGATAGGTGCTAACTTGATACCATGAAAAAAAGTTGACAATTGTCCCTCCCCTCGAAACCCCACTTCTCCCCCCCCCCCTCCCCACACCCCTCTCGCCGGTGACCTCCCCCCACACGCCCCACCCCCCACCCCAGCCGTTCGTGCATGCGACCTCCCCCCACCCCGCACCCGCCAACGCCGCTCCGCGAACCAACGCCCGCGACGCCGGTCAGCTCCGCCCCGGCCAACGACGCTCCCCACCCACGACGCCGCCCCCGCCCGCCCTCCAGCCTCCGGCTGCTACTGTTGTTGCATGTTGCGACGCCCCCCTCCCCCCTCCGGCTACCGGCTGCATGTTGCATTTTTTCTTCTTTAAAATTTTGGGTTATCAATATAAAAATTATTATATAGTTGAGGGTATCAAGTTAGCACCTATCAAAGTTGAAGGTATCAAGTTGAACATTTTGGATAGTTGAGGGTATCAAGTTGTAATTTAGCCTTAAATTTGAACATTTATGTAAGTTTCAGTGTTTTGACTGGAGACCAGTTTAGCATGACATACAGTTTGGTATGTATGTAATCATATGTCTATACTCTTATACATAGTTTTTGTGCATATACTTTTTTCATATTATATTATCACAAATGGGCATGCATGAGCTAAGTACACAAGCATACACACACATACACATTTGAAAAAGAATGGCACCACAAATTCAGTGTCATGCCAGTGACAGACAGTCACATGTTGTAGGTGGTACAGGTAGTCCAAATTACAAACAAAATGCAAAAAATATGTATGGTGTCTTTGTTGTGTCATTATGACGGTGACATAAATACAACATACATAATTGTATACAAGTATGTGTATGTTAATTGTTACATATGTACGAAAATGTGTATCACAAATCAAATGTCTAGAACTGATATATCCATGGTGTCCGCCTTTAGGTAGGCTAGGGATCTTCCAGGTTTTGTGAACAGCTGCTGCTGGTCGTTAATGGGAGGCATATGTAATAAATCTACGCCTTCAAACTAATGTATATGTTATATATTAAAGTATAAAATATGAAACTATGCATGATTAATATAAATTATGGTGGCTTTGTTATTGAACTTTTGTTACAATCAACAAGGTGATTGGTTTCAGTTCGAGAATACAAAATGAACATCTTAATAACGATTACTCGAGATTGTTACCTCTTAAAGATCAATTTCCTGAAAGTCGGAAAGTTAATAAACTATAAACCACAAGCAATATTGCAAAATGCTCAATTTACGCTAATCAGAAAAATCATAAAAAACACAATCCAAATGATAACACTATCATCACTAACTGTAACAAACATAATCAGATTCAGGAAAATGAAAATGGCATAATGATTTAATGTGGCTTTAGGATTGGCACGTGGACTACTAGCTATATAAGTTGTTATTTTCTAAAACCCTAGAGTACAGAGAAAATTACTTCTGGTTGCTTCTTTCACAAGCCAAAATTGTCTTTTTTTCCTCTTCCTTTGACTAATTCCCTCATCTGTCCTATACCTTCTGCCTTTTCATCTACCTGTTTCATCATCCTATCTTCTATGAGTTCTGCTTTCATGGAGGGTGGAGCTCGAGGCATTTTAAGGTTAAGCCCAAGGTAGTCGAAGGCGCAAGCCGCATTCGAGGCGCAAAGGGTCCAAATCGCCCGAGGCGCACTTAAGGTGCGCGTCCGAGCGACACGAGGCAAAAAATTATATATATATATATATATATATATATATATATTATATATATATATATATTCACATCGGATTTCTACATTGATAAACATGTGTGCTTCAAATTCCCCATGTCTAAGTTGCAATCACTTTGAATTGAGTGAATGAGAAAGAAAACAATAAAAAAACAGTACAACAGTTCAAAAAACAGTCTAAACATGTTATTTTTTTCACAATATTTTTAAGGCGCGCCTTAGCTATTCCAAGGCACTCGGAAAAGGCGCGTCTTAGGTGCGCCTTAAGAATTGCGCCCCGCTTGGAGTGACCTGAGGCGGCGTCCCTGCGCCTAGGAGCAAGGTGCGCCTTTGACGACACTGGATAAACCTCAAGTGCTCATTAGCAAGATTGAGCTTTTCTTGGACACCCACTGAAGAAACATTCTTTGAAAGCTAATATTCTAATGTAGATAATTCATAACCAAAAGTTCCTATATATTAGTTCAAATATATTAAATCGACATTCTATGTTGCATGGACAAGGCAAAATGGTGTCCACGCCTGTATCACGTACGTACCTTTGTCGGGTCCGTACCGATCGTGTGTGTACCCTGTACTGTGTCTACATCTTGAAACATATTTGATTGCTTACTGTACCTATCCGAAAATGGCCCTACCGTGTATCATGTCCTTATCCATATCCGTATTTGTGCAACATAGCTTGCATTGATTTTCTATTGGAGATATTAATGCCGAACTTCTATACTGATATTATTCCCTGTTCAGCATTGAAAAACGCAAGAAAATAAATTCACATTCGCATGTTTTACATGCTAACCCTATAGGATTTGCATTTCCATACATGTTTTCATTATAGAAATTGGTTCCCAAATTAATTTCTTTTTGTAGCTGTTCAGCAATATAAATCTGGGTGGAATCATTATTTTCATCGCCTTCATAGGCCTCTCCTATAATTGGTGTGCTTCCTTCACCTTCTACAAATTTCTTTGTTGCTGACACCGTGACTGAACCAAGAGTTACCTCAGACAAAGGATTTTTTTATGTGTGCCATTGCACACTAGGCAAAGCATAAACCATGACAAAACTCCAACGATGTTTTGTTCCCCAAATTTATGCAGATCAAGAAATAAAAGTACAATAATTTCACAATTTTTACGTAAATTAATAATTGGCACTCAAAAATAAAAGGGGAACACGATAAGGAATTTCTCCGTGTTCCCCAATAAGCAAAATGAAACTTCATTTAAGGCCTATAGAGATGAATATTACTACTGGAAAATAAATGTAGCCAATATCAGCCCCAGCCTCCTATGCATTGTCCACACAAACCTCAAAGCCTCTTGCTTCATCATCTACAATAACCCCAGGCCTCTTTTGTGCAAGAAACACCAGCCCTACCACCAATTTGATTAGGATTTACATCAAATTTCTCTTTTTCTTTCAAGAATACATGGTGAAAAAGAGTCATGCATTATACAGACTGCAAGGATTGAAGGAAATTAGACAGGAAGTCATTGATAAAGTTTCTTTCCCACTATAACATATATTATTTTACACATTTTTGGTTGGTTATCATCATTTCTTAAAGCCTATAAGCGGGAGCTATCCACATATGATAACACTAATGCATTTGATACTGCATAGGAACATAGAATAGATTCTATCTGAGGACTTGACTCATTATGCCCCACATCTTCACAATACCTTGGGGGTTGTTTGGTTCACTAAAAAGTGGGATTTCTAGAAAGTTGGAATCAAATTCACACTTTCTTTGTTTGGTTGGAGAGGAAAGTGGTACTCCACTTTCTTGTCTCACTCCAATTTTCACTTTTCATTTTAATATCCAATGATAGGAAAGCGAGTTGGAAAGTGATATTTAGAATTATGATAAATAATTCATAATTAAATATTAGTTAATAAAGTAATTGTATTAATAATAAGTAGTATTATTATAAATAATGTTAATTTTCTAAAACATAAATATTACAACATCACTTTCCATTCTCACTTTCAACCACCAACCAAACACAATCTCGCAAATACCATTTTCATTACCCAACCAAACAACTTTTCACTTTCCATCCCCACTTTTTAACAAAGAAACTAATCCAATTTCCATCCCAAATCTCCACTTTTCTCACTTTCTTGAACCAAATAGGCCCCCTTGCTGGACCCTATAATTCTTACCGGAGAAAATTGTATCGCACCCTCCACCTTCTTAAAATATGACAACCTTTTGTTGACTACTCAATTTCTTACTACTCACCCCATTAACCAACTTTATTTACTAAAGAAAAAAATAATTATATTATCAGAATACTATTATAACCAACTAAACAATACTAAAACTACGTTTTTCTTCTTTAGTAAATAAAGTTGGTTGAGGAAGGGGTTGCAAGAAATTGACTAGTCAACAAGAGGCTACCATATTTTGAAATGTTGAAAAATGTCGTACAAACTTTCCCTTTCTTAATCAACCAATCAGAGCAAAATGTGAATTTGCTCCTTTACTATTTGGGTTTGGATCCAGTTCCTAAGAAGGTATGAACGCCACTGTCTAGGACAAACAATTCAGCTTTAATTTGATTCCAATTTGTTTACTCAGGCGAGTACTCAACAGCTGAAGGGCTCCAGTGGAATCTCAGACTAGCTTTTCTGGTATGACAGCAATAGGATGGTACCTACACCTACATAAAACTTGGTGCATATTTACGTCTTTTTAATGTTAATAACTTAATATTGACTTTCCAGTTTCCATAATAACTTTTGTTGTCATTGGGATTGCTATCTAATCAGGTTTCTGATTATAAAATGAAATATTTAATTCATTTGCATGCTGAATTATAAAACTTGGTGCACTCTTGTGGGGTTGTGACATCTGAAGGTAATAATAGAAGTCGTAAGAGGTTGGACCTCTACTGATGATTTTCATGATACTGCCCAGGAGCTCCAAACGGGCATAAATAAGAGGTATCCAACATCAAAGAGGTTTGGTTATAAGTGCAAATTGGCTACACCTTCCAAGGTATAGAATGGGCCTGCTATAGCACCAGGAGTTCAGAGCAGGTTTCTAGGCTCTAAGTTCTAATAAAGGATTAGCACAAGAGAAAACAATGCTAGTATTCTATTCCTACAGTTCTTACACCTAAACTAGAAAGTGGAGAACGTGTTTTGGACAGCTGAATCACTAGCAAGATAGTATTAGAAAGGTGATTAACAATCCTACACTCGATATGATCAACATAATGCTTAGTGGCTCAAAGATCTTCTCCAAGTCCAGGATAAACCTTACAATTGTATCACTTAATTTAATTAGACAGAGATGAATAGAACATTGATTTCAAGACAAAAGAGACTAGATCAGTGGCAAGTCATACTATTTGGTTTATCAAATGCACCCACTCGGAACTTCACTTGGATCATACAGTAGATGTCAACTTGGATGATACTGTAGATGCTAAGGGGGGTACAAGTTGTATCACTGTGTATTGTATGCTTCGGTGCCTCTCAAAATTTTGCCATGCCACGCCATCCCACCCCCCATGCTGGATATGTATTGTCGGTAGCTCCGTGGCCCACTTAGAACTTTTAACCACAGCATGCTAAAACAAATGAATAACATAGACAATGGTTTCATCTTCTAAACTACAAGAAGATGGAAGAATAGGGTGGCGCCAAACAATCATGGAAGAGATCTACCTGCCGACCAATGAAATATCACTTAATTTATTTAAGGGAAAATTTGAGTTGCACCCCACTTTTATTACCATAATTCAAGTGCACCCCACCGAATTACCATAATGTACGAAACTCCACCAATTTTGATGAAAATTGTCTATGACCGACGGTCAACTCCTTTAACCAAACTTTTAGAACCAAAATAACCCTTCTTCTTCTTCTTCTTCCCCCCCCCCTTCCCCCAGCTGCCCCCTTCTTTTGATGGAAACCGTCTATGACTGACAGTCAACTCCTTTAACCAAACTTTTAGGACCAAAATAACCCTTCTTCTTCTTCTTCTTCCTCACGCGTCCCCCGCTGCCCCTCTCCCCACCATATTGTTGCTGCTCCACCGCTCTTCTTCATATCTGGCACGAGGCTCCCGCTGCCCCCCTCCCCGTCGCATGTCCCCTCCCAGCCGTGGACCTCCTTCATCCAATTAACACGGGATACTAATTCATAGATCCCTGCTAGAAAACAGATGCATAAAGGAGGAAATGATACTTTGCAGGGCATTTTTTTGTGAAACTAAATTTCATGCTCAAGTTTCTTCTGATGCAACAAAGACTTAAGCCTTGGTTGATGATGTTTGAAGAGGAACATCCAAGCCCACATAAACCTTTCTTGAGTTCCATTAAAACGGCATCTATCCAAAAGTTGCCAGAAAGAAAGTTATTTGATACGAAGAGCACAATAAGGACTCTGGTTGACTGCAAGCTCTAGTGGAAGGAGAGCTTGCATCATGGATGGAGCTACATTATTTTGTGGTTGGATTAGCTGTCACCTTGACAATAACAATTCAACTTGACCAAAATAATGTACAATTCGGCCGCCGACGGGGAGGGGGGTCCGAGGCTGGGAGGGGGCGCACGATAGGGAGGGGGGGAAGGGGCGGGTCTGAAGAAGAGGAGCGGTGGAGCAGCAACAGTCCTGCGGGGAGGGGGGGCGCGAAGGAACGCACAGCGGGGAGAGGAGGCAACGACATGGAGGGGGGGAGCGCACGACAACAATGGTCGCACGGATAAGATGACGATGACAGAGGGGTATTTTGGTCCTAAAAATTTGGTCAAAGGAGTTGCAGTCGGTCATAGACGATTTCCGTTAAAAGTGGAGAATTTCGTACATTATGATAATTCTGTGGGGTGCACCTTGAATTATGGTAATAAAAGTGGGATGCAACTCAAATTTTCTCTTTATTTAATTAGACAAAGAGATGAATAGAACATTGATTTCAAGACAAAAGAGACTATATCAGTGGCTAGTCACTATTTGGTTTATCAAAGGCACCCACTGGGAACTTCACTTGGATCATACTGTGGATGTTAACTTGGATCATACTGTAGATGTTAAGGGGGGGTACAAGTTGTATCATTGTGTAATGTATGTTTCGGTGCCTCTCAAAAGTTTGCCACGCCACGCCACCCCACCCCAACCCCCACGCTGTACATGTATTGTCTGTAGCTCCGTGGCCCGCTTAGAACTTTTAAACACAGCATGCTATAACAAATGAATAATATAGACAATGGTTTCATTCTAAACTACAAGAAGATTGAAGAATAGGGTGGCGACAAACAAACAATCATGGAAGAGATCCACCTGCTGACCAACTTCTTAAACTATTAAGTGGTGAACCCACTGCTAAACATCTGAACAAGTTTCCAAGACTACAATTAACTACATATCCATCAGTTTGTGAATAACATGACTAAGGACCACAACATAACATGTTTTCCAACTAGTATCGAGAAATAATAATCGTGTTTATTTGCAAAATAGTGCTTAATTCAAGTGGCAATTATGCCTAGATCTCTTTGTTTGGGGCTATTAAATTGTCATTTTATTCCAATTTGCCAACTTCTTCAAAGTGACGGGCAAGTGAGCTCTTCTACTACGAGCAAAAATCTGTCCAGAAGCATCCTAGTTTAGTTGGACTTTGCTTATCTAGCTTACGGTCCTATTTGGAGAATCGTGCATCTGAAAAGTATCTTCCCTATTACTATGGTAATCAAGAGGACCCTAATTCGGATTCTTTCAGCTTTTTTGTTTACTGCAAATTGGCAAAATTTAATTAGTTTTCCGAAGTCATGTAAGCATGCTGCATATGGCGATGCACGAGAGTATTTCTAACCGAGAATTTCCAGTCCTGATAGCAATTCTATTAAAAAAAAAGTAGGTTGCTGATAGGGTGATCATTCGGCTTCAACATAACCGAAATAGTCAAAACTGAACAAACCAAAAAATCCAAATCGAAACCGAACAAAATTAGCCATAACCGAACAAAACTGATATAACATATTCAGTTTGTTCAATTTATTCGGTTGGACTATTTTTATTGTTTAATAGGCCAGGCCCTAAATTAGACTTGTGGTTAAATTATATTAAAAATACAATTTTTATGAATACAATTGTTGTATTTCAAAGTTGGACCCAAAGTTGAACTGCATGCTAATTACCAAAGTTGGGTTTCGAAAAAAAATGCTTAGAATTGTTGTTTTAAAATATACACAAAAAATATACATATTTTAATCATAAAATATGCATAGAAATGAGTGTATTTACATAATTTCATAAATCTTATTCGGTTTGCGGTCCCCTAGATTGCTTATAATTAGATTGTTGTGCTGAAATGAATTATGCCAAATTTGGCATTATAAGGTAATTCTAGAACTGACACCATACCAAGTCAAGTTATATATGTACTACAAATTTCAGTATTATGTGATAACTTGGTGTACTTCTTCTGTAATAGTCCATTAAGAATAATAGTTTTTAGTAAGTACAAAAATAAGGGGGAACAGAAAATTATACCTGCCCGATTCCTCCAAAAAGCTCCTGCAACTCATCAGTAGTCACATCCGGTGGAAGATTCGAGATATAGATCCTCGCATTATCACAAGTTTCCCCACAGTTCTCATCGCACTGCTTGACTTTCATGGGAGCGTCGAATGGAGGGGCTCCATGGCTGCCGCCACCTCCTTGATGAGGGGGAGGAGCACCACCACCACGGCCACCATACCCACCATCATAACCACCAGGCGGGCCGCCACGACCAACAGGAGCATCAGCGTAAGGGTTCGGAGGCGGCGCACCATAGGTCGGAGGGAGAGAGCTGGGTCCACCGTAACCAGACTGAGGTTGAACTGGTTCACCATAGCCATTGCCACCACCGTAAGAGCTAGGTGCCGGGGGGTAATTCCCACCAGGCAGAGCGCCGTAGGAAGGTGGAGGTATCTCGGCGTAACCGCTGTCCTCTCTTCCCTGACTCCCATAGCCGCTGCCATCATCCCTTCCACCTCTGTAACTACCAGATCTACTCCCACGGTCGCCGTTGTAGTTCCGTCCCCCGCCACCACTGCCGCTATTGTAACCACCACTACGTCCTCCTCCGCCACCACCGCTGTTGTAATCTCCACGACCTCCGCCTCCACTGTTATTATCTCCTCGACCTCCGTCGCCACCTCTGTTATAGCCACCTCCGCTGCCGCCAGCTGGAGATGGAGCGCCGCATTTATTGCACTCGGTTCTTCTCGCGAAGTTCAGGTTTCCACAACTGGAACAAGAAAAAGGTAGAAACTTTAAGAACGATGATAACAGAGATATCGATCAATCGAAGTAGAAACAAAAAAAAACCTAGGGTTAGGGCACGGCCAGTCGCCATCCCGGCCGCTTCCTCCGCCACGACCTCCTCCGCCGCCGCCTCCGCCGCCGCCATAACCGCCGCCGCCACGACCTCCCCCGCCGCCTCCATATCCACCGCCACCGCCTTTATAAAAACATCTAACAGATCAGAAATTGTAAGAATAAATAAAACCCTAAAAAAATTGAGTCAAGAAGAAACCTCGACTGGAAGAGTATGCACCGCCACCACCGGCGCCGCCTCCACCACCGCGTCCATATCCACCACCAGATCCGCCGCCTCCGCCGCCATAGCCAGACATTGTTTTCAGGGGTTTTAGGGTTAGGGTTCCTTTCCTTGGAATAAGGAGGAAGAGGTCGATGGAGGAAACAAAACCTAGGGCTATATCGAGAGAAATCGAGGTCTCCGGATCCATGGGTGAATTTACCCTTATATCCTCCAGAGGGGAGCCTTAGGATTTTGATGATGGTTGCTAGACGGTCCTGATTCTGATCTATTTGGACTCGGGTTGATTAGAAGTGGTGCGGTGACGTGTCACGCCCGTGGCGTGATCAAGAAGCAGCCAATTGAATTCGGAGTCTCGGGCCGTTGTACCATTGTTTTCCGTAAACGGTGAAATAATTTCTGTCACCCCTTCTCCAAAATAATTACTAACCTAATAAAAACAAATAGTCTAAAGACCAAGTAGACGTTGGTACACGAAATTCTTTTATTTTTGAACAAATTTAGAGTAGAAAACTTGTTTTTATTTTTGATTTTGCTTATAAAATTTTATTTTTGATAATTGTGAATGTTCAAATAAATAATTCGTTCAGAAAATATGAAAATCATAATACCTTAAGAGTTGGATTTTTTTTTCATATGGAAATAAAATGTTATAAAAGATGTAAGAAATGTGTTTATTGTGTTCCTTCAAAAATTACGTTTTAAAAAATTCTTTTGTTGATTTTCCTATACTCTTTTTAAAGTTTCCCATTTTTTTGCTCTTTAATGTTGTTTCCATTTGTATTTAAGAAAAAAAAATTGTTTCTTTTAAATTTATTTTGTTCTTTGAAAACTTATTTTTCTGTACTTTTTCTAAAAAAAAAATGTGTTCCTATGAAAGACACTTTACATAAATACAATAGAGAGAAAGAAGTTTAAGAGAAATCTAAAATTGGATACATTCCACTAAACTGTTTGGCATAAATTCACTGAGTTGGCGGGTTAGGGTTGGTTCAGTGGGTTTTTAAGTATGGTAATTGAGTGGTTAGTGTCACGACCCATTCTCGGATAACCAAGTACGAGTACGTGAGTACGCACAATCTATGTCGCAGTTTTGACGGTAATATGATGTCTAGACCTCAATAATCATCATGAATGTGAAATATCAATCTACTCAATCACATTGAACTATAATTGAAAAGACAAATGATAATCCATAAACATAGGCAAATATCATAAGATTCAAATGAGTTAGATCTACAAATTATTACAACATCCAAAAAGTTCTCTGGAGACAAATACGGTCAACAACTAAGGAAAGCAAACTACTAAATGAAATTGGAACTAAGCAATAAATCCTAAATTGGTCCATCTAAGGATCTACATCTGATCCATTAGTGCATCAAATCATAATCTCCACATATTCATCTAATATGTCAACGTATCCAGTTAGGATTGGAGCAAGTACAAGTACAAGTACAGCTAAAGAGTTACACAGTACATATATAAATCTATCGTGATAAACTAAAATAATAAATAAATAAATGAAAACAACAAGTATGAACAATATATATCTATGACAGAAACTAGAAATTTAAGAAACATGAATAGATATAAATAGAATCATGAAAAGAAACAACTAGAATCATGAAATGAAACCGATATCATGTGAATAGGCTATAATCCAGAACTAGCACTCTCAATGTCACTAGGAAATTGAATACAACTGTTGGACATGTAGGCGACTTAGGATGGTCATACTTGTGGTGCATGACTGAATGCACATAATTTTAGAAATAGGAAAATAACACAATAAGTATGTGATTGAAAACACAAGTAAAAACATGACAATAGGGTCAAATATCATGTCCGCTAGTTGTTTCCCCCCACCCAAGTCTCTCTAAAATAGGTAAGTGATCCAAGTCTAGAATCAAGACAAAAATATCTATACATTTACTAGTCTCGATAAAACACAATCACGAAACATGAATAATGATATTGAAACAAGATTAGGTTACGAGTCACGATACAAAATAGACTAAATCATGAACCACTCTCATGTGCACAACTATCGTGTCATAAACAGATATCAAAATCAATGAATCTAAATAGGAACAATAGAATTTATAATGTAAAGGTAATCAATAGTAGTAATGTACCTGTCTTAGTTAGTTGAAGTCGACGTGCGTGACACGAACATGTCGACACAGAATAGGTTCAGATGCTAACTTGTAGAGATTATTCCAAATGATATAATAGATAGTTCCATTGATCTCTATAACCCCCCTTCATTATATATATATATATATATATATATATATATATATATATATATATATATATATATATATATATATATATATTTGGTGTAAAACGGGCCACATGTGGACCCCGTTCTGACCCAAAATTGTCATTTTTGTCCATGTGTCCAAATTGGACTTATGGGTGTTTCCATCGCAAAAATGTGGTTTACGGTAGCTTTTTGAATTTGTAAGAAACAAAGAGAATACAAAGATAATCCTAACACTGAGAATTCTAAGTACAAGAGTTGGAAAAAGTGTGACGATGGAGATTGAGTTATGCAGCTAACTCCTTTACTCCGTTAACGATCGGCTGACGAAAGAAAATTGTTAAGTCTATGCTCATTGGCAAGAAGGACAATAATTGGACTCCAAGCTGTAAACCCCCACACCAAAAATAAGTATTTTGTGTATATTTTATATTATTATATTTATTATAGATGTTAAATTTATTTAGAGTATTCTCTTAGTTAATTAGAAAATAAATTTTTTTTAGTATATTTACTTATATAAATATTTATTTAGAATTATTTTTAGGCTATTTTAGATTATTGAGATTTTTTCATAATTTTTAGTTAATTAAAAACTAGTAACACTAATTTTCTAGGACTTTGAAGAATTTATTTTATGTTCAAACTTAAATAAAAATATCCCAAAATTTTATTTTAGGTTCTAAATAGTCAAATATATTTTCTAGAATTTTCTGGAAATTTTCTGAATATTTTAGTATTTATTGGGAGTTATTTAGACTAATAACTAATTTGTAGGACTTGTAGAATTTATTATGCAAGCCCAAGAATATAGAATGGACCCACATTATTTTCTAAAGTTTATAATATTATTATATATTTTCTGAAATTATTTCAGAATTTTTGGAATAATGTTAGTATTTATTTTTAGTTAAATTGGTAAAACTAATGTTTAGAGCTTCTCCTAATTATAATAGTAAACCTATGAATATAAAATTATTTCAAATATTTTTCTAGGGTTTTTAGGTTCAAAATATATTTTTTGTAATTTTTCCAGATTTTTATGATTATTTTTAATATTTATTTTGAGTTATTTAGATTTAAAATGACTTAAATAATATTTTGATAAAGGCAAATAAAAAATAAATAATATAACAAAAACCATCCAATCAGATTCTGACACGTGTCAGCCTATAAATATCCATTCAGCTGCAGGTACATCCCTATATATATATTATTATTATTATTATAACCCTAATTATCCCATTATTTTAGAGAGAGAGATTTTGGAGAATTGCCATCTAGGGTTCCTTCATCTTCCACAAGCCATTGCGCATAGCTCCGGACTCCAAACGAGACCTAGTTTCTTGCGTTAGAAAGATATTGAGGTTAACTTTCTGATTATATAATTTATTTTACGAAATTATGAGTATTAAATTCTGAAAAATTCGTAGAGCACAGCATGTCCGAAAATAGACGTGTTTCAATATTTTTGCGATTCCGGGAGAACCAGGAATCAGAATCATGAACCGTTTAAAGTTTCGGAAATCTAATGTCGAGATAATTGACATATATTTTCCCAGAATTTTATTCAAAGTATTTATATAGCGTTAATTCTGTAGAACTTCTAGGTTAGAATTTAACCATCGGTGCACAATACAAAATTTGTATGCGCCATAATTCCCAAACGAATTTGAATTCGGACGAGCCATAAATTCTAGCATGTTTTTGACGCTAAAATCTACAGGAAATCATGCATAAAAGTTGAGTTTGTGTCGGTTGACTTTTCGGTCAACAGATCGCCTCGATTTGCGTGTCATGAGTCTCGAGTTGATAAAATTCAGTTTCTTTGGACAAAATTTAGGAATTAACATAAAAATCAGAATAATAAGATTAAAATAGGATTTTAGAGTAATTATTCAAGAATTAAATAAATTAAAATAAATTATCTTTTGACGTGATAAATTTGTAATACATAGGCTATTTGGACTGTGACTTGGACTCTGATTCATACCAGCAGCAGGACCCAGGCGAGTACATTCTCTGACAGTGTTTCAGTAGGACATTAGTATTTAGCCACCACGGTTAGTTTACATCAGACCCTGAGTCGGAGAACCCAACGCGCGTTCGTACATTTACATGTACGCAAATATTATTCAGTTTGGTATATATATTTATGTACGTAATTACTATATGTATTCCAATAGTTATGAAAATAAATTGATGGTTATATTATTATATAGTTATATGAATATATATTTAAGTAAATGCTAATTGATAATTATGACTAAACATTCAGACTGTACGACCCTAGGACACCGTGGACTATCCCATACTTACCTTGACCATGTTGACCCTAAGAACTTGTGAATTTGTCTGCCTTGCGTACATTAACGTACTGGCATAGACACCTGTCAGTTGACTAACTGATTTTGTACAGTACTTGAAGACGCAATACCCGCATAATTCAAGGCGTAATTGACCGTATTAGATGACTAGTGTTACCCCTAGTATACCCCCTGAGTCCAGTGTCAATGTGGTTGAGTATGTGCTAGTGTAATGACTAATAATTATATTGTATTATATTTATGTGTACATAGGATATTGGATTTATTCTACGCGACTTCTGGAGTAGGTTATGGGTACATCGCATCTTTCTTGCCAGGCAAGTATACCTGGCCATTGTACTGTTATTTATATTCCATATGTTGCATACATATTTATTTTCTGTCTTTAGTTCATATATTTTTACTGTTATATAAAATGCACGCGACGGTGTCGTCGCGATATATTTTTATTTATGTATTTGCATTGACCTTGTTTATGAGACTATCCCATTATCATGTAGCATCATTAGGTTCATTGGCCGTGACACAGTTGTTACACGAGTTGTGAGTCTCATGTAGATCACGGACTTGCGTGTAGGTTGGCCTCCTGTACGTGTGGGCCGTGCGTTAGAAATAACTTCTGTTAGAAACTTTGCATGCTAGTAGACTTGGCAGTTATTAGAGGTATTATCTTGTCATGGATGTGACATGCTTAGAGCATGGGGTGGGGAGAACAACAAGTAAGGCGTGTGGGCTCCGTTGCACTTTCCTTGTGTAACCCGTACGCTCCGTCGGAGATGCGCGGTCATGATTACCCCTATATATTATCAGGCGGGCCTTCGGTATTCGAAAGATGTCGTGCCTTTGTAGGCCCCTGGATCTCCAAGAGAACTATGCCAATCCTATTTTAGCCAGATAGCCCACGCGTTGGAAAAGTTGTTCTTAAATTGCATTCACTTTAGACGGTTAGGCGACCTATTGGATATTTATTTCAGTACTTTATTGGCATGTGTTTAAGTATCTTTTTATGTCCCTCTAAGGACCTGGTCCCCTGCCAGGTGTACATGTTCTTGAGTATTTGCAGGAGCGCAGATTTGGATGGTTATAGATGCTTCGTGGATGTCTTCTCTCCGAGCAGTGATTGCTAGCTGGTATACTTATATAGTGTTTATTGTGTTGTACTCATATTGTAATTGCTCTTATATTCGAGTTGGTAGTGGATTTGTTTTCATCCAACTATCCTCCTTAGATACTTCTTATTGAGATATAGTTTCATAGATACTGGTTATATATTTATATTGATTTTTGTGGATGAGATTTAGATTATACCCTGTGACTTGTGATACATTTATACCACTTGTGGATTTGTTATTCATATTACAGCGTACGTGTGGATTTGGTTTCCATATATTGGAGTTGCCATATCCATGCGGCTGACATGCTTACGTGTCCTAGTCATACGTATTTTGGGACTGGGGCGTGACATGTTTTTGTGGTGGCCCATGCAGGTCGAGAGCATATTGTCTCGGTTACGTTACTGTACCGAACAAGCCTGCACCTAGGACTATAATATAGGATCTCATCCACAATTGACTATGATTCATCTTCCTCCTCTCTGTTCTATTCGAACAATTATATCCTGGTTGATTCCTGTACTTCCCTAATAAGTTCCTTGAGTATATATAGCCTTCTGCTAGAATATAGGAACCCCTGTTATTAGGATGATAATTAGAGTAGCACACCTATTAAGAATACAACGAGAATATAGACACACCACTAAGTTTAGAATATCTAGTGAACCCTAGAATTCCTTATCTTTAGATTGGTATACCATTACCCCTTAATGTATTAAGAAGACTTGAGAGTAGTATAGACACTACTAGAGACAGTTAGAAGTTTACCATAATGTTTGACCCTAGTATTGAGGAACCAATGGAGAACCAATATTGAACATTAGGACTGAACCTAACCTTCATAATTGGATAGTATTGGAGAACTATAAAACTTAGATCATTGTCTTATTATTAGTAGACAGCACCTTAGGAAGCCTAGAGGAATGTAATTAACACTTTTTTCTTGATCATACCTCGAACATAGCAACTAGCAGACCACTCCCCCTTGGAAAACCATGATGCTATCTAGAGCCCCTATTTTAATTTCATATGTTTTTCCTCTGCGACCTTAACGTTCGCTAATTGTGCGACAACTAAAAATTACGTTCTTCTTTTCTTCCTCTTTCAACTCGTGCCATCTGACACTTCTAATTATAGACCAAGTGATTATACTCTACAATAGGATATATAGTTTGCTATAGTCATAGTTGTAATCTTGAATTTTGAATTGTGTACCTTGTAGTTAGAACCTGATAGTTGAGTTGTTCAATTAGATTGTGATGATTACCCCTAGTTGTAGACCACGTAATTTGTACCCTCACCTCGATACAAGTTAGATCCCTTTCCCCTAACGGCTAGTAACTCTTCTATTCTCGCTATCGACACATGTTCTATGAGCACTAGGATTAAGACTTAAGGTGACCCTTACCTATATAATGCAATAGGAGACCCTAATAAGTACCAAGATCTTTCCTCATATACCCTAATAAAGAGTTTCAGTTTTATTTACATGCGCAAGATTATTTTGTAGGATCCTCTTAAGACTGTCACAGTACTAGTTTAATTGTTCTAAGTTGGGTAGTAGGTCTCACAACCTAGTATCACATAGTCCACTTGACCCATCAAGGTAGTGTAACCGAATGACATTAATTGTATGATAGCATAAGACAACAATGTTTATTCAGACGATAGAATTTAGAGGTCCATGCCCCTATTTGATCGACTAGCGACACAGACAAGGAGGTTGTATGATAACTATAGAGATTTGTAGAGTTTTTATTATTATTGCTTATTTTGTTTTTTTGTTTTTGTTTTTGCTTTTGTTTTTGTTTTTGTTTTTGTTTTTGTTTTTGTTTTTGTTTTTGTTTTTGTTTTTGTTTTTGTGAACTTGAATTGACTTGTACCTCCTTTCATCATCATCTAGCGTACTTATAATTGTTGTACCACCTTGACTTATGCCGCTATTATAGCATAGTTTTGCAAGCTTATTCTTTCATCAAGCTTGTTCACTATATATGTATTAGTGGATGCATACATTAATATATTTCAGAATCAGTGTACTACGGTCTGATCAACCATAGTGCGCGTGATTCGCCCTTCGTATAACTACTTTACGTGGATTGAGATATCTAGTGATTAGTAGATGAATGAACTTGCTCTCTAGATATGTCTGAGCATATCGTATCCGTTACATAACTGTACCGATGCGAGCATGTGGATAGGCATTACCAAAATAGGATTTCAATCAACAACTGCTTTGACAATTCCCATTTGAATTCTTTAAACGCCTTGACCCCCATACTAATAATCGATTACCTCCCCCTTGAACTCTTTATTATTGTTTTTCGTCTTCTCTTATTTCGGAAAGACGAAACCTCGTGCTGGGTATAAGGTTTGATACACGGAGAGTACTAGATATACCCCATAGGCCGATCACATACTTGAGGATTATTCTTTCGTAATTAAAGACATATCATATAAGATATAATTGGCATGGAAGTTTTGAGGATTGAATGACATGAGTAAAATAAATTAAGGAATATTTTTCTTAAAGTATATAGCCTTCTGTAATAGATGGGTAAATTATAAGTTGGGTAGCAGTGTATTGGCAACTCGAGAGAAATTTCTTTTAGATTGTGATCGAGTAAGATTAGATTGGGAGAGGTTCAAGCCATTTTAATTTTGAGAATTTTAGAAGAATGACTAAGATGATGAGGATTAATGAATTCTAAAAATCTTGATATTGAGGACCCAATATTTATACCTTAAGTACATAATTTAAATTTTTGAGTATTGAAGGTAAAATCATCAATTTGAATTTGAAGGATAAATATATAATTTCAGACTTGAACATTGGTGGACTGCATTTAAATTATTTTTTAATTTGATGATTTAAATTAAGAATTAAAATTTGATGGTTGGACTACCTATTTGAAATATTGAGGATGTGAATGGAATTTAAAAAGTTGAAGAATACAAAAAAATTTATAAGTGAAAATAGGAATAATATTGGACTCGAATTACTTCTAGAGGAGATTATGATAGTTGGAGATCGTGAGGTAAAATTTGATATGGGTTATTTAAATCTTGAAGATATTATATGGATTCAATTTAAATTTGGATATTAATGATTTGAAAAAGTGAGAAGAGATTACAATAGGTTGAATTTTGATTTGAACAATGATTATCTTAATTTTGAAGTGATCGCGATAGATTTGAATAGATTTTGTTATTTAAATTTTTGGAAGAGATTGTGATTGACGTACCTTATGTACGAATGTGAAGGATTTAACAAATTATGCCTTATTTTAATTTTGAGGACAAAATTATTTTAAGTTGGGTAGATTGTAAACTCCCTCACCCAAAATAGGTATTTTGTGTATATTTTATATTATTATAGATGTTGAATTTATTTAGAGTATTCTCTTAGTTAATTAGAAAATAAATTTTTTTAGTATATTTACTTATATATATATTTATTTAGAATTATTTTTAGGTTATTTTAGATTATTGGGATTTTTTTATAATTTTTAGTTAATTAAAAACTAGTAACACTAATTTTCTAAGACTTTGAAGAATTTATTTTATGTTCAAACTTAATTAAAAATATCCTAAAATTTTATTTTAGGTTCTAAATAGTCAAATATATTTTTTATAATTTTCTGAATACTTTTAGTATTTATTGTGAGTTATTTAGACTAATAACTAATTTTTAGGACTTATAGAATTTATTGTGCAAGCCCAGGAATATAGAATGGACCCACGTTATTTTCTAGGGTTTATAATATTATTATATATTTTCTGAAATTATTTCAGAATTTTTGGAATAATGTTAGTATTTATTTTTAGTTAAATGAGTAAAACTAATGTTTAGAGCTTCTCCTAATTATAGTAGTAAACCTATGAATATAAAATTATCCCAAATATTTTTCTAGGGTTTTTAGGTTCAAAATATATTTTTTGTAATTTTTCCAGATTTTTATGATTATTTTTAATATTTATTTTGAGTTATTTAGATTTAAAATGACTTAAATAATGTTTTGATAAAGGCAAATCAAAAACAAATAATATAACAAAAACCATCCAATCAGATTCTGACACGTGTCAGCCTATAAATATCCATTCAGCCGCAGGTACATCCCTATATATATATATATATATATATATATTATTATAACCCTAATTATCCTATTATTTTAGAGAGAGAGATTTTGGAGAATTGCCATCTAGGGTTCCTTCATCTTCCACAAGCCATTGCGCATAGCTCCGGACTCCAAACGAGGCTTAGTTTCTTGCGTTAAAAAGATATTGAGGTTAGCTTTCTGATTATATAATTTATTTTACGAAATTATGAGTATTAAATTCTAGAAAATTTGTAGAGAACAACATGTCCAAAAATAGACGTGTTTCAATATTTTCGCGATTTCGGGAGAACCAAGAATCAGAATCATGAACCGTTTAAAGTTTCGGAAAGCTAATGTCGAGATCATTGACATATATTTTCCCAGAATTTAATTCGAAGTATTTATATACTGTTAATTCTGTAGAACTTCTAGGTTAGAATTTAACCATCGGTGCACAATACAAAATTTGTATGTGCCATAATTCCCAAACGAATTTCAATTCGGATGAGCCATAAATTCTAGCATGTTTTTGACGCTGAAATCTACAGGAAATCATGCATAAAAGTTGAGTTTATGTCGGTTGACTTTTTGATCAACAGATCGCCTCGATTTGCGTGCCATGAGTCTCGAGTTGATAAAATTCAGTTTCTTTGGACAAAATTTAGGAATTAATATAAAAATCAGAATAATAAGATTAAAATAGGATTTTAGAGTAATTATTCCAGAATTAAATAAATTAAAATAAATTATCTTTTGACGTGATAAATTTGTAATACATAGGCTATTTGGACTGTGACTTGGACTCTGATTCATACCAGCAGCAGGACCCCAGGCGAGTACATTCTCTGACAGTATTTCAGTAGGACGTTAGTATTTAGCCACCACGGTTAGTTTACATCAGACCCTGAGTCGAAGAACCCAACGCGCGTTCGTACATTTACATGTACGCAAATATTATTCAGTTTGGTATATATATTTATGTACGTAATTACTATATGTATTCCAATAGTTATGAAAATAAATTGATGGTTATATTATTATATAGTTATATGAATATATATGTAAGTAAATGCTGATTGATAATTATGACTAAACATTCAGACTGTACGACCCTAGGACACCGTGGACTATCCCATACCTACCTTGACCATGTTGACCCTAAGAACTTGTGAATTTGTCTGCCTTGCGTATATTAACGTACTGGCATAGACACCTGTCAGTTGACTGACTGATTTTGTACGGTACTTGAAGACGCGACACCCGCATAATTCAAGGCGTAATTGACCGTGTTAGATGACTAATGTTACCCCTAGTATACCCCCTGAGTCCAGTGTAAATGTGGTTGAGTATGTGCTAGTGTAATGACTAATGATTCTATTGTATTATATTTATGTATACATAGGATATTGGATTTATTCTGCACGACTTCTGGAGCAGGTTATTGGTACATCGCATCTTTCTTGCCAGGCAAGTATACCTTGCCATTGTATTGTTATTTATATTCCATATGTTGCATGCATCTTTATTTTCTGTCTTTAGTTCATATATTTTCACTGTTATATAAAATGCACGCGACGGTGTCGTCGCGATATATTTTTATTTATGTATTTGCATTGACCTTGTTTATGAGACTATCCCATTATCATGTAGCATCATTAGGTTCATTGGCTGTGACACAATTGTTACACGAGTTGTGAGTCTCATGTAGATCATGGACTTACGTGCAGGTTGGCCTCCTGTACGTGTGGCCCGTGCGTTTGGAATAACCGCTGTTAGAAACTTTGCATGCTAGTAGACTTGCAGTTATTAGAGGTATTATCGTGTCATGGATGTGACATGCTTAGAGCATGGGATGGGGAGAACAACAAGTAAGGCGTGTGGGCTCCGTTGTACTTTCCTTGTGTAACCCGTACGTTCCGCCGGAGATGCGCGGTCATGATTACCCCTATATATTATCAGGCGGGCCTCCGGTGTTCGAAAGACGACGTGCCTTTGTAGGCCCATGGATCTCCAAGAGAACTATGCCAATCCCATTTTAGCCAGATAGCCCACGCGTTGGGAAAGTTGTTCTTAAACTGCATTCACTTTATACGGTTAGGCGACCCATTGGATATTTATTTCAGTACTTTATTGGCATGTGTTTAAGTATCTTGTTATGTCCCTCTAAGGACCTGGTCCCCTGCCAGGTGTACCTGTTCTTGAGTATTTGCAGGAGCGCAGATTTGGATGGTTATAGATGCTTCGTGGATGTCTTCTCTCCGAGCAGTGATTGCTAGCTGGTATACTTATATAGTGTTTATTGTGTTGTACTCATATTGTAATTGCTCTTATATTCGAGTTGGTAGTGGATTTGTTTCCATCCAACTATCCTCCTTAGATACTTCTTATTGAGATCTAGTTTCATAGATACTGGTTATATATTTATATTGATTTTCGTGGATAAGATTTAGATTATACCCTGTGACTTGTGATACATTATACCACTTGTGGATTTGTTATTCATATTACAGCGTACGTGTGGATTTGGTTTCCATATATTGGAGTTGCCAGATCCATGCGGCTGGCATGCTTACATGTCCTAGTCCTACGTATTTTGGGACTGAGGGTGATGAAAGAAAATTGTTAAGTCTATGCTCATTGGCAAGAAGGATAATAATTGGACTCCAAGCCTTGTGCCTTTTATCCCTGGGAAGCACATGTCCCTGCTATTTATAGTCATTTACATTGAAATGGCAATGGTGCATTAATTCTGAAAAATCACTATTTTTAGCATTAGGTGCATTAGAACTGAGGTTGGCGCATATGAATTTTAGGATAACTACCTACAAGATCCGGTCAATTGTGTACCTATGACACGGTCCACTTGACACATATCATGCGTTCCCAGTCACGACTTAGTCGTGGCTGACGTCATATGGAGACGAATATGCTTTTGGTGCAGCAATATGTGTATATGGGTAACGGTCGCTGCCAGCTATCGTCGTGGGAAGATACAGCTAGAAATGACTTTCAGCCGCATAGATACTGCTTTACTGTAGGAGTTTGGCCGCATGTCCCTTCTGCCGCATAGGCTTCGCTTCACTGAAAGGGGGGCCGCATGTCTCTGCTGGAGAAAGGTTATCGCATGGGAAATACTGTCGCATGAGAACACTGTCGCATGGGAGTCGTAAGTTTCTGTCTCTTTGATGTGTAACCGCTGCTTGCACATATCACGAAGCAATCTGCTTCAACCGTCAGAGTAATTATGTTACTTTCGAGGACAACTTTTCCTCTGGGCATTAAATGCTCTTTATCAGCATAGGTGCGGCTAAGACGTCAGTCGCATGCTCTTGGGACTTCTGTTTTGCCGCATAGGCGAGTTGGTGCCCCTTTGCCGCATGGGTATTATGTTTCTTCCCACCGCATTGGCGGCCCACTTCCTCTCGCTGCATGGCACTATACGTGCATCGATCAATATTTTTCGTGCTTCTACAAGACCCCCTTTAAAGTTTTCAAAACTTAAACAAGTTTTAAAATACTTTGAAAAAGAAGCATGGGTATGAAAGTTTGTGTCAGCCGCGTGCTATATCTGCTGCATCATTGGCCGACCACATACTACATCTGCCGCATGTTTTGTTTGTCGCATCATGCGGCAGCCAGGCTATTAAATCCTCCTCGATTTCTGATAAGACAGGATTCTGAAGCGCACGTTGCGAGATTCAAGGCATTCTTTTGGTCCCCTAACCGTTGCTTTTTTTCAACCGCTGTCATTAAATTACAGCAATCAAGGAGTCACCATTGTTTGTCGCATCCCCATTCTCTATCTATAAATAAGGGTGATTCTGAGAAGAGAGTTCCTTTTACTCTCTAACTTCGAGCATTTTTCAATCTTCCCTCTTTTCTCTTCCTTAGCAAGGATGTCTCCCAAAGCTTCCTCATCTGTTGCGACCAAGGGCAAGGGAAAGGGTAAGAAGGCCGAGGCCATTGCTGATTCGACCGTCGTCGACAAGACGTACCCCAAACTGCGAAAAGAGGTTGAAGGTAAGGACTCCCCCTCCCTCTTAACATTCTATCGAGGGGATACGATAGTCATAGCCTACACACCCTCGTGTTTTGAACACAACGATACTTCATGCACAGTCTGTTGTATGGATAGGTAACTATCGGGAACATGCGCAGACAAAACCCACTGCCGACGCGCATAGTCGTTGTTGAAAAAGCTTCATCACGGAGATGCGCGGATAGATCACAATACTTTTTTGTTACATATGTGGATCCGGATGTCTTGGGATACCTATCGTGAAAATACGTCAAAAATTCATGCACGGTCGCTCTTCGTATAGATGTGACTGTCTCTTTTAAGGTACTACATCATGAATATGTATTGCGGTCCATATGCACAATTACCCAGAGCGTCTAATCATGTACACGACATATTCGTGCTCATGTGATTTGCTTCTGACTTCAAACATGAGGCACATTGAATGAGTTATGTATGTGCACTTTGGGACTTGTGATTTTTTATATGTTTTCAGAAGTTTGACTTTGTCTGTTCTTTGTGCAGTATCCATGGTCGTATCTTCCTTAGGCGAAATTTTTTTGGGGCCCTCCCTTGGTATGTTGGGTGTAGATTTTACCGAAGAGGTGGTTAATCCCACAAAAGCTCTTGTTAGGAAGGTCCAGCCCCCAAGGAGGATGGAGATTATCGAGGAGCAGGACTATGTCTGTAACTACCATATTTTCTACTAGGAGTATTTTGGTCATTTCATAATTATTTAATTTTGTGCATGAGATATATTTAAATAGTGTATTTATTAATTATTGTTGGTAGGCTAGATTAATTATTAGACTTGTGTTAGTGGACCCAATTAGACTTGTCTTGAACCATGGACCCAACCTTTTAATTAGACCCAATTAGGCCCAACTTTAGTCACCCTTTGATTAATTAGTGTTTTAACTAAATATTCCATTAGGAGTAGAAGCTTTCCCCTAATTAATTTCTCTTCATAACAACTCAATAGGGGTATTTGTGACTTTGTATAATACGTGGAGAAGAGGGTAGTGGCCGGCCCTTTATAGAGAGGAGAATTTTCTCTCTCATGCTTATTTTATTTTATCCCAATTTGGTGTTCTTCCCTAATTTCACTAATCCCTCCACCAAATTTCTACCAAATCATTTTCAATTACTTCCATTCTTCACTATTAGTACATCTAGAAGCAAGGAGGAGGCAGGCAACACCAAAGAGGAAGAAATTGCATAAGTTGAGTCATCTTTGTGTCCATTTGGAGAAGTGCATTGGAAATCCATCTTCCAATAGGTATAATTCAGAATTCTCTCTTAAATTAGGTTCTATTTATGTTATTTGATCATTAGGAACCCACCTATGGACTAGGGCTACCTATAGGAAGAAGATTTAGCCTCTAGGGACCCCTATTGTGAATGTTACATTGGTATTTGTGCCCAATTTAGGGAAAATCCGATATTGGTGCACCATATGTTTGTCAATTAGCTAATTGGACCAAATTGACACTAGATTGGTTGTATGAAACTAGTGTCATATCCACAATTGGATATAAATATGCCGTATCATTATACTTTGTGATACGAGTGATTTAGGGGGGTTTTCCTTCGACACGGGTGATACACATGTCATATTTTCCCACAAGTACTAGAATGGATTGCTATCACTCTAATTAGTCTTTAATTATGATATTGGACTTATTCATAGCCTTTGTGGAGAGTGTGGTGATGTCTTGATAGAGTATCAAGGGTGTATCACAAGAGTATCATATAATAGTGTGATATTTGGGTGATGCACCACTTGTGTTTGATTTAATGCCATGTATCCCATTGTACTCTAATTATTAGTTTGATTATATAGCAATTTGGCTTATACTATGTATATAATTACTTGATTGATATTTATATACATCATTAGTATGTGTATAGTTATATACATTAAGTATCTTGTGTTAATAGAGTATGATATATTATTGACTGTCATTTGATATAGGCATGTATATATATATATATATATATATATATATATATATATATATATATATATATATATATATATATATATATATATATATATATATATATATATATATATATATTAATAGATGGTTGTATACTCTAGTATTTGAGTTATGGTATGTGTGTGGGCTATTGGGGCATTGGGGTTTCAGTTGTGTGTATTTAGCAACAAATTGCTAAAGCCAAAGTTGTCGGGTCTGTGGTGAACATAGCAGCCATAGGGTTCCTGTTGGAAAGTTTGTCAACAGTAAGAGCAGCAGCAGTAGGTACTGTTGTTGTTGTTGTTGTTGTTGTTGTTGTGTGTTGCTGTTGTTGAGGTTGCCTTGTTGTTGTGGATGTTCTATGCAGAGGGGAGTTGGAGCAAGAGTACAGCAACATGCAGTGTTAAAGGGGGTGTTGGGTAATAGTGAGTATCAGCAGCTGGATTGCAATATCAATTGCATTAGGCAGTGCATGTATGTACAGAGTGGGGATGGACTGTGCAGTGCACAGACCTGCACTTGCAAGTTCAATAATAATTCATACAGGGTGAGTGTGTGTGTTTTAAGTTTAGTTTGCAGTGAGATGTGAGGTGTTAGAGTGTAATGCACCATGAGTGAGTATCAGGGTAAGTATAGATTTTGGGTATGTATAAAGTTAGTATAGTTGATACTTGTTGCCACCATGGTATTGATACCAAGTTCTAGTACTAAGGTATTGATAGGTAAGAAGATATTAGTTAGTATTTAAGTTGTGATATATTTGTTAGTATATTATATCTTGGTAGAGAGGGTTTTTAGATATTGGTATAAATATACCTAGATATCCATAATAATACTGATACTAAGGTAACTAGTATAAGGTAATAGGTATGGGTTATCTAGTATTAATAGCTAGTTTCAGCTATGTTTAACATTGATACTATAAGGTATCCTAATACCTAGTATTAGCTAGTATAGCTTGTATCCTCAAGATACCAACCTAGAAACTTGGATATAGGTTAATACAATCTAGAAATGGCTAGTTTGACTAGTTTGGCCTAGAGTTAACCTGGCTGACTATTTTGATTTAGAAATGGCCTAATGACCTAGAATTTGACAGTTTAACTTGTTATCATTTCAAAATATGTGTTGATATGATATTCCATATGTAGGTCTTCAAGGCACTGTTACGGATATAGTTTGATACTTCACCTCGAATTCCAGACGAGTATATTCTCTGATAGTTTCCTGTTTATGATATCTTCTATGTTTCTTGTATCTAATGTAGATATCTTTGACTTCTTGACACATGGTTACATGGATTGGTATTTTCGAATCCCGTTATGAGATGTTATTCGTCCTAGTCCCTGGCGTATCATGTGTAAGCCATATTATTCTTGTACTTGTATGGACACTGATTCTTGGGGAGACTAGCTACCTTCTCAAGGAATCCCGTGTCGTAGCATGCCATGGTTGGATCCACTATACCAGTCGGGGGCAGAGAGTGTTAATGTAGATATGCGATCATACCCCCTGCAGTTCCTGTTTTCTTGTGAGTGTTAATCACATACCTCACGTATGATTAACCGGGCCATATTCATGTGCAAGTTCCCAAGCCAATCATATGTTGAAACTAGTACTCACTCAGTTAGTTATATTTTTTGACTCTTGTATATGATGCTCATATCTCTTGTATTTATTTATGGTATTTTATATCTTGTATTGTCACGCCCTAGTCCGAAATACGGACGAACATGGCCAGCTACCCCGTACAAGGTATAGAACATCGTACGGCGGTCACGGCTGTAACTAGACAAGGGGGTGCATTCTACAACCAAGTCACTTAGGGTCACATAGAACATCTAATGTCTCAATAAGTCTAACGAGGATAGTAAATATAGAATATATATGATAAAAAAGTAAGGCATCCCAAATGTCCTGCCAAAATATTGTAGAAATCAGTTGTACAAAAAGAGAAGCTGGCGGAGTAGCAAAAGTACATGACCATTATTAGCTGTAGTCTAATTAATTACAATCATGTAAGAAAACTAAATGTCCAGATTTACGGCTAACAAGTGCTGGTGGCTAAACGCCCAAAAGAGAAAAATGTACAATAATGAGTAGTGATTAAGAAACCCACTCGTATCCCTCAACGGCCATCCATCTGGTGTGCGCTATTATTCAGGGGGAAGTAAGCTGGATCATCGGGTGTTGGCTTTAAACCTGGCCATGGAAAACCAGTGGGGTTAGACCCCAGATAGCAAGTATCACAAAGGAAGCACGAATGAAGGAACAAAACCAGTAAAAAATAAATACACACACACACACACACACACACACACACACACACACACACACACACACATATATATATATATATATAGCTCTGTCTCGTAGTTTTGGTCCATAGCCTACCGTGATACAATAATTCTAACCCTACAACTAAATAATAACAAGGGTTAGACCATCGCACCATGAAAGTCCATGTCCCTAAACTATTTAGCAGAAGATACAATACACAATGAAGCTCAGTTATATAATCGACCAATTACTTGTACGGCTTATTAGGTGGAGTCTGGGTTATCCCAGAGATATATCCGTATAATAGGAATTCTCAGATCGAGCCATATGTTAGCAGGGCTAGCCGAGCCATGAAATGACGCATAACACGTAGTATTTATGCACCGGTCCCTCGTAAGGCCACCGTGCTAAGATCGCATATAACACATTGTACAATATAATAGTCGGATATTATCATCCACTAATGAGGATTTAAATAATATCCATGGGGGCCATCCTGCACACCCCAGACAATTATTTGTGGGTGGCTAGTTAAGCACGATCTCAGGATTTTGTCCCTCCCAATGCTCTACATTATTTATTTGCCTAGTTAACCCTACTGTTACTGAAATCTTATGGCATGGTCACATGATATTTCCCTTATATGTCGTACCGTAGTACAGACACGCTAGATACGAATCCACTTTGTCACTTGTCAGTTTAATTTGGATTCACTCCAGCGTGATGCAACAATCAAACAAGTCCTAGCCATACTTGGAAATTGACTAAACCATTTTGTCCATGCTTGGAGGAATCGTATTATATCACATGCCGCGTAGCACTTAGGTACCCCTCAGTATAAATATGTAATATAATCACGTATTAATACTTAGTACGTAGGAACACATAGCACGTAGTAAGTGTATCAGCACCGATACAAATGGTCGAGTTAAGTCACTAATCACAACAAATCACATGAGTTCTATCACATTGCAACACATAAGTCGAGTCATGCACATAGGTGGTATAGTCACTTGGTGCATGGTCGAACTATACACATGGTCGGGTTAGGCATACAGGTGGGTCTAATACTCTCACAGTTATCAAGACTACACATATGAATCAAAAGTCCAATGGAATATTCAAACCAAAATAATTTAATAAATGTGTGCAGGGGGGCGCATGCACGCATGGAGATTAAGGCCGCATGGTCGAACTGGGCGCATGAGAATCGGGGGCGCATAGACAGATAAATTCCACTCATAGGGGTAAGTGCTAAGTGACGGACAATAAATACAAGTCATAGAAGTGACTGATGTGACTTGATATGACAAGCCAAAAAATGTCAGAAAGATAAGACAAAAGCATAAAAAGCTGTGCAGAGTCACAAAAGTTGGCCGAGGCATGCACCAAAAGAAGAGAAGCATAGCTCATGGCCGTATAGTCTCTTGGCCACATGGGCGCATAAAATATGGGCTTAGTAAATTCCCATGCGTTCAAGGTACTTGTCACTACCACATTTTCTAGGAAAGGGTATTTTAGTATTTTCCTATTTAATTAAATATTATGCATGATAAATAATTATTTGTTGTATTATTTAATTATTGTTAGATATTATTTAATTATTTTGGACTTGTATTAGTGGACCTAACTAGTTTAGTTTGGACCCATGGACCAACATGAATTAATTAGTTAGAATTGACCCATTTAGAAAACCTATTGTTAAGGAGATGGATTAAATTAATTAAAGCATTAGACTAGAAGCTTCCTTCCTTAATTATTTCTTCATGAAAGGCCCCAAGGGGTATATTGGACATTTCATAATTGCTTGAGGAAGTGGTAGGGGCTGGCCTATTAAAAGAGTGGGGAAAATTCTCTCTCCTCTCATTTTTATTCCAAATCTAGATCTAGAATTTTCCACTACCAAATTCCTTTCAATCCCATTCCAATTCTCTACCAAATTTATTCCAAATTCTTCCCAATTCACCATTAGAAAGTTGAGAAGCAAGGATCTAGAAGGAGGAAGCAAGGATCTATAAAGAGGAGCAAGGATCTACAATTTGGAAGTAATTTTATCTCAATTGGAGGTTTCATTGGGAATCCATCTTCCAATAGGTATAATTCAGTTTTCCCCCTTAAAATAGCTTTTAAATCTGAGATTTAATCATGTAAAATCAACACATATGTATGTACTATCCATAGGACTTGGTTTTGTGTTCATAGGAGACCCATGGAGAAAGTTATGGTACTTTTTGTGTCAATTGTGAGGGAATTCCGAATTGATATTTTGTTGTGTGTGTCAATTGATCCTATAGATCAATTGGGCATGTGCTTATGTGTTTGGGGCTAGTGTCATGTCCACAATTGGGTACGTGTAGGTCGTATTCCAATAATTTGGTGATACGTGTTGTTTTGGGGGTTTTTCCTCCGACACGGGACTTTGTACATGTCGTATTTTGACACGGACACATAGATCTACATTTGACACTTTGATTTGTTCATAAATAATATTTGTGACTTGTTTGTGTCCTTCGGGGTGCAATTGGTTGTGTGTTGGACTCGTGTCGCATGCGTATCCTAGATCTAGTGGGATACAGTGTGATACTCTCCATTTGTGTGTGTTTATGTGTAGATCTAATTATTTGTGCCTTAATTCTTGAATTATGTTTTAGTATATATATATAGATGTTATATATTTATTATAGTGTATTTATTATGGTATTTATTGTAGCATAGATCTATGTATTTTATGTGTACTAATATAATGTATAAATATATATGTAGCTTTCTTATACATACATTTTTATATGTTGCAAATTATGTTTGTAGTATAAATTATATGTAAATGTTTTATAAAATATATTTATGTGTTTAAATGAGTAATTATATTAATTATAATTATTATATAATTAATTGTATATAAATGAATGTATTTTTATGTGTGCATTTAACCATGTTAAAATATGTACATTAGTACATAGAATGTGTTTTATAGCTATTAGTATTTATTTATTTATATGTGTAGGATTAAGTATATATAGAAGTATATATTTATTTAATTAATTTTTATATATATATATATATATATATATATATATATATATATATATATATATATATATATTGATTTATATATTAATATATATATAGTTATATATATTATTTACTTTTGGCGACAGCAGCATTTAATGACAATTTCTATCATTAAATACCAGCAGCAGCCGCTGTAGCATAATGGACATTTAATGACAGTTCTGTCATTAAATAGCAGCAGGCGAGATTTTTAACAGCAGCAGCGACAGTCGTCAACTGTGACAGTTGAGAACTGTCACCAATAGGGTGACAGTGGTGCTTTTGCACAACAGCTTTGGCGACGGAGTTTTCAGTGACAGTTCGAACTGTCACTGAAAGTCTGTTTATTGAAAATCAATATTTTTCCACACAGTTTTTCAGTGACAGTTAGGCAGTTTTAGTTTATAATTTATATATTATATATATATATATATATATATATATGTATTTATTTATTGTGAGATATAATACTAGTATTGTTATATTCTTAATTGTATAATATTAGTTTATATATATTATATTAGGTATAAGGGTAAATACTATATCTAGGTATCTTGAGCATTACTTTGTGGAAACCAAGGTAAGTGGGATATTCAAGATACGGGATTTGGGTATCGAGTTGTGACTTTGTGTGGGTACCAAGTTGGTTCAAAACCATGGTTCCTAATTGTTGTAAATTAATATTCTATATTATTATATTTTATTGTTGATATATAGGTATTATGAGGTTTACCTTGGATTCACGTATCCGAAGATACGGTATCCTAATATTTTAGGTTGTGGTTCCTATGACTTAGATTTTAGTATTTTGACCCAAGATTTTGGTGCTAGACTTGTGCAACCTAGAAATAGATAGTTGACCTTGGTTTGACCATAGTTGACCATAGTTGACTTAGAGTTGACCATAGTTGACTTTTGACTTAGAATTGACTTATTGACCTAGAAGTTGACTAGTTTAACTTATTCTCTTTTCGAGACCTTGTATTGATGTTGTATTCCATATCTAGGTCTTCGAGGCACCGAGTTAGACATCTGTGAGACTGTTCATTGGACTTCAGGCGAGTACATTCTCTGATAGTTTCTCATTTATGATATTCTCTATGTTCATTGTATCTAGTTTAGATATCCATGTTCTCTTGACACTATGGTTACACAGATTGGTATATCCGGATCTCGTCATGAGATGTTATTCCTTAGTATATGATGTATATGGTGCAAGTATTATTTTATTGGTTATCTTGTACATGTACAAACACCGATTCTCGGGAAGACTAGCTATCTTCTTGGGGAATCTAGTGCCATAGCATACCGTGGTTGGATCTATTATACCAGTCGAGGGTGGGGAGTATTAGTATAGATATGTGATCAATATCCCTATTGAATAAAGTACTGATTACTGAATAGTGTTGATCATACACCGCACGTATGATTAGCCAGGTCGCATTGCATCTTGCCCAAGCCGATCACATGTTAAGCTAGTACTCACACACTTAGTCATTAGTATTATTATTTTATTGGCATATTGTTCATTATTGTATTTATTTCCAGTATTTCCTTATTGTATATATATCTCTTATATCTATTGTGCATCTTGTTTATCCACAGCTATTTACTGTTATATAGTTTTTATCATTAATTAGAACTGTTGTTAGAGATGTACTCTGCTCCTTTTCTGACTGGATATATTTTTCCAGATGACACTGAGGAGTGGTACCCTACCTATTATGGACCCCAGGATGTTGTGGGTTTAGATTCTGAGACCCTGGCTCAAGAGGGACTTATCCCAACTGAGACAGTTGACCCTGGAGTTGTAGCCTCGTAGTATTCTTTTGTACTGGATTTGTCTCCAGCTTATTTCTGTATTTCTTCAGACTCATTGATGTATTATTTTAGACTCATGAGTTATTTTGTGACTATTCTTTTCTTATCTGATTCGTGCTCATTTCTATCTTAGTTTTGTGATTGAGTATACTATCATTATTGGTGGTTTATTATATTGTTAGATAGATTATCTAGACAGCGTTCTACCACCGATTCTGCGGCGTAGGCTGGGCATTATTTCCGACTAGTACCCTTACACCGGGTGTGGGTCGTGACACATTTTTGGTGGTGGCCCATGCAGGTCAAGCTTCACAAAGTATGTGATGTCGTGGTAGTGCGACAACTTAGTTGTACTACTGCGAGCCTGCGATAGGATATAGGAAATAGGCTGAGATACTCAATCACATCTAGGAAAATTCTTTTGATTCAACTATTCTCCTTTGATTTTGATACTTGATCCCTTAAACTGTCCTTTCCTTGATGTCTTATATCTTGTGCCATATTGATTCTTTCTTTCACTTTGTCTCAGGATGCCGCCTAAGACTAGATCACAGCAGGGGAGAGCAGTTTCTGAGAGGTCTGCGACATCCCGAGGGCCTGCACCAGTCACTTCTTCGGTGATTGGAGTGTCAACTGCTTTCGGAGGTCCACCACCTACTCAGAGGACTGTGCCAGCTGTATCTGAGGGGCTTCCACCTCCACCTCCTGTGTCAGCAGAGGCGTCACAGATGTTTACACTGTTTTGTAAGATGCTCGAGGCACAGAGGGCTCAGTCAGAGGCACATCAGAGGCAGACCGACGTTCTACGGCAGGGCATCGAGAGTGCTCATCAGCTTGCTCGTGCTGTAGTTGAGAGAGGAGTTCCGGTCCAGCAGCAGGTTGTTCCTCAGGTTGCTCAGCTTCGGCCAGGCAACATTCAGGACTTCAAGAAACTGGAGCCTAGGGTTTTCAAAGGGACGGAGGGCATCGTCTATGCTGATGATTGGCTCGAGGATATTGAGCATCTTATGAGGGTGTCCCGTCTTTCTGAAGGTTGAGGCAGTAGGACTTCAACTGTTCGACGTCGCTCGCACTTGGTTCAGGAATGAGCCAGTACTGGTTGACGTAGGACAATCTTGGGAGGTATTCAAGGACCTTTTCAAGAAAAAGTTTTTTGCCCGGATAAACAAGCTTGACTTGGGGAGACAATTTGAGAGTCTCATTCAGGGGAGCATGTCTGTGGAGGAATATGCTGCGAAGTTCGGTAGGTTGAGCCAATTTGCAGAGTATCTGGTGAGGAAGCCGGAGGTTCGAGCTATTCGTTTCCATAAGGGTCTAAACTGGGAAGTAAAGATTCTCATTCCGTCTTTTTATAAGACATACTCGGAGATACTTGCGGAGGCACGCAAGGTTGAGCGGGATTTGGGTTTGAAGACCAAGAGAGACCATAATTCTTTTCTGGGGGCCAATGGCAGTGCAGTATCTGCCAAACGTCCTTATTTCCAGTCCAGACCTTTCCAGCAGCCACAGCAGAACCAGACTCCAGCTAGAGTGCCTTTTTACCAGGCACCTCAGCAGTAGAGACAGTTACAGCAAGCTCCATGCAACTACTGCAAGAAGCCCGGTCACATCTGGAAAGTTTGCAGGAGAAGGCTAGGAGTTTATTTGTATTGTGGTACTGAAGGGCATCAATCGAGGGAGTGTCCTCGTCGTGCAGTTCAGGGAGCAGCTCCAGCTCCGAGGGCACAGACGAGACCACCTGCAGCACAGCCGAGGGGACCGCTTCCGACACAGCAACAATGTTTTGTCCAGCATCAGCAGCAGGGAGGTGCTCGACAGGGACGAGCGTTTGCTATGACCGTCGAAGAGGAGGAACCCACCGGAGATGTCATCGCAGGTTCTATTCTTCTTGATTCCATTCCAGCTTTAGCTTTGTTTGATAGTGGTGCTTTCCATAGTTTTGTATCTGTTTCTTTTGCTCTAAAGCATGGTTTGGTAGCTGAGTCTTTGTTTAGGACTTGCAAGATCATGACCGGGGGAGGCATTATCCTGGTTAATAATATTTGCAAGGATCGGAGAGTTACTTTGGGAGGCTGGGAGTTGAGTGCGTGTCTACTTGTAATGCCACTTCCGAGCTACGACATTGTACTCGAGATGGATTGGTTGAGTAGGCACCGTGCTAGCATAGATTGTAGATGAGGTAGAGTTTTGTTTGGTCTGCCAGGAGAGCCAGAGTTCGAGTTTGCTAGAGGAGCTGCAGAGCAAGGCGAAGGCATTATTTGTGGAGCTATGGTGGAAGACAAGGAGTTGCCGCATCCATTAATAGCAAAATTCTTGGATGTATTTCCTGAGGAATTGTCAAGATTACCGCCAGATCGAAATGTTAAATTTTCTATAGACTTGGTGCCAGGTGCAGAACCAATTTTGCAGCATGTCTATAGAGTAAACAACAACGAGCTGGTCGAGTTGAAGAAGCAGGTAGACGAATTGCTGGATAAGGGATTTATCAGATGGAGTTCTTCACCATAGGGAGCCCCGGTATTGTTTGTACCGAAGAAGGATGGATCGGTGTGTATGTGCATTGATTACAGGACTTTGAATAATCTCACTATCAAGAATAAATATCCTTTACCATGGATTGATGATCTGTTTGATCAATTGGGTGGTGCCAAGGTATTTTCTAAGATAGATTTGAGATCAGGCTACCATCAGGTGAAGGTAAAGCCGGAGGACATACCGAAGACTGCTTTTAGAACTCGGTATGGTCAGTACGAGTTTATGGTTATGCCGTTTGGTTTGACTAGTGCACCAGCGGTATTTATGAACTTGATGAACAAGGTGTTCCACCAGTACCTTGACAAGTTCGTGGTGGTGTTCATCGACGACATACTCATATACTCGAGGACACCGGAGGAGCATGAGGAGCATTTGAGGATTGTGTTGGATGTGTTGAGAAAGAAGAAGTTGTATGGGAAGTTGTCCAAGTATGAGTTTTTCTTAGACAAGGTGGAGTTCTTGGGACATGTTGTGACTGGTAATGGTATTTCAGTAGATCTGAAGAAGATTTCAGCAGTGGAATCTTGGAAGACTCCGAGTTCAGTAGCAGAGATCAGGAGTTTCTTGGGATTGGCAGGCTATTACAGGAAGTTTGTGCAAAATTTTTCGAGGATTGCCGAGCCGATGACCAGACTCACAAGGAAGGATGTGGAGTTTGTTTGGACGGAGGATTGCCAGGTTGCTTTTGAGGAGTTGAAGAAGTGGTTGACGTCTGCTCCTATTTTGACGTTGCCATCAGGGTCCGGAGGTTTCACTATTTATAGTGATGCATCAGGGAAGGGTTTGGGTTGTGTTCTTCAGCAGCATGGGAATGATTGCCTATGCATCCAGGCAATTGCGTCCTCATGAAAAGAACCATCCTACCCATGATTTGGAGTTGGCAGCCGTCATATTCGCTCTGAAGTTGTGGAAATATTATTTGTACGGAGAGCGTGTGGAGATCTTCACAGACCACAAAAGCTTGAAGTACGTTTTCACGCAGAAGGAGTTGAACATGAGGCAGCGTCGGTGGTTGAAATTGATGAAGGATTTTGATATCTCTTTGTAATATCATCCTGGGAAAGCCAATGTAGTTGCCGATACTTTGAGCAGGTATCCGGTAGCTATGTTCTTGACGCATGATCGATATTTGTTGGAGGACTTGGAGAGCTTGGACATTGAGGTGATTGTTCATGGGTGTGATATGCAGATGTGGGGATTACAGATACACTCAGATTTGATGGAAAGGATCAAGGTAGCACAGTATGATGATGTATCTCTGAGGAGTATTAGAGCTCAGGTGAGAGCATGATTGGAGGATAATTTCACTATTGCAGAGGATAGATCTTTGAGGCATGGAGTTAGATTGTGTGTTCCTAGTGGGGAGCTACGTGAGGAGGTGTTGCAGGAAGCGCATCGCTCTCAGTATTCCATACATCTAGGTGCTAACAAGATATATCGGGATATGCGAGAGAGTGTGTGGTGGTATGACATGAAGAGGGAAGTGGCACAATTTGTATCCAGATGCTTAGTGTGCCAGCAGGTGAAAGCCGAGAGGCAGAGGCCAGGAGGTTTACTTCAGCCATTACCCATTCTAGAGTGGAAGTGGGAACACATTACTATGGATTTTGTGTCCGGACTTCCACGATCTCCAGGAGGGAAAGACGCGATTTGGGTCATTGTTGATAGGTTGACCAAGTCGGCCCACTTTTTGCCTTTCAAGGTGGGTTTGTCTACGGAGAAGCTGGCAGAGATGTATGTGAGGCAGATCGTTAGGATACATAGAGTTCCCATCAGTATAGTCTCATATCGAGATAGTCGTTTCACTTCTCATTTCTGGAGGAGTTTGCAGGAGAGTTTGGGCACTCAGCTCAAGTTCAGTACTGCATATCATCCCCAGACAGATGGGCAGTCTGAAAGGAATATCCAGACTCTCGATGATATGTTGCACATTTGTGTACTAGATTTTGGGGGTTCTTGGGAGGACCATCTCCATTTGGTAGAGTTTGATTACAACAACAGTTACCAGGCCAGTATAGAGATGTCACTTTTTGAAGCTCTATATGGTCGGAGGTGTCGTACTCCTTTGTTTTGGGACGATGTTGGAGAGAGAGTTTTGCTTAGGCCAGAGATGGTTGTGGATGCAGCAGAGAAAGTTCAGTTAATCAAAGACAGACTTCGAGTTGCGCAAGACAGACAGCGGCATTAGGCCGATAGCCATCAGAGACCTTTGGAGTTCGAGGTGGGTAGTTTGGTGTTTCTGAGGATTTCTCCGACACGAGGCACGATTCGCTTCGGTGGAGGCAGAAAGCTTAGTCCATGATTTATCGGACCTTTCACTATTCTAGAGAGGGTCGGTGCAGTTGCTTATAGACTAGACTTGCCACCTACATTGGAGGGAGTGCACAACGTGTTTCATGTGTCGCAGTTGAGACGATACGTGGCAAATCCTAGTCATGTATTGGATCACTCGGAGATAGAGGTGGGCCCTACTCTTAGCTATCCAGAGTAGCCAGTTGAGATTTTGGATCGAAGAGAGAAGGTGCTGAGGAACCAGACTATTCCTTTGGTGCGCGTCGCATGGAGGCATCACTCTCTGGGGGAGTCTACCTGGGAGAGAGAGGATGAAATACGAGAGCATTATCCATATTTGTTTGTACCTTGAGGTATGTTATTTTCTAGTTATGTTCTGTTCATTAGTTAGTTGTGATTCTTTAGTTCTGTTCTATTTTTTTTGGTAGTTTTCGTCTTTGAATTTCAAGGACGAAATTATTTTAAGGAGGGTAGACTTGTCACTACCACATTTTCTAGGAAAGGGTATTTTAGTCTTTTCCTATTTAATTAAATATTGTGCATGGTAAATAATTATTTGTTGTATTATTTAGTTGTTGTTAGATGTTATTTAATTATTTTGGACTTGTATTAGTGGACCTAACTAGTTTAGTTTGGACCCATGGACCAACATGAATTAATTAGTTAGACTTGGCCCATTAAGAAAGCCCATTGTTAAGGAGATGGATTAAATTAATTAAAGCATTAGACTAGAAGCTTCATTCCTTAATTATTTCTTCATGAGAGGCCCCAAGGGGTAGGGGCCGGCCTATTAAAAGAGGGGGGGGGGGAGAATTCTCTCTTCTCTCATTTTTATTCCAAATCTAGATATAGAATTTCCCACTACCAAATTCCTTTCATTCCCATTCCAATTCCCTACCAAATTCATTACAAATTCTTTCCAATTCACCATTAGAAAGTTGAGAAGCAAGGATCTAGAAGGAGGAAGCAAGGATCTACAAAGAGGAGCAATGATCTACAATTTGGAAGCAATTTCATCTCAATTGGAGGTTTCATTGGGAATCCATCTCCCAATAGGTATAATTCAGTTTTTCCCCTTAAAATAGCTTTTAAATCTGAGATTTAATCATGTAAAATCAACCCATATATATGTACTACCCATAGGACTTGGTTTTGTGTTCATAGGAGACCCATAGAGAAAGTTATGGTACTTCTTGTGTCAATTGTGAGGGAATTCCGAATTGACATTTTGTTGTGTGTGTCAATTGATCCTATAGATAAATTGGGCATATGCTTATGTGTTTGGGGCTAGTGTCGTATCCACAATTGGGTACGTGTAGGTCGTATCCCAATAATTTGGTGATACGTGTTGTTTTGGGGGTTTTTCCTCCGACACGGGACTTTGTACATGTCGTATTTTGACACGGATACATAGATCTACATTTGACACTTTGATTTATTCATAAATAATATTTGTGACTTGTTTGTGTCCTTCGGGGTGCAATTGGTTGTGTGTTGGAATCGTGTCGCATGCGTATCCTAGATCTAGTGGGATACGGTGTGATACTCTCCATTTGTGTGTGTTTATGTGTAGATCTAATTATTTGTGCCTTAATTCTTGAATTATGTTTTAGTATATATATATATATAGATGTTATATATTTATTATAGTGTATTTATTATGGTATTTATTGTAGCATAGATCTATGTATTTTATGTGTACCAATATAATGTATAAATATATATGTAGCTTTCTTTTACATACATTTTTATATGTTGCAAATTATGTTAGTAGTATAAATTATATGTAAATATTTTATAAAATATATTTATGTGTTTAAATGAGTAATTATATTAATTATAATTATTATATAATTAATTGTATATAAATGAATGTATTTTTATGTGTGCATTTAACTATGTTAAAATATGTACATTAGTACATAGAATGTGTTTTATAGCTATTAGTATTTATTTATTTATATGTGTAGGATTAAGTATATATATAGAAGTATATATTTATTTAATTGATTTATATAAATATATATTGATTTATATATTTATATATTAGTATATATATTGTTTACTTTTGGCAACAGTAGCATTTAATGACAGTTTCTGTCATTAAATACCAGCAGCAGCCGCTGTAGCATAATGGGTATTTAATGACAGTTCTGTCATTAAATAGCAGCGGGCGGGATTTTTAACAGCAGCACCGACAGTCGTCAACTGTGACAGTTGAGAACTGTCACCAATAGGGTGACAGTGGTGCTTTTGCACAGCAGCTTTGGCGACGGAGTTTTCAGTGACAGTTCAAACTGTCACAGAAAGTCTGTTTATTGAAAATCAATGTTTTTCCACACAGTTTTTCAGTGACAGTTAGACAGTTTTAGTTTATAATTTATATATTATATTTATATATATATATATATGTATATATATATGTATTTATTGTGAGATATAATACTAGTATTGTTATATTCTTAATTGTATAATATTAGTTTATATATATTATATTAGGTATAAGGGTAAATACTATATCTAGGTATCTTGAGCATTACCTTGTGGAAACCAAGGTAAGTGGGATATTCAAGATACGGGATTTGGGTATCGAGTTGTGACTTTGTGTGGGTACCAAGTTGGTTCAAAACCATGGTTCCTAATTGTTGTAAATTAATATTCTATATTATTATACTTTATTGTTGATATATAGGTATTGTGAGGTTTACCTTGGATTCACGTATCCGAAGATACGGTATCCTAATATTTTAGGTTGTGGTTCCTATGACTTAGATTTTAGTATTTTGACCCAAGATTTTGGTGCTAGACTTGTGCAACCTAGAAATAGATAGTTGACCTTGGTTTGACCATAGTTGACCATAGTTGACTTAGAGTTGACCATAGTTGACTTTTGACTTAGAATTGACTTATTGACCTAGAAGTTGACTAGTTTAACTTATTCTCTTTTCGAGACCTTGTATTGATGTTGTATTCCATATCTAGGTCTTCGAGGCACCGAGTCAGACATCTATGAGACTGTTCATTGGACTTCAGGCGAGTACATTCTCTGATAGTTTCTCATTTATGATATCCTCTATGTTCATTGTATCTAGTGTAGATATCCATGTTCTCTTGACACTATGGTTACACGGATTGGTATATCCGGATCTCATCATGAGATATTATTCCTTGGTATATGGTGTATATGGTGCAAGTATTGTTTTATTGGTTATCTTGTACATGTACAGACACCGATTCTCGGGAAGACTAGCTATCTTCTTGGGGAATCTAGTGCCATAGCATACCGTGGTTGGATCTATTATACCAGTCGAGGGTAGGGAGTATTAGTATAAATATGTGATCAATATCCCTATTGAATAAAGTACTGATTACTGAATAGTGTTTATCATACACCACACGTTTGATTAGCCAGGCCGCATTGCATCTTGCCCAAGCCGATCACATGTTAAGCTAGTACTCACACACTTAGTCATTAGTATTATTGTTTCATTGGCATATTGTTCATTATTGTATTTATTTCCAGTATTTCCTTATTGTATATATATCTCTTATATCTATTGTGCATCTTGTTTATCCACAGCTATTTACTGTTACATAGTTTTTATCATTAATTAGAACTGCTGTTAGAGATGTACTCTGCTCATTTCCTGACTGGATATATTTTTCCAGATGACACTGAGGAGTAGTACCCTACCTATTATGGATCCCAGGATGTTGTGGGTTTAGATTCTGAGACCCTGGCTCAAGAGGGACTTATCCCAACTGAGACAGTTGACCCTGGAGTTGTAGCCTCGTAGTATTCTTTTGTACTGGATTTGTCTCCAGCTTATTTCTGTATTTCTTCAGACTCATTGATGTATTATTTTAGACTCATGAGTTATTTTGTGACTATTCTATTCTTATCCGATTCATGCTTATTTCTATCTTAGTTCTGTGATTGAGTATACTATCATTATTGGTGGTTCATTATATTGTTAGATAGATTATCTAGACAGCGTTCTACCGCCGATTCTGCGGCGTAGGCTGGGCGTTGTTTCCGACTAGTACCCTTACACAGGGTGCGGGTCGTGACAGTACTATGCATCCAACTTTAGAACGCATGCACATAACAATCATGTGTCCAACAAGATGGGTATATGCTGGAGGGGCGCATGTTGCTAGGTCGCATGGTACTCCATCGTCCCAGAACAGCAAGTTCGGCCGTAGAAAAGCTCCAAGAACCCGAAAACTTGTTACCTTCATAAAAATGTCATTTCAACTCTAAATCAAGTGAACTAAAAGCCAAAATGCCTGAAATAGAATACTCTATCACCTAGGAAAGCTGGTTTTCTAAAATACTATATTTTAATAGATTAAAACCAAGAAAAACTTATGGAACCTATGAAAACCCTAAACTAAAAATATAGATCTATACACATCCACCCATCAAAACCAAAAACTCCAAACATTAGAAGTATTTAGAATCATAATGTACATATATTAGACTAATAAAATGCAAAAAAAGAGCAAGTATTAAAATCTAATGGTTTCTCCATATCATGCATGGTGTACCTGCCTAAAATGAAAGAAGGAGAAGAAATGAGAGAATAAGGAAAAAGAGAGAGAAATAAGTTGGGTTATATAGCTAGGGTTTATGGTTTAGGCCATGGGTTCTCTTATAACTTCAACCAACCTACAAAATAAACCATGAACCACACTAAACCAAAGAATGGGTCTAGTCTCCATGCAACCTAATAAATATACAAGCAGGAAATAATACGTCCCAAATACGTATATCAGGAACAGGGAGTAAGATGTATATTTTCTGCTCTTGCTTTACTTATCTTGTACTTATCTCTATGTAAAACCCCCTTCCTAGAAAATCGTATATACCTTTTTATTTATTAATTATTAATTAAATTATAGTAATTAGGGCTAAATAGGAGAAATAGATTTTTAATAATTTTTATTTTAGGTGTTCGGACACTTAGAGGATTTATGGGACCATCAGGAATTTTTCGAAATTTATTCCATGTAGGAGACCCCTTGAGCAGATGCTAGCCTAACGGTGTGCATTATTCTAATCTATAAATTTTCTTATGAGTATATATATATATATATATATATATATATATATATATATATATATATATATATATATACAAATATATATATGTATATATATATTTAAGAGAAGAAAAGAAAAGAAGTTATTAATAAACTAGTAAACTAATATAATAATAACTATAATACTAATAACCCAACTGTGTTGGTTTCATAGCAACTTAACTACTTAGTAACACCTAGCAAACAAAGCACAGCAACTTGCTAGCAAAAAAAAAAAAAAAAAAAAAAACTAGCAAAAACCTTCCGCACAAGCAACATTCCTATTCCACTTTACAGCAGCCAACGCCCCTTAGAATTCCCATCCAGCGCCTTGCAACCCACGGACCCGAACCATCCTCTCTCCCTATTCCTATTCATAATATACATATATATATATATATATATATATATATATATATATATATATATATATATATATATATATATATATATATTATTTCATAAAACCTAAACCTAAAATTTCTAGACCCCCTCTTCTCATCTAGAGCGCCACCGCAGCCAGAGAAACCCGCCAGGCCGTCCAAACCAATCCCGACGACCCGACCCCGCGTACTGCAGATTCCCACACGAGGCACCTTTGTCCCGGAGTTATTTCCCGTCGACTCGCTCAACCAAACGTCGTTCCGTCTTCACCGGTATGCTCACCCCTTAACCCTCTTCCATATTTGTATAATAGTCGACCTCGAATAACGTGTACCCATAGGCGAAAACAGCGTCCAAGTTGGCGCAAGCAGACCGAATTCTGGGATCGCAGAAAACTGCGGTAACCACCCCTATTGCCGAGTTCGTATCTCCCACTACAGAGATCCAAATTTGGTGATTTTTTTGTTATGTGTAGAACACTTGACCTAGTTTATTTTCTATTAAATAATCCTAGATTATTAGCTGCTGTGGACAGAATTAAATTTGTCACAAAACTCCGCGAACCTACTTTTTCCAGAATTCTAAAAGTTGTGAAACGGAGCGCGCCCCGCCAAACGGGACTGCCCCGCCGTGTACCAAGCGTACCGAACGGTGCACGCAGCATAACCGGACACGTAAAAATTCGTAGGAATTGATTCGGATGCGTGTGCGCCCCGGAATCAGGCCGTATTCGCGGACACACCCCGTGTCGCAACTTTTGTAGAACTCGTACGTATTTTCTGCACGCTTGTCAGATTGCGACGAAACTTGCGCCACTGGACTCGTGGTAACGCGCTGGTCCTGTGACCCAATTTTCACGCAATTCTGAGATGGTTGACCAAATCGCCAATTGGCGGGCCCCACAATTGATTTTTTGGACAAAATTGTGTTCGGCTCATCGGAATCCACATTTGGACATACCGTTGGGTTCGTATTGACATTTAGAGTTGTTTGACCTATAGTTTGTCCCATTTAGAGACTGTTACCCTCGGCACACTTTTTGGTGCAAAGTGGACCATACGTGGACCCCACTTTTATCCAAAATTACCGTTTTGCCCCTGTGTCCAAATTGGATGAAAGGGATGTGCTTTTTAGCTATTTTGCTTATTTCGAAAATGTTGGTGATGTTTATTTCAGCATCCAGAGACGTTTGTTCGGAGGTCTTAGTTCCAGGTTCCGTGTCCTTGAAATTTGGGCGCGTACACTTTATAGATTTCTTGCCAGGCAAGTATACCTTGCCATTGTACTGTATTTACATTCCATATGAGGCATGCATGTTTATTTTCTGTTTATTTAGTTCATTTATTTTAACTGCTATATAAACTGAGCGTCCAAGGAAACTTGGGTGCAACGACGGTGTCGTCGTACTATGTTTTTATTTATGTATATGCATTGGACCTACTTTATGAGACTACCCCATTTTTATGAGGCATTTATGTTTCATTGGCCATGACACTATTCTTACACGAGTGTGAGTCACATATAGGACATGGACTTGCGTACTCGGCTGGCCACTGGTACGTATAGGTCGTGCGACGGATAGGGATAACTGCCAATAGAAACTTTGCATGCTAGTAGACCTGGCGGTTATTAGAGATTTATCGTGTCATGGACATGACATGCTTAGAGAATTGGGTGGGGAGAACAACAAGTACCGCATTTGAGCTCATTTGCATTTTTTTCTATTGTGCGGCCGGATTCTCCGCTGGAGATACGGGCGATGATGACCACTATATATTATATTATTATCAGACGGGCCTCCGACGTTCGAAAGTCGTCGTGCCTTTGTAGGCCCCTGGATCTCCAATAGAGAACCATGCCAAATCCCAGTTTTCAGCCAGATAGCTCACTTGTGGGGAAAGGTGTTCTTAACTGCATTTACTTAGATGGTTAGGCGACCCCAATGGATGTTTATTTTTAGTACTTTATTGGCATGTTATTATGTATCTTGTTACGTCCCTCTGAGGACCTGGTCCCTTTCCAGATATAGATGAGCAGGAGTACCCGCAGGAGTATGGACCTGGACCTGACGCTATCTATCAGTCTGAGGCGATCTTACCTTCTGATTATATGTGATTCATTGCAGCTGTTTAGAGATTCTAGTTGCTATTCTTTTTCGAGACATTTATTCTTATATTAGAGTTTATTCTCTTCTCTCTTTAGTAGTTTATTATAGTCGATTTGCAGTGGATTTGTTTCCATCCGACTATCACACTTTGAGATTACTATTTGAGACTGCTTCTTTGATATTCAGTTATTGATTTCCATTATTCTATTATTTGTGCTGTGGATGAGATATAGAACTGCGTGTGACTTGTTGTGACATATATTACCACTGTGGATTGGATATTCATATACAACGTACGTCTGTATATGGTTTCCATATATTGGAGTTCGTATACATACGGCTGGCGTGTTACGTATTCCTAGTCCTACGTATTTTGGGACTGGGGCGTGACATATTTTTGTGGTGGCCCATGCAGGTCGAGAATATATTGTCTCGGTTACTTAACTGTACCGAACAAGCCTGCGTATAGGAATAGAGTATAAGGATCTCATCCATGCTTGACTGAAACTCATCCTTCCTATTTAATACTTGCATCTTGTTTGATTTCTGTACTTTTTCTAATCATTTCGTACATCACCTGCAGAGAGATGGATTTGCAAAATGGATGTACTGCCGCCGATGGCGACGCAACTTCTGGAGTCAATAGTCAGACTCAAGGAGGGACCCCAACGATTCCTAGGCTTCCGGGGCCAGATGGACAGACTCACACTCCAGTTCCATCTGATCTTCCCGCTTCACCTATTGGGAACCTTCCACCTGTCCCAGTACCGCAAGATGGCCAAGCGCAAATGTTCCAATTCTTTCAGATGATGATACAGGAACAGAGGCAGCAGGCAGCCGAGCAGAGGCAAGAATTTTTGGCAGCACTGGAGAGGATGGCTGCACAGGCTACTGTACCAGCCCAAGCACTAGCTCCAGTACCTCGAGCTAGGGTTGGATCAGTAAAGGATTTTGTTCAGATGGGTCCAAGGCAGTACGAGGGCACTGAGAGCCCGGAGGAGACTACCAACTGGATCACTCACACGCAGAAGCTACTGGAGGCATCGCAGTTACCTACGGACCTATGGATGACGGATATACGGACGCTTCTAGAGGGTAATGCTCATCACTGGTGGGAATCCATGGAGCGCCAGTTGGGTACTTACCAGACTTGGGAGCAGTTCTTAGAGTACTTTGAGGGAAAGTACTTCCCGGACACTGTCAGGGACACCTTGTATGATCAGTTTCTTCACTTGGAGCAGGAGAACCGAACAGTGGACGAGTATGATGTCGAGTTTAGTCGACTCAGCAAATATGGGGCTGCTTTGATACCAAATGACTTGGCTAAGGCTAAGAGGTTTCATCGAGGACAGACCCAGGAGCTACAACATTATACAAGCTCGCAATCCCGATGTAGTGCCTCAAATCCCGATCCGACCGGGACGAGCACTATATAATTGGGCTTGTGGCTAGTCCGTCTAAGTCGTAACTTAGATCTCGACATCTTCTTGCCACGGACAAAATGCGATGATCCTTTCTAACTCATGGAAATGCCTCTATTGAAACGAGTCCAATAGTTTTCGTGTTTTGGTTGCTTGGATTTGCTTGGATTTTGCTTGCTTGTCGCTTTGAGGTTTTGGATTTGTGTTGCTTTCAATTTGCTTGGTTTTTGCTGCTGGTTTTATCGTTTGGAGCTTGAGGTTTTGGAGAGTTCGGCAAGGAAGGATAGGCAAGATTTCTAACTCGGTGCTCGTACTGTTTCAGGTCCGCGTAACTGACGTTTGATCGTCGCTAAGCGGGATTCCTAGTTTCAGCCTCTTTTCCCTTAACCAGTGAGTGGTTTGGTCCCTTCTTTCCTACTTCTTCATGCCAACATCTCTAAGTTTCAATCGTTCACTCGATGATGCCCGGTTGGATGCCTAGGAAATCCTTAGCCACAGGCATGCCAGCCACTAAGAAAGGAACATGGGAATTGTAGACTATTTTCATTATATGCTTGCACTTATTATAAACTGAGGTTTTGAGAAAGGAAAGTTGGTTGTTGGTGGCGGCCTGGTGCCTCGGATAGAGTTTGGACTTATAGGATAACTGAATCGGAACACCGCTTGGAAAATATAAACTGTTGCATGAGATATATATATGTTGCTGCTTACTTCTTCTGTTTCTTTCAATGCATTGTATGTAATATGAATTATTCATGCATTTGTATGGTCTGGGACAACTTGTGCACAAGATTTGGCATTTCCTCGAAACGGCTTTTCGGAGCACTGGAACCGTATCGATCCGGAGGGAAATATTTGATTCATGCACGTCACGATGCATAGCGGGACCTCCAGCAGGGCTTGCTACCCGGGCTGATAGGGCGCGCCGCTAATGCTTGAAATATGTCCCTAAGGTGTCGATCACACCAATGACCGCATAGAATAGAACGCATGCTAACTTATTGTCTTGTGCAGATGGTAAGTATACTTGTGTTTCGTTTCAGGGAAGGCGTGCATCGATTGAGTAAGCAATCGGTGTACTGGTTGGATTCGATGCTATTTTTATTCCTATCAAAATATGCAACTGATATGAATTGATTTCACTTGCTTCCTTATAGAAGCTATCTTAATGCATGCTCGCCCCTAACAAGCTAGTGTCGATTTAGTCGAGTGGGTTCATCCCGCTCACCAGTACAAGTTGAGTACTGACCCACGTTGTGGGCAACTATTTCAGGCACTCAGACGGTGCAACGCTAGAGCATAGCTAGGAGGCGTTAGGAGCGCCTCTATTTTGAAGTATAGCTGGAGTCAGTTCATTTTGGAGGCAGGGACTTCAATCTATACAAGGGCATAATGTGCAAACGACGTGGACTATCTGACGGAGCGCGCCCTTCATTTTGAGTTATCTTTTGTAATGTAATTCAATAGCCGAGAAGGCGCATCAATGTAAACTCTATGTAAATTACTCTGAATTATTAATGAAAAAGCATGTTTTCTTCCGCATTTGTGTTCAAATCTCTATGAATGTGTTTTATTAATTGTGTTTCAAAATGGGTTCCTAAAACTGTAAGTTCTTGCCTTGTGCGAGCGCAACTCCAGGCTCGCACGGCATCACGCCCTTAGCGAGGACGAATCGGTTCCGTAAATGACCTAGCGAGGACGAATGACCCTTTCGGGATCGGGGTGTGACATATTGGTATCAGAGCACGGCTGTACTTCTTTGGGATTTCAAAAGAATATAAAGGAGTTTGATGCGCCTCTCTATTGAGTTGCGTTCGGCGTCCGCTGCATCAGATGAGTCGCTTATACAATGAGCCCGTAGATATAAAATCTATCGATTTTGGAATGTTAACAAGCTACTCTCTTTTGTAGCAATGGCTAAAAAAAATACTGCCGCTGCAAGCAGTGCTCAGCCTATCCAGAGCGATCCGACAAGTTCTGGAGAATCCGGAGGAGCGGGTTCAATCGGTATGTCAGAACGGCTTATGCACCTCATGGAGGTGCAGCAACAACATGCCGTTACTCAGCAGGCAAATATTCAGATCCAATTTGCTGCTCAACAAAAGCAAATGGATACTATGATGCAACTGATTGCATCATTGGTACCCACCAACAGAGGAACGACAGCGACGCCGTCGGCCGTGGCGGTAGAGGATGAGTCAGAAGAAACTCAGCCTTCAGCTAGGAACACCTGTCGAGCAGCAGAGTTCACAAAAATGCATCCACCCACGTTCAACGGACGAGCGAAACCGGACGTGGTGTTGGGATGGATTGCTAAGCTAGAGGGACTCTTCAATCTAGTTGGCATCCGGGGATCCAAGCGAGTGGCCTGTGCATCGGTTCAGCTAGAACTGCTTGCGCATGATTGGTGTGAGGCAACTAAGCAAGGGATTTACGATGCCAATCCCAACTGCAAAATTACTTGGGAAATGTTCAAGTCTGCTTTCATTGAACAGTATATTCTCCGGGCCGTGCGTCAACAAAAAGAAGACGACTTCAGCAATCTGGTGTAAGGGAGTTTGTCTGTTGACGATTATGACTCAGTGTTCGCTAAGCTGGCCAAATTTGCTGGGCATTTCCTGCCTAACCAGCAGGCGTGGTGCTACCGTTTCCAGAAAGGTTTGAATGACGAGTTGCGTAGGGACGTCATTAACCAGAAATGTCAGACATACAGGGAATGCTATGAAGCTGCCCTGGGCAGCGAGCGGATCTTTGGGCGCTGTCCCCCAAAGGTAGAGGCGCAAACCCCCCGTACCAACAACAATAAACGACCTCAGGAAACGGGAGGGTCTGGAGCACAAAAGCGTCCGCACACGTCTGATCATAGGGGACAATCTCAGGCACCGAACTGTACCAGGTGCGGCAAATCAGGGCATCGAGTAAACGAATGTCGGGTTACTGGATGTTTCAAATGTGGTCGTCTGGGCCATAAATAATTTAACTGCCGGGAGGGTAAGCCTAATCAGAACAACGAGAATAATCAGAACAAGGGGCCTCCAGCAAGTGATGCCAATGCTGTGCCAGTAAATCCACAATGCCAAGGTGCTCAAGGCCGAGTCTATGCCTTGACTCGGAATGAGGCATCTGTCTCTGAAACGGTCGTGACAGGTACATTACTTTTCAGAGAATTGCCCGGTAGAGTCTTATTTGATTTAGGTGCTACGCATAGTTTCATATCTGCTGATTTTACTGTTGAGCATAAATTAGCTTCTACTCCCTTAACTATGAATCTTTGCGTAAGCACACCTTCGGGAGTCGACATGCCTGCCCATGCGATCTGTAGGGATGGTTATATTTGCATCGGAGGAAGGAAGCTTTCCTTAGATGTCATTGTACTAGACATTAAGGATTACGATATTATTCTAGGGATGGATTGGTTGGGTGCTTGCCATGCAATAATCGAGTGCGCGGAGAAGCGAGTCGTATTTCGTCTACCCGGCGAGGCAGACTTTTACTATTCGTGCTGCGCTGCACCGAAGACGGTAATGGTGATATCAGCAATTTCGGCAAGGCGTATGCTGCATTCGGGTTGTGAAGGGTACTTAGCTTCAGTTCGAGACACTCGATAGGAAAGTGCAAATGCAGCTCAGGCTGATATTATAGAAGATTTTCTCGACGTGTTCCCGGACGAGCTGCCTGGAATGCCTCCTGATCGTGAGATCGAATTCAGCATCGACACATTTTCGGACGCACGATCGATATCGAAGGTACCTTATCGAATGGCCCCAGCAGAGCTGAAAGAACTTAAGGTTCAGTTACAAGATCTGTTGGACCGAGGATACATACGTCCAAGCATTTCTCCGTGGGGTGCTCTGGTGCTGTTCGTAAAGAAAAAGGATGGATCCATGCGGCTGTGTGTTGACTACCGAGGATTAAATAAGGCGACCGTGCAAAATCAGTACCCTTTGCCAAGGATAGATGACTTATTTGATCAACTGCAAGGTGCAACAGTTTTCTCTAAAGTTGATCTCAGGTCAGGGTATCACCAGTTGAAGATCAAACCAGAAGATATTCAAAAATCTGCGTTCAGAACTCGTTATGGACACTATGAGTTTCTCGTGATGTCGTTCGGCTTAACGAACGCCCCTGCAGCTTTCATGGATTTGATGAACCGCGTGTTTCGGCCGTACGTAGACAAGTTTGTCGTCGTATTCATCAACGATATTCTAATATATTCCAAGAACGAGGCAGAACACAAGGAACACCTGAAGATCGTGTTGCAGATATTACGATAACATAAGTTGTTCGCTAAGCTCAGCAAGTGCGAGTTCTGGTTGAACAGCGTGGCGTTCCTTGGTCATGTCGTCTCGGCAGAAGGCGTCGCCGTAGACCCGAAGAAAATAGAGGCGGTGGTGGACTGGAAATAACCTACGTCAGCCAGCGAAATTCGAATCTTTCTCGGCCTAGCAGGATACTACCGTAGGTTCGTGAAAGATTTCTCTAAACTGGCCTCGCCTTTGACTCGCCTTACTCAGAAAGGGATTGTATACAAATGGAGTGATGAATGCGAAGCTAGCTTTTGGGAACTTAAGCGGCGTCTTATTTCAGCTCCAATTTTAGCACTTCCTGATGGGGTAGAAGAGTTTCAGATATACAGTGACGCTTCAGGACTCGGCTTGGGATGTGTACTCATGAACGGGACAAGGTAATATCGTACGCCTCCAGGCAACTGAAGCCGCACGAGAAAAGCTACCCGACACACAATTTGGAATTGGCGGCGATTATATTTGCATTAAAGTTGTGGAGGCATTATCTTTATGGTGTTGCTTGCAAAATCTTCACAGATCACAAAAGCCTCAAGTATCTATTCACCCAAAGAGAACTGAACCTCCGGCAGCGGCGTTGGCTAGAGCTTATTAAGGACTATGATCTAACGATCGCTTATACTCCGGGAAGGGAAACGTCGTTGCTGATGCTCTGAGTCGAAAGCACGTGGGCTCGTTATCTATAAACAACCGTTTAATTCGAGATCTAGAGGCGATGGACATCGAGTTTCGAGTTCGGCAGTAAGGAGTACAGCTGGCACCACTCCATCTTGAACTGAGTTTACGTGGTAGAATCAAGTCAGCTCAGGAGGGCGATCAGTTCCTAGCGAAAGTACGCGGATTGATCTCGGTGGAGAAGACGTCTGACTTTGTGGCAGGCGAAGATGGGGCCTTACAAATAAAAGGAAGGCTATGCGTCCCTAGCGACCCTGAACTCCGAAGGGAAATTATGGCTGAAGCACACTACGCGAAGTATTCTTTGCATCCGGGGAGCACTAAGATGTACAAGGACTTACGCGGTACCTTATGGTGGCAAGGTATGAAGCGGGATATGGCGACCTTTGTGTCACAGTGCATGGCCTGCCAACAGGTGAAAGCTGAACATCAGAGGCCCGGCGGGGAGATGCAGAACCTCGCTATTCCCGAGTGGAAATGGGACAACATCACTATGGATTTCATTGTGGGATTTTCGAAGATGCCACGGGGGCATGATGCGATTTGGGTCATAGTTGATCGTTTGACCAAATCATCCCACTTTCTTTCCATAAAAGTTGCGTGGAGCGTCGATCGGTTAGCACAGATCTACATAGACGAGATTGTTCGATTACACAGAGTGCCCGCTTCTATCGTCTCTGACCGTGACAGACGTTTCTTATCTCATTTCTGGACTAGCCTACAGTCTGCTTTGGGAACCAAGCTATAGTTCAGTACCGCATACCACCCCTAGACTGATGGCCAAATAGAGAGGATAAATCAGATACTTGAAGATATGTTACGGCTGTGTGCGATCGATTTAAAGACTAGTTGGGACACGCACCTTCCGTTGGCGGAGTTTGCGTACAACAACAGCTACCAATCGAGCATCCAGATAGCACCGTATGAAGCACTTTATGGGCGCAAGTGTCGATCTCCAATCTGTTGGGACGAAGTCGGCGAGCGGCAGGTACTCGAGCCAGAGCTGGTGGAGCAGGCAGTTGAGAAAGTTCGCTTGATTCGGGAAAGACTCCGTACTGCGCAGAGCCGACAGAAAAGCTATGTCGATACTCATCGTAGGCCCTTGGAGTTCATGGTCGGGGATCATGTCTTCTTGAAAGTGACGCCGATGCGTGGAGTGATGCGTTTCGGCGTGAAGGGCAAACTGAGTCCCAGGTTTGTCGGCCCCTTTGAAATACTAGAACGGGTGGCAGTTGTGGCATACCGAATTGTACTACCTCCCATCTTGGCTAGAGTGCACGACATATTCCACGTTTCCCAACTCCGAAAGTATGTGCATGACTCGAGTCATGTAGTTAGCTTCGAACAGCTAGAATTGCGCACGGATTTGTCATACTCAGAGGAGCCGGTACGGATTCTAGATCGTAAGGAAAAAGTACTTCGCAACCATACGATGTCCTTGGTTCGCGTGCTGTGGCAGAACCATACAGTTGGGGAATCAACCTGGAAAGTGGAATCGGAGATGAAGGAGAAGTATCCTTCGTTGTTCATTGAGTCGGAGGTAGGGCCTTGTTCTTAAGTTTCGGGTCAAAACTTTTTCTTAGTGGTATATTATGTAGTGTCTCAAATCCCGATCCGACCGGGACGAGCACTATGTAATTGGGCTTGTAGCTAGTCCGTCTGAGTCGTAACTTAGATCTTGATATCTTCTTGCCACGGACAAAATGCGATGATCCTTTCCAACTCATGGAAAGGCCTCTATTGAAACGAGTCCAATAGTTTTATGTTTGGTTGCTTGGATTTGCTTGGATTTTGCTTGCTTGTCGCTTTGAGGTTTTGGATTTATGTTGCTTTCGATTTGCTTGGTTTTCGCTGCTGGTTTTATCGTTTGGAGCTTGAGGTTTTAGGAAGTTCAGCAAGGAAGGATAGGCAAGATTTTTAACTCGGTGCTCGTGCTGTTTCAGGTTCGCGTAACTGACGTTTGATCGTTGCTAAGCGGGATTCCTAGTTTCAATCTCTTTTTCCTTAACCAGTGAGTGGTTTGGTCCATTCTTTTCTACTTCTTCATGCCAACATCTCTAAGTTTCAATCGTTCACTCGATGATGCCCGGTTGGACGCCTAGGAAATCCTTAGCCACAGGCATGCCAGCCACTAAGAAAGGAACATGGGAATTATAGACTATTTTTATTATATGCTTGCACTTATTATAAACTGAGGTTTTGAGAAAGGAAAGTTGGTTGTTGGTGGCAGCCTGGTGCCTCGGATAGAGTTTGGACTTATGGGATAACTGAATCGGAACACCGCTTGGAAAATATAAACTGTTGCATGAGATATATATATGTTGCTGCTTACTTCTTCTGTTTCTTTCAATGCATTGTATGTAATATGAATTATTCATGCATTTGCATGGTCTGGGACAACTTGTGCACAGGGTTTGGCATTTCCTCGAAACGGCTTTCCGGGGCACTGGAACCGTATCGATCCGGAGGGAAATATTTGATTCGTGCTCATCACGATGCATAGCGGGACCTCCAGCAGGGCTTGCTACCCGGGCTGATAGGGCGTGCCGCTAATGCTTGAAATATGTCCCTAAGGTGTCGATCACACCAATGACCGCATATAATAGAATGCATGCTAACTTATTATCTTGTGCAGATGGTAAGTATACTTGTATTTCATTTCAGGGAAGGCGTGCATCGATTGAGTAAGCAATCAGTGTACAGGTTGGATTCGATGCTATTTTTATTCCTATCAAAACATGTAACTGATATGAATTGATTCCACTTGCTTCCTTATAGAAGCTATCTTAATGCATGCTCGCCCATAACAAGCTAGTGTCGATTTAGTCGAGTGGGTTCATCCCGCTCACCAGTACAAGTTGAGTACTGACCCATATTGTGGGAAACTATTTCAGGCACTCAGACGGTGCAACGCTAGAGCATAGCGAGGAGGCGTTAGGAGCGCCTCTATTTTGAAGTATAGCTGGAGTCAGTTTATTTTGGAGCCAGGGACTTCAATCTATACAAGGGCATAATGTGCAAACGATGTGGACTATCTGAGGGAGCGCGCCCTGGATTTTGAGTTATCTTTTGTAATGTAATTCAATAGCCGAGAAGGCGCATCAATGTAAACTCTATGTAAATTACTCTGAATTATCAATGAAAAAGCATATTTTCTTCCGCATTTGTGTTCAAATCTCTGTGAATGTGTTTTATCAGTTGTGTTTCAAAATGGGTTCCTAAAATTGCAAGTTCTTGCCTTGTACGAGCGCAACTCCAGGCTCGCACGGCATCACGCCCCTAGCGAGGACGAATCGGTTCCGTAAAGGACCTAGCGAGGACGAATGACCCTTTCGGGATCGGGGTGTGACACCCGAGTTTCTTATGCCGAACTACTGACAGAGGCCAAATTTTAGGAAACCATTAGCAGAGGAAAGGGAGGTCAGCTGAGGACACAACAAGGATCAGCAAGGATACAACAAGGACTAGCCAGGACACAACAGAGAGGACCTATCAGACGTCCCTTGGCACAGCAGCATCAGCAACACCGAGCAGCACCGTACCAGAATTCGGGGAAGCCCTACTGCAATTACTGTGGGAGAATCAGACATATTTAGAAAGATTGTCGGACCCGCTTGGGGCAGTGTATGAGATATGGCTCCGGATAACACATGGCAAGAGACTGCCCAATGCAGGCATCGACACTACCACCGCTAGCACAGAGACTAGCGCTTCCAGCACCGAAGCCAGCCCAGCAGATGACCGGACCGGGAGCACCCCGACCCCCAGCAGCAGGAGGATTTCAGAGAGGACCACCGCTACCTACCCAGGAGGAGCAGTATATGAGGATCGGACATGGACAGCCGCAGAGGAACGGGCGAGCTTTTGCATTGGAGGTAGATAACATGGATCATGAGGTGGATGTCATAGCAGGTATTACCCTTGCTTTTACTTTTCCTGCTGTGACATTATTTGATACGGGAGCCACCCACTCATTCATATCATCTAGTTTTATTGCCAAACACAATATTGCTTCTACACCATTATCTAGTTGTGTTAGAATTCTTACCGGAGGAGGAGTTGTACCAGTTAGTCGAGTTTGTAGATCGGGTCCTATAGTGATACATGGCAGAGAGATGAATGCCCAACTCTTAGTCCTTCATATGCCATCTTTTGATATTGTGCTTGGAATGGACTGGCTAAGCAAGTACCACGCTTTCTTCGATTGCTTTGGAGGAAGTATTTTTTTTAAGGTACCAAGCCAGCCTGAACTTGAGTTTGCCCGAGGATCCACAGAAATCCTTGATGGTATGCAGCTCATAATGGACGATGTTGTCTATCATCCCATTATTTCAGAATTTCTAGACGTCTTCCCAGAGGAATTACCAGGACTACCCCTAGACAGAGACGTAGAGTTTTCAATTGAACTAGCACCCGGAGCAGCACCTATAGCATCGCATATTTACAGACTGGCGAAGAAGGAGATGGACGAGCTGAAGGCACAGTTAAAGGAGCTAGAGGAGAAAGGTTTCATCCGACCGAGTGCATCACCCTGGGGAGCACCAGTGTTGTTTGTACCCAAGAAGGATGTGTCAGTACGTATGTGCATTGACTACAGAGCCTTAAATGCAGTGACAATGAAGAACAAATATCCATTGCCACGCATTGATGACTTATTTGATCAACTCAGTGGAGCTAAGGTATTCTCGAAGATAGATTTGAGATCGGGATATCATCAGGTGAAGGTACGGAAGCAGGACATTCCGAAGACCGTATTCAGAACAAGATATGGACACTACGAGTTTTTGGTCATGCCATTTGGATTAACCAATGCTCCAGCGATCTTCATGGACTTGATGAATCGAGTCTTCCACCAGTACTTGGATCAATTCGTGGTCGTCTTCATAGATAATATACTTGTCTATTCGAAGATCCACGAGGAGCACGAGGAGCATCTGCGGATTGTTCTAGAGACTTTGAGGAGAGAGCAGTTATATGCTAAGCTTAGCAAATGTGAGTTCTTCTTGGACAGAGTTTCATTTCTTGGATATGTTGTTACAGGAGATGGTATTTCTGTTGATCCAGAGAAGATCTCAGCAGTTGAGACATGGCCTATTCCTAAATCAACAGCAGAGGTGAGGAGTTTCCTTGGACTTGCGGGATATTACCGACGGTTCGTGGAAAACTTCTCAAGAATAGCGGCACCTATGACTCGTTTGACTTGTAAGGACCAAGAATTTATATGGACCGCCGAGTGTCAAGCCGCCTTTGAAGAGTTGAAGAAACGACTGACTACGGCACCAGTATTGACTATTCCGTCAGGATCAGGAGGTTATGTGATCTACTGTGACGCATCAGGGAAAGGCTTGGGATGCGTATTGATGCAGCATGGCAAGGTGATTGCATATGCATCTAGGCAGATACGAGTGCATAAGAAGAATTATCCAACTCATGACTTGGAACTTGCAGCCGTTGTATTTGCTCTAAAGCTATGGAGACATTACTTATATGGGGAACGAGTGGAAATCTATACAGACCACAAAAGCCTCAAGTACGTCTTCACGCAGAAGGAGTTAAATATGAGGCAACATCGATGGCTCGAGTTGATGAAAGATTTCGAGATAGAGCTACATTATCATCCAAGCAAGGCTAACGTGGTAGCAGACGCGTTAAGCCGGAAGCCAGCAGCTTACTTCTTGACAGCACAGAGGGAACTATTGGAGGACTTGCAAGAGCTTGGCATTGAAGTGATATTACCCGAAGCAGATGGGACACTAGCCAACTTGCAAGTTCAATCATCATTGGTAGAGAGGATTAAGGCAGCTTTGCCTACAGATGCCAGATTCAGGAGACTAAAGGAAATGACAGAGGCCGGAGAGCAGACCGGATTGCGCATTCATGAGGATAGGACATTACGATGTGGTGATCGTCTTTATGTTCCAAATGGAGATATTCGACAGGAGCTGATGGCAGAGGCTCATAGTTCAATTTATTCTATTCATCCTGGAGGCACCAATATGTATCGCGACTTACGACAGCACTTTTGGTGGCATAGAATGAAGAGAGAGATAGCTCACTTTGTAGCTAAATGTCTGGTATGTCAACAAGTGAAGGCGGAGCACCAGAGGACAGCAGGATTATTGTAACCACTTCTGATTCCAGAGTGGAAGTGGGAGCACATCACTATGGACTTCGTCACGGGTTTTCCCAAGAGTCCAAGTGGGAGAGATGCAGTGTGGGTAATAGTGGACCGACTCACCAAGTTAGCCCATTTTATACCTTTTAGAGTGGGTCAGTCTACTGAAGCTTTAGCTGACTTATATATGAGGCAGATCGTGAGATTGCACGGCATACCAGTCAGCATTGTATCGGACAAAGATTTGCGCTTCACATCGCACTTTTGGAGGAGCATGCAAGAGAGTCTTGGTACTCGTCTGAAGTTCAGTACATCTTACCACCCGCAGACAGATGGGCAGTCGGAGCGTACTATTCAGACCTTGGAGGATATGTTGAGGGCTTGCTTGTTAGACTTCGGAGGATCATGGGAGGACCACCTACATCTTGTAGAGTTTTCTTACAACAATAGCTATCAAGGGAGTATCCAGATGGCTCCTTTTGAAGCATTGTATGAAAGAAAATGTAGGTCTCCTGTGTGTTGGAGTGACGTGGGAGAACGTCAGATTCTGGGACCCGAGTTGGTGGTCAATACCGTAGAGACAGTCAAGAAGATTCAGGGACACTTGCGAGCAGCGCAAGACAGACAAAAGTAGTGGGCAGACCTTCATCGTCGTCCCTTGGAGTTCAAAGAGGGCGATCACGTCTTCTTGAGGATATCACCGACCAGAGGCACCATCCGATTCGGAGGGCGCGGCAAGTTGAGTCCAAGGTATATTGGACCATTTGATGTGCTCGAGAGAGTTGGAGAGGTGGCATATCGACTTGCGCTACCACCTTCACTGGAGGGAGTACATGACGTATTCCATGTGTCACAGCTCAGGCGATATGTAGCAGACAGCAGTCATGTTCTTGACCATTCAGAGATCACCATTGGGCCGAGCTTGTCATACCAAGAGCAACCCGTGGGAATCCTTGATCGTCGAGAGAAAGTATTGAGGAACCAGTCTATTCCCTTGGTTCGCGTAGCATGGAGGCATGGCGCGCCAGGAGAATCAACTTGGGAGTGCGAGAACGACATGCACAAGCATTTTCCGAACCTATTCGCAGACCAAGGTATGAATTTACATTGTTAATTTATATCTTATACCATCCTTGCATTCTATCGTGGCTTAATTTTAATTTCGAGGACGAAATTTTTACAAGTTGGGTAGAATGTAAAACCCTCTTCCTAGAAAATCGTATATACCTTTTTATTTATTAATTATTAATTAAATTGTAGTAATTAGGGCTAAATAGGAGAAATATATTTTTAATAATTTTTATTTTAGGTGTTCGGGCACTTAGAGGATTTATGGGACCATCAGGAATTTTTCGAAATTTATTCCATGTAGGAGACCCCTTAAGCAGATGCTAGCCTAACGGTGTGCATTATTCTAATCTATAATTTTTCTTATGAGTATATATATATATATATATATATATATATATATATATATATATATATATATATTTAAGAGAAGAAAAAGAAAAGAAAAGAAAAGAAGTTATTAATAAACTAGTAAACTAATATAATAATAACTATAATACTAATAACCTAACTGTGTTGGTTTCCTAGCAACTTAACTACTTAGTAACACCTAGCAAACAAAGCACAGCAACTTGCTAGCAAAAAAAAAAAAAAAACTAGCAAAAACCTTCCCCACAAGCAACATTCCTATTCCACTTTACAGCAGCCAACGCCCCTTAGAATTCCCATCCAGCGCCTTGTAACCCACGGACCCGAACCATCCTCTCTCCCTATTCCTATTCATAATATATATATATATATATATATATATATATATATATATATATATATATATATATATATATATATATATATATATTATTTCATAAAACCCTAACCTAAAATCTCCAGACCCCCTCTTCTCATCTAGAGCCGCCACCGCAGCCAGAGAACCCCGCCAGGCCGTCCAAACAAATCCCGACGATCCGACCCTGCGCACTGCAGATTCCCACACGAGGCACCTTTGCTCCGGAGTTGTTCCCCGTCGACTCGCTCAACCAAACATCGTTCCGTCTTCACCGGTATGCTCATCCCTTAATTCTCTTCCATATTTGTATAATAGCCGACCTCGAACAACGTGTACCCATAGGCGAAAACAGCGTCCAAGTTGGCACGAGCAGACCGAATTCTGGGATCATAGAAAACTGCGATGACCACCCCTATTGCCGAGTTCGTATCTCCCACCATAGAGATCCGAATTTGGTGATTCTTTTTTTTATGTGTAGAACACTTGACCTAGTTTATTTTCTGTTAAATAACCCTAGATTATTAGCTGCTGTGGACAGAATTAAATTCGTCACAAAACTCTGCGAACCCATTTTTTCCAGAATTCTAAAAGTTGTGAAATGGAGCGCGCCCCGCCAAACGGTACCGCCCCGCCGTGTACCAAGTGTACCGAACGGTGCATGCAGCGTAACCGGACACGTAAAAATTTGTGGGAACTGATTCGGACGTGTGTGCGCGCCGGAATCAGGCCGTATCCGCGGACACATCCCGTATCGCAACTTTTATGGAACTCGCGCGTATTTTCTGTACGCTTGTCAGATTGTGACGAAACTTGCGTCACTGGACTCGTGGTAACGCGCTTGTCCTGTGACCCAATTTTTACGCAATTCTGAGACGGTTGACCAAATCGCCAATTGGCGGACCCTACAGTTGACTTTTTGGACAAAATTGTGTTCGGCTCATCGGAATCCACATTTGGACATACCGTTGGGTTCGTATTGACATTTAGAGTTATTTGACCTATAGTTTGTTCCATTTAGAGACTGTTACCCTCGGCACACTTTTCGGTGCAAAGTGGGCCACACGTGGACCCCACTTTTACCCGAAATTATCGTTTTGTCTCTGTGTCCAAATTGGACAAAAGGGATGTGCTTTTTAGCTATTTTGCTCATTCCGGAAATGTTGGTAATATTTATTTCGGCATCCGGAGACGTTTATTCAGAGGCCTTAGTTCCAGGTTCCGTGTCAGTGACATTTGGGCGCGTACACTTTACGAATTTCTTGCCAGGCAAGTATACCTTGCCATTGTACTGTATTTACATTCCATATGAGGCATGCATGTTTATTTTCTATTTATTTAGTTCATTTATTTTAACTGCTATATAAACTGAGCGTCCAAGAAAATTTGGGTGCAACGACGGTGTCGTCGTACTATGTTTTTATTTATGTATATGCATTGGACCTACTTTATGAGACTACCCCATTTTCATGAGGCATTTATGTTTCATTGGCCATGACACTATTCTTACACGAGTGTGAGTCACATGTAAGACACAAACTTGCGTACTCGGCTGGCCACTGGTACGTATAGGTCGTGCGACGGATAGGGATAACTGCCAATAGAAACTTTGTATGCTAGTAGACCTGGCGGTTATTAGAGGTTTATCGTGTCATGGATATGACATGCTTAGAGCATTGGGTGGAGAGAACAACAAGTACCGCATTTGAGCTCCTTTGTACTTTTTTCTATTGTGCGGCCGGATTCTCCGCTGGAGATACGGGCGGTGATGACCACTATATATTATATTATTATCAGGCGGGCCTCCGGCGTTCGAAAGTCGTCATGCCTTTGTAGGCCCCTGGATCTCCAATAGAGAACCATGCCAAATCCCAGTTTTCAGCCAGATAGCTCACTTGTGGGAAAAGGTGTTCTTAACTGCATTCACTTAGATGGTTAGGCGACCCCAATGGATGTTTATTTTCAGTACTTTATTGGCATGTTATTATGTATCTTGTTACGTCCCTCTGAGGACCTGGTCCCTTTTCAGATATAGATGAGCAGGAGTACCCGCAGGAGTATGGACCTGGACCTGACGCTACCTATCAGTTTGAGGCGATCTTACCTTCTGATTATATGTGATTCATTGCAGCTGTTTAGAGATTCTAGTTGCTATTCTTTTTTGAGACATTTATTCTTATATTAGAGTTTATTCTCTTCTCTCTTTAGTAGTTTATTATAGTCGATTTGCAGTGGATTTATTTCCATCCGACTATCACACTTTGAGATTACTATTTGAGACTGCTTCTTTGATATTCAGTTATTGATTTCCATTATTCTATTATTTGTGCTGTGGATGAGATATAGAACTGCGTGTGACTTGTTGTGACATATATTACCACTGTGGACTGGATATTCATGTACAGCGTACGTGTGTATATGGTTTTCATATATTGGAGTTCGTATACATATGGTTGGCGTGTTACGTATTCCTAGTCCTACGTATTTTGGGACTGGGGCGTGACACTCTATTTAATGTTACATAGTCTTTTTTTATTGGAACTGCTGTTAGAGGTGTGCTTCGCTCTAATCCTGACTGGATAATATTTTTCAGTGATTTATGCTCTCCATTCCGGGATCTCGGGGTGTTGCTATAGACCAGACTGCTCTTACACTGTGGACCTTGTGGTGACAATTGTAGAGATCTAGGCTAGTATTTCTTTTCTATATCATATCTAGTTTCCTATCTTTTAGAATGATATTTATTTTATCTTCTTGTTCATTCTTCCTTTAAATTATTGTGATTGAGTACATAATAGTCTAGTTGTATTTGTATGGTTGATAGCTAGATATTGATGACATAGACAATGTTCTACCGTCGATGCTGCGACATAGGCTGGACGTACCTACGTACTCGTGCCCGATCATGCGGGTGCAGGTCATGACAATGTCTTTCTCCAAAAAATGGTGGACTCCGGTAAAATCCCTGTGGGAGGAGGTACCGAGCAGTGTCACCCTCACTTTTCCAACTAGGGGTAATTTAGCATGGGTATTAGATTTTAGGATTTAATATTGAATATTATTGTGATAATTGTATTAATTATTTATTTATGTTGAGCTATAATTATTGTGACTAGTATTAGTTATTTAATTAGAGACTTGTGTTATTTAGTTTAGTTAGAGAGACTAGCCTAATATTTAGACTTGACACATATGGACCATTTGGACTTGTCATGACAATTAGTGAGCCCAACTTGGACCCAAGTTCATTAGTCATTTCCACTAATTAATTAAGGAGAATTAGTTTAATTACAATTAGTTAGAGACTTCCAAAAACACTCACCCTTAATTATTTCTTATAATTCACCATGTAGGGGTAACTTGGATATTTAATTTTTCTTGGGGAAGGGGGAATAGGTCAGCCACTTTTAGAAGGGGTTCTCTCCTCTCTCTCTCTCTCTCTCTCTCTCTCCTCATTTGTATTGTATTTTGCTTCCAAATTCTAGATCCCCAATTTCCTATTTTTCTTCCATTGATTTTATACACAATTCACCACCAATTCTTTCTCAAATTTATCACTCTTGGAGCTTAGGGGCTTGGAGAAACAATGAGCACTAGGAGGAGGAGCTTTGGAGCTAGAGATCGTGTCTGAATAGTGCCCAATTATATTTTTATTAGAAATCCATCTACCAATTGGTAATTCCCGAATTTTCCTTTTATATAGCTTCTTAATCATGCATTTGACCATTAGGAATGACCCCATGGTATAGGACTAACCTATAGGAACAGTTCTAGGCTATTTGGATATGTATTATAAATTCTATGAGGTAATTTATGGGTATTTTAGGAAAATTATGAATTTGACACATCAATTGTGTGTCATGAGACCAATTAGATCTAATTAGACTTAGACCGGGGTTATGAGACTAGGTACATGTCCACAATTGGATACGTATAGGCCGTATCAAGGTATTTTGTGATACGTACAACACGGGGCTCTATTTTGGGTGTTTTGTATAATTACTTCTCATTTCTCTTTGTAGCAAGTTGTATTAACTAGTATTAGGTGTAATTGATTGGTAGGAATGATCATGGTAGTGGGATTAGGATTTTAGCACTTTGGTTTGAGATGTATCATGAGTATCATGGTTTTGAGCACAATGTGTTTGATTAAATGCCATGCTAGTATGCGATGTGTATTAGTATGTGACATATTTGGCTCTACAATGAGGTTCTTTCCCAGATTCAGTTGAAGTAGTGGTTGGAACTGAAATGGAGTTGAAATATTTTAATGAACATGGGGAATAGAGAGATTCATTTGATGTATGGTTGGCATTGCTAGACATAGCAGCAACAGGGTGAACTACTGCTTATAGCAATAGTTAGTCGAGTGCAGGGTATTGAGGTTGCAGTTGGGGGTTTTGTTATTTGTGTGCACAAGAGTATTGTGAGGGGTATGCGTGAAAACATATGCTGGATGCAGTCATGCAATTATATTTATATAGGTGAGGGGAGACAACACTACTGCCATTAAACTATCGAGTTTGGGGTGAAGGGATAGGTAATGACAAGTAGCAGGAGCAACAATATATGGGGGGAGCTCCCAGTTGCAAGTGTGAGTGGTGTATCCAATTAGAGGGAAGACTGTGATGGACTGAGTATCTGTTAGAGGCAGTAATGTCTGTGTAAAGCTCAAGTTATGGGTAATATGGGAGAGGAGAATGAGAGTCTGCAGTGTGTGTCCAAATTTAGGTTCAATTGGGGGTAAACATCAATGAGTGGTCTCAGGTGCAGAGTTACTAGAGTATCAGGGGTAGTATGCACTGCAGGCAGGGGGACCTGGGTACATGTTCAAGAGGTGCGTGGAAGATGAATTCAGCAGTAGTATCAAGATGAGGTAGTATGCCCTAGGGTCAGTTCCACAGTGATGTTAGGATATGGCCTTGGATTGCAGCAAGCAATATATGTGTGAAGTGGGGTGTATCTGAAATAGATAAATAAGGTAGTATATCCAAGTATTGATATAGGTGACTGTGTACAGTGACTGTTATAGGTTTCAGATATTAGGACAAGGGAGTGTAGGGGGATGTATTGTATTAGTGAGAAGGTTACAGGTATCGGGTTAAGAGGGAAGGAGTAGGGAGCAGGTAACTGTTACTGCTAAGATATAGATATAGCAACAACAATATGGAAGTGAGGTATACATTAGTTAGTTTAATTAGAGTAGAGTATATGTTATTAGTCTATAATAATTATTAGTATTATTGATGATCTTCATTGGTTTCAGTATACAGTATCAGTACACAATATCAGTGCACAAACAGAGCTACACATGTCTGCGAGTGTATTGTTACCAATTTGATTATTAGTTAGTAGGCTAGTTAGTTAGCTAGCTAATGATTAGTTTTAATTAGTATATGCTAAACTATTCGTTACCAGTCAAATATATATATATATATATATATATATATATATATATATATATATATATATATATATCAATGTCAGTTAGTCAGTTAACATATCTCTAAGGACAGTTAGTATCACTGAGATTGGTTAGTAATAGTTAGCTATTAGTATCAGTTAAGTTAATGTATCAGTGAGCCATTATTACAGTTAACATATCTCTAAGGACAGTTAGTATCACTGAGATTGGTTAGTAATAATTAGCTATTAGTATCAATTAAGTTAATATATCAGTGAGTCATTATTACTTGGTGATATATAAGGTAACTCAGTATATAGATTAGTGAATAGCTAACAGATATTAGCTAAATATTAGATAGTATAATTAGCACTAGCAAGTATAGTCTTATACTAGTTATTATTGACTTATAATATGGGTAATAACCTAGTATAGCTATGATAAGCTAGTTTGAGCTAGTTCGTGACCAATATAGACCAATAACCTAGAATGGGCCTAGAATCATGCATTAGTGTATTTTAAACCATTCCTCTCTTATTACACCAATTAACATAATATTTTCTAAATATGATTGTGTGACACTAGCTTGGGCATCGAGATACACCCTTTGCTTCGGACCAGAGGTGAGTATATTTCTCTGTAAGTTTTTATTTCATGATAGTGTATATATCACATGTTCTAGAACTGTATACTTGATTCTGACACAGTAATTTCATAGACTGGTACTATATGAATCCTGTCTGGAGATGTTATCCCTTACCGTGTTCAGCGGATACTCCTTTATATATATTTCATCTTATGTATCGAATATTGATTTTAGTGTACTTCGTGTTCATACACTGCTCATGTTCAGTGTGCCTATATTCGTGTTCATAATGTGTCATGATTGGATCCATAAGTATTGGTTAGGATGGGGGAGTAGAAGTTGGTTATGTGCTCAAGTCTAAGTGTATTCATGTACATGTCGATTACATATCACACGTATAATCGAGTTATCATATTGTATTCGTGTTCAACCCAAACCGATCACATAATAAACTTGTACTCTATAGCACAGTAGCTAGTTTTATCTATTTCTTTTCATTGCAGATATTCTATTGCCTTTTCTTCATTCCAGTTTATTACCTGTTCATTCTAGTTTATTTTATTCTGATATTTAGTTATCTTGTATTCTTTTCTATTATCTGTTATATATGCTCGATTATGTAATTGAAACTGCTTTCAGAGGTATGTACTTTGCTCCAATCCTGATTGGATATATTTTTCAGATGATTGGCTCATAGACCAGTATCCCATGTACTACGGACCGTAGGACGACATACCATTAGAGGATACTTCTTTAGAGCAGGAGGACTTAGTACCAGAGCCTGAGAAGGCTTAGATTATTTGTTTAGATTTGTATTAGGCTTTATTGAGGCTTATGGCATATATATATTATTTTAGACTTGCGGATGTATTATGACTCTTTTCCTTTGTTACTGTAAACCCCCTCGTTTATTTTTATAGATAGACTAGTTTTTGGTTAGAAATTTTAATTTAGCAACAAATATTTGAGGTTTAGAAATTAGTTGCAGTTGTCTGGTTATTTATTTTAACCCTTGGTGCACCTTACCGTTGTTGCAATATTTAGAGCCCAACATTAGCCCTTAATTTCCAACTTATTATTACACTCTTGACTTGACAAGCCAACCTAGGCGCTGGACTTTTTCGTCACTCACAAACACAATCCCTTGTGCTCTAATTTAATTGCACAACTTCCCATATCCGAAATCCATTCTTTAATCCTGTATCATGTACCTTTGTTGTTTCCATCAATTTTGGGATACCTACTCAACCCGTTTAGCCGGACCAATTAAAGGATCCAAGACTGACACCAAGCCTACACCGTTTATGACCTTTGTGTCACTCTAAATTGAGACCCCATGTGCCCCCATTTAATTTAAGAGCACATAATATTTTATTTTAATTAAATTGGGGATACCAACTTTTAATCCCAACTTAACCCCAATTTAATCCAATCTCTCATTCTTTAAGCCCATGCAAAATACACAACACCCCCTCACCCTACAAAACACCAAACACCACTTTCCACACCAAATCCCTATTATTTTACATGTTTGTGCAAATATCCAAAAGTTAAAGGGCTTATTTGTAAAAAGGGATGATAGGTGTCATCACCTCATTGGTCCAAGCCAATGAAGAAACCCTCTCCCTCAACCATTGACCGGTCTTATCCATCCTTCTCTCCCCTTTGTATGAAAAATTCTTTCATATGAAATCTAAGCCATCCATTCAAAAATTAGAAATCAATCCTCACCACACACACTCCTATTTAATGTCTCTTTACACCCCTCTTCCCAATGCCGGCCCTAATACCAAAACATTGGAAACCCCACCACCACTCTCTCTCTCTTCTCCTTCTCCCTACATTGCTGCAGCCGAATATTTCTTCCTTCCATTCTCTTCTTCTCCTTCTTCTTCTTCTTCTTCTTCTTCTTCTTCTTCTTCACTTCTCCTCATCCTTTAGTCCGACCGACTATCAACTCCGGCAGCCAACTGCTAACCACCTCGACTGTGCCACCGACCTCCTCCACTCGACAACACCTCGACCCCAGTCACTACTCCTTCACTGGCCAGCAGAACCACCACTGCTACTTTATGCTGCTAACCTCCTCCATCACTTCCTCTCCTTGACCATCGACCGACGACCACCGCATCTCCATCTCCAACCCCGCATCGTTTCCATCATCATCATCATCATCATCATCATCATCATCACAGCACCACTGTGACCGCCACCACCCGCATCTCCAGCACCACCACACGACTGTGCAAACCGACCGAGCTCCCCACCTTGCTGTCGACTCCACCACCACCACCTCTGATACTCCGGCCACCGACCGGCCTCCATCTCATGGCCAAGCCATTCTCTGGCCACCCGCTGTCGACCCTCATCACCATCATCATCATCATCACCAGCAGCCCGACCAGCCTTCCTTCACTCCGGCGAGCCACTACCACCACCTTCACGACCACTCCGGCCAACCCCTCGGCCAACGAACACCACACGATACCGAGGTAAAACTCTCCCCATCTCCATATAGTTAGCCTGTTATTGTATAATGTATATTGTTATATAGCTTAGATAGTTTTAGGGTTTTGAATATGAGATTTTAGGGTTTATTACATGCTTTTGATGGTTATGAATATATATATAGTACTTAGGGTTTTATGTTATGATTTGTGATGGGTATCAAGGAGCAGGTTAAATAAATATAAAATGGTGTATGATATCATTAGGTTGTTCATTGGTTGATGATTTGATTACTATTGATGAAATCGATTGAGGAATATAAAAAGGTATATGTGAGCTATGTATCTGTGAGAGGGTGTTTGAATAATAAAATGACGTTTATGAGGTTTAATAAATAAATTATTAATTTTTTCGAGGATGATATTTAAATATGCATGTTAACGTCTGTGAATACTGGGGTAAAAATCGGAGGATTGATCATGGCTCGAACTACTGATAAACACCGTGATGAATAGTGGGATTGAGGATTTGTTTGATAATATTGTACAGGTGATTAAACGGATTAGATGTAACATACCTTTAGTCAACCTTGTTCAACCCTCTAGCTTAGTGTCTATGTGAGTTGTAACAGAGGTTTAAACATATGCTAGACGTGTGTCATATCTTATTTTAGCTTCGTAATAGTCTATTGATTGAGCTTGTATCTCGTCTCTAGGTACTACGAGACCCGCGGACTTGGACGTTGTATCGGAGACCCATCTTCAGCATCCGGATCCAGGCAAGTGTACCTTGCCACCCTGTATTTCAGTTACCAGATATTTTATTTATTTATTATATGCATTATGCACGTTATGGATTAGAATCATTACTTCGCGTCCGGGTCACAACCGGGTGCAGACGTTCGTTGGTAACATCTGGTAATGAGTGATAGATGTTCGCAATACCTTGATGTACACACTTGGTTATATCATAACCTTAGGACACATCCAGACACTGTCATTGTGCCAGATTTCCTGTATCCAGATATTGTCAACGGGACTAAAAACTAGGATAACTTTAGGGTCGTGATCGTTGATAGTTTTTTCAGTATGCGAGACTGCTAGATAGAGGTTCAGGTTCAGCTCGCACTCGTTGACCGCTTGGGAAAGGGAAGACAGCTACTAGACGTTTGGGCTCCTCTACACGCGCTATATATGTATATATTCTATTTCTGTAGTGTTTCTGCATCCGGAGTAGTAGTATCACCCGTGTGACTCTTTGCGGAGCTACGGTACGTCCTGTGTGTTTCCATATCCGGAGCTACAATTTTTTTTGGACAGCCCACGCATCGAACATTGTCTTCAAACTGTGTCTCACTTAGGTGGTTATGCTAGATTACACCATCGTTGCACTTATTCTTTCTATTATACTTTGGCATGCTGTATTTTTGTACTTTGTTACGTCCCTCTGAGGACCTGGTTTTCTTCCAGTCTTAGGCGAGGAGGATTACCCAGAGGAGTACGGACTGGGAGCATATCCAGAGGCAGGACCCGTTGCAGAGGACGAGATTATTCCTGAGGACTTCGTTTGATTTCTGGTAGTGACTTCACCCTGGGACGGTATTACTATCTAGCTTTCAGATACCGTACCTAGTTATCTTACTGCTTTCCTTCATTTCAGTATATGTACTAGCGAGTTTGTTCCCGTATGACTCTTCTAGTATTTATACTATGATACATTTCTCGTGATATTTCCCTTCTGCACAATAGTAGTTATGATTACCTCTATGTGCTCTTTATATGTTGCCTGCGAATGAGATTTAGTTTCAATGTTTCTGTGTTATGTGATTGGGTTTTATCATTGTACTTTACAGCTTAGGTGCACTCCGTCGAGCCTATTAGATTGGGATGCCCGCCGAAGTGTGCTGCTAGCCATTGTCACGTGGCTCAGTTCCTTATTTGGAACTGGGGCGTGACAGTTACTCCATCTCGTGCTTATCTTCCTTAGTTTGTATTATGATTGAGTATAGTTTATCATTATCAGATATCATATTGTTCCTCCGTTTGGAGTTGAGATGATTGACATGTACTATGTATATATATTGTATGAGATGTTTAGATAGTAGAGTTAACCCAGACAACGTTCTACCATCGTTGCTGCGGTGTAGGCTGGGCGTTGCTTACTACTCGTATCTTTATTTCAGTTGCGGGTCGTAACACATTTTTAGTGGTGGGCCATGCAGGTCCTAGAGTCGCAAGTAGAGCGATATCATAGTGGTACTCACCTAGAGTACTGCTATGAGCCTGCTTTAGGATATAGGATTTAGGCTGAGAGTATACTCAATCACAACTAGAAAATATTTTTAAATATCTGTTTTGCTATCCTTATCTATTGAATGTTTGTTTTACTTTGAATAATTTTATCCTCCTTTGATGATATTGTATCATACTCAATATTGATTCCTTTGTTCAATCTATCTTCAGAATGTCACCGAAGACGCGTTTCTAGTGCTAAGGTCGCAATGTCAGCGAGGTCGGTCACTTCGTCGCCTATGAGGGCAGCATCAGCAGACGCTGTTCCAGCGGCTACATTCCAAAGGTCCGTTTTACCAATCTAGGTGGGCGTTTCCATAGCTGCTTTCGGAGGTGCTCCACCTCCGGTACAGAGGGCAGCGCCGACAGTTTCAGGGGATCTTTCACCCCCCCATCCGCAGTCGATCAGACGTAGATGTTTGCGCTTTTTCAGCAGATGATGGAGGCAGCAGCGCCAATCAGAGGTTATGAGGCAGGGCATTGAGAATGCTCACTAGATTGTACTCACAGCAGTCAAGAGAGTCGCCTTAGTCCAGCCACAAACGGCACCACCTCAGTTTACCCCGCAGCAACCGCGACCGGGGACTATCATAGATTTCAAGAGAATGGGGCCGAAGGACTTTAAAGGTACTGAAGGAATTATTTATGCTGATAATTGGATAGAAGGCATTGAGCGAAACCTGCGACTGACGCAGATTCCATAAAGGTTGCGGGTGGAGGCCGCATGAAGTATAATGTTTGATATCGCGTTGACTTGGTTCAGGACGGACCCCAGTATCTCAGTACTAGGACTTACTTGGGAAGCTTTTAAGGAGCTCTTTAAGGAAAAGTTCTTTCTAGATGTTGCTCTGACATCTCTAAAGAGCCAGTTTCAGTACCTCGTTTAAGGAGGTATGACGGTGTATGAGTATGCGGTAGAATATTGCAGATTAGGTCGCTTTGTGGAGGGACAGAACCCCAGAGGAAGGGCTAGGAAGTTCAGGAAGGGACTAAACAAGGAGATCAAATCATATACGAATGGAGGTCCCACCGCTACTTTTGAGGAGATTCTGAGGCAGCACACCGGGCAGAGGATGATCTAGAGCTTGGCTCTAAGAGGCCGAGGGACATAGGAGGATCCAGTACTAACACGGGTATAATAAAGCGGATTATTGTTCTGATTATGTTCTTGTGCTAGTTTAGTTTAATTTCCAAGACGAAATTATTTTTAAGGAGGGTAGACTTGTCACTACCACATTTCTAGAATATGAGTATTTTTGTCATTTGTAATATATATATATATATATATATATATATATATATATATATATATATATATATATATATATAATAGTTTATATAATCTTTATTGTATATATATTCTAATTATTAATAATATGGGTTAGTGGATTAGACTTGATGTGACCATTGGACTCAAATATTAGACTAGTCATTTCCTTCATTCATTAGGGAACTAGTTAAATCCCTCATTAGAATATGAAAACTCCACTAGTCAAACAACTCTTCATGACAACCATAGATGGCATATTGGATATTGTGCCTTAGCCAACCCTAGGTTGTAGTGGCCGGCCCTATATAGGAGAGGGGGGAGCCTCCCTCAAAGCTTCATTTATTGTTCATAAAATCCTAAGTGAGTTTTTCCCCAAACCCCTTCATTCCTCCTCCAAATTTCAGTAAATTAATCCCAAATCCCTCTCATTTCCCTCATATAAGAAGCCTAGAAGCTTAGGTTTCAAGGAGCATTAGAGAAGAAGAAGCTTGCATAGGGAATCCTTGGCTTTGCATTGGAAATCCATCTTCCAAGAGGTAAAATTATAAAATCTTTCTTTTAAATTCTATTTTTATTGTTTTGTTGGCCATTAGGAGCCCATCCATGGTTTAGGAGTACCCACAAGGGGAAAGAATGAGTCTCTATTGGTTTCTATAGTATTTTCTTTATGGTGTTGTGTGTATATTTAAGGTTTTGGTGTTTATGGTTATTTTACCCTATTTTTTCATAACAGCTGATCATATTATATAAATATAATTATATTTAATATTTGATATGTTATTAGTTGTATATTGGGTTTTTGGCATGAGTATACCATTAGTATCATATTGTGCACTCAAGGTGCTTGATAAAATGACCATTATGATGTGTATCTAGTTGTTGAGGTGAGTGTTACTGTGGTAGTGTGTGTGTGAGCTCAAATTTGAGGGGGGGGGGAACTGATACATGAAGTATCAATTGCTCACAGAGCAATACGAGTATCAGAGGAGATAAGGAAATACAGTAGTTGATGTGTACTTTTGTGAGCACCCTAATTTTTACATAGGATTAGTTCGGTAATTAATAATTTTTTTATTTTAATATTAGTTTCGGGTATTCAAGATATTGTGTCTGGAGAGGTAGATAGATAGGACTACGTCTTGCTCGATCAGGACCCTAGCTTTATTGTGAGCCAAAATACCCTGAAAGAGGTTTGGTTAGAATGGGAAGGGTCCAATCTATCTCATTCAATCGTTCGTTCAATCGTATAAGACATGCATGTTGACCCCCTTTCCCTTTTGCCTAAGGCGCTTGCGGTTCGAACCTCAATGAGAGCCATGAGGTGGAAACGTTGGTTGGTTGTCGCATTCAAGTTCTTTTCCAGCAACCAATTACCAGGTCACGTGGGATCAGGAGTGAGTCCCAGTATAGAATGGTACGATTCAATTCAATATTTTGTTCATTCGGGTTTGATTGTGTCATAGCTCTATAATTCGAATTAGGTTTATCGTTGGATGAACTGCATTGCTGATATTGACCCCAAAAAAGAAACGGTAGGTCCAACCAGTAGAGACAAAAAAAGTACGGAATAGACCTAACCTACGTGTCAGCCTGTGCCGGGGCAGAGATAGGAACCATGAAAGCATGAGATTCAATCGAAACCTTTCGGACAAATTGTATCTCAAATTTTCTTTATTTTTCGCATATCAATAACTAGAATTAAAAAAAAAGGGAATGACAAAGCATCTGGGAATAAACGATTAATTTCTATCAATAAACCTGCTAAAGACCCAAACCAGAGAGTAGCTGCTCCTATTAAGCTCAGCCTTAGTAGAAGTGGGTAGCGGCACTGGGTGGACGGTCTATCCGCCCTTAAGTGGTATTACCAACCATTCTGGAGGAGTAGTTGATTTCACCATTTTTAGTCTTCTATTCAATAATCTAATTGAACTTTGGAAATCAACCCCTATGGTTTTAAGATGTTGAGTGCAACACTAGCCTTTCCCTTTCAACCAACCTAGCATGCTCGACTTAGATGAGTCAAATTAGGCTCATGCCATAACTGTCCCTCACAAATTTGCAATCATATGCCTTATTTTGGTCGCACAACTTTTGCGACACAATTACGAGTAAACGATAATTAATTAACCCTTTTGTCGTGGCGTATAATTTTAACACGCCACACCAACCCATTGCTTCCAACTAAATCTATGCTATGAGCCTAACTGGTCCTATTACGCATATGACACTCGAGTTGCATTATTCGAACCCACTGCATGCTCCCAATATAATATTAAGTAGAAAATAGAATTTATGGATTTATTTAATTATTTTAATATTCATTAATATTCATTAATATTTAGTAAATACCTTTTTAATTAATATAAATTTGGTTGTAAATTATTGTTGGAGGAAATATAAATTTTCTAGAATTTTTTCAAGTGCCTAATTATTGAATAAATAAAACAAAAGAAAAAGGAGAATGAAATAAACCCAAACCCTACCCGTTAACACTAAACCCAAACCCAAAACCTAAACTCTAAACCCCTCCCCATGTACAGGAACCCCCTCCCCTATATATATAGCATGTAAACAAACCCTAACCCTAACCCACGCCTACACCACCTCCACCACCCACCCCGGACCCCGACCACCGCCGCAGTGCCGCCAGCACCGCCGACCACCGCCGCAGTGCCGCCAGCACCGCCGACCACCGCCTCTCCGCCGTACCTCAGCAGCGCCGGAGGCGCCGCATACCCCCCCACCCAGCGAGCACATGCACAGCCGTGCGCCCCCCTTCGTACAAAGCTTCCACCCTCCTCGCTCATCCGTTTCGTGCCCCATCTTTACTGGTATGTTCACAACCTAACCCTCTAGGATTCTCTTCAAGTGGAACGAATTTAGGCACCCGAGTTTGATCGAAAAATCAACCGGAAGTTGGCCAAAAAATTGTTCAACAACAGTTCAGAAATTCAGTCTAAGTACCCCTGTTCATGTATAATTTTCTACCATCTCATTAATTATTTTCAAAATATAATTAAAGGAACTTTTTCATAATATAACTAAAATTTTTACTGTTCTTTAGTTTTTATTAGTTTGCTATAATGGTTAAATTATTCTGGTTCCAAAACAACAAAAAACTTAATTTTAAAACATCCAAAATCTTGCGATACGGGATGCGTCCCACCAAACGAGTCAACTTCGTTGTGTATGAGTTACATCAAAAGGCGTGTAATATAAACTCAAACGTGTGGGCTTTCATGGAACTTGATTTGGATGTGCGTGCACACTGGAATCAATGCGTATCCGTCGAAAAGTACCGTATCGGCCTGTTCTGACACTCACCATAACTTTGTGTGTACTCGTCGATTCCTAATGAAACTTGTGCCATTGGATTAGTAACGTTAAGCTAGTCCTGTGACCCAAGTTTGGTTCAATTCTGAGAACGTTGACGAAACGTCATTTTGTGGGCCCCATAGTTCCATATGATGGGCAATTTCGTGACCGGCTCATCGGAATCCAGTTCTGGACGTTCCATTAGGTTCATATCGTTGTTTTGGACTCGTAGACACTAAGTTTGACAAATTTGGAGAACTTTGTCTTAGACACATTTTTGGTGCAAAGTGGGCCACATTTGGAGTCCGTTTTGACCCAAAATAGTCAATTATGTCCCTGTGTCCAAATTAGATTTATGGGTAGTCAATCCTAGCTATTTCAAGTATTCTGAAAATATTGGTGATATTTGTTTCAGCAACCAGAGGTGTACGTGCAGATTCTACTTTCCCAGGAGCAGTTAACGGAGTTCAGAACCTAGGCAAGTGTACCTTGCCAAACCTGCAGAGATCCTGTTATATTATTTGCTTCTGTTCTTCATATATATATATATATATACTCTTGTGATGTGCCTGTTCAACCTAGGACCATGAGACGTTGCTTAGCGTCCGAACAAGATTCGGGTGTTGACGCCGTACGCGAAGTCGTGCAATGTCACCTAGAGGGTTAATTCCGTGATCCTATATTTTTACGTGCTTGCTTTACCAAGTATGCCATACCGTAAGACACTTGATACTATTTCATGTGATAGAATCTTTCTTGAATTATTCATGGTGATTCTGTATAGGCTTACAGGATTCGTGACATGAGACTTGCATATTACATGGTTATTATTATGACTCATTGTACTAGCTAGAGCTCATGATCTTGCGTGTTATGGACATGAGACATCATGGACATGAGATATGAGGTTACATTAGGTAGGGAGAGACACACAGGCTACAGGCTGATTATTTATATATATACTGTTGGAGGTGCCTTAGACTATGTCTCAGATATTTGGCACATATAATGGAGTCGTGATACTACTTGCTGCTATGGGCTCCCCGACACTGAGCCTGTAGTGGTCTCAGCCTGAGTACTAATGATGCTCTCATTTATATTTCACTTAGCTGGTTACATATCTTGTCTTGAGGATCTGTCTATATTTACTTGCTGTATTTTATTTGGCTTTGAGTGTTTATTGTACCTTGCTGTCCCATGAGGACCTAGATCCGGATTATGTCCCCCGGTGTAGATGGGGAGAGCTATCCCGAGGTTTATGGGGCAGGTGCTACTATTGGAGACGTACAGGTTGTAGAGGACGAGGTTGTTCCGGAGGACTTCTCTTAAGGACATAGTATTCTTACCATTCATTTATTATGATTAGTGTTCTTAGATATTTGATCTCGTAGTGACTTCTGGATATTTTTACTTGGATTTATTTTTCTTTCCATTTTGATGACGGGTTGTTCCCCGTGACATTATTTATATTGCTTTGTTTAGACAGATTATTTTATATTATTGTGACTGGACTTATCTTTTTGTGATTTCGTTACTTATTGTGGGTGAGATTAGATATAATAAAGTGTGACAGGTATTTATAGACCATTTTATATGTATTACAGCTTAAGTGCACTCTACCAGGTCTATTAAATTGGTTTGCCCATTGGAGTTGTGCTGCTGGCCATTGCCACGTGGCTAGTCCCTTGGTATTTTGGGACTGGGCGTGACATAGTTTTTGTGGTAGCCCATGCAGGTCTACGACTATAATGCTTCAGTTTCAACTAAGGAACCGAGCAAGCCTGCAATTAGGATAGGATGAATTATAGGATCTTATCCACTTGTTGATATGTTCTTGACCTATATATCAACTTCAAAATAATTTCTTGACTTGTATCCTGCCTTGATTCCTCTGTGTGCCTCGCATAGTTTACTTTGGATGCAGAGTAATAGATCCACGAGCCAGCGATGAGACTCCCGTGGGTACACTACAAGGTTCTGTGGTCACTTACGACGATGGAGTGACACCATTGGGTGGAGATCCATCCACTCAACAAAGCAATCAAGCAGATCAGCATACCTCAAGGTTCCAGCGAGACGATATTCCACCACCGCCACAGTTTACTCCACCAATGCCAATTTTTCCACCAGGACAGCCTATGGACGGACAACAGATATTCAAATATTCTACGCAATGATGTAAGCACAACAACAGGTTCATCAAGAGGCCCAGCAATGTCGGGCGAAGAAGTTCTTTGACGGACTTAGCTTTGAGCTACAGAGATTAATCAGCTCCGTTGTAACTACTTCTTATACGAACGTCCTTACTGTAGCCTGACGCATGGAGCGCATTATCAGGAGAGAATCTAGCTAGAAGCGGCCGCATGCACTAGCACCAGACCGAGCACAGCAGAAAGGAGCTGTAAAGTGACTACAGATGAATCTACCACAGAGAGCATTTACACCACTAGCACTAGTCCTTCCTACTTGTCACTACTATGGCAAGGTAGGCCATATTGAGAGAGAGTGCAGACTAAAATTGGGATTATGTTTAGCTTGCAGATCCAGCCAACATTTAGCCAGAAATTGCACAAAACATCGAGGCGAAACATTGATGGTTCACCGACGAGCACCGATAGTTAACCGACAAGTTTTACCAGCACTGAGAGGATATCAGCCGAGACCACCCTTGGCATGGCAGACAAACTCATTCAGCAGGCCCAGCAAAAGCAAATGGCACTACCACAGGGACGCGGACATGCTTTTGCGATGACAGTGGAGGAGGCACAGACTTGAGGAGTAGCAAATATGAGTAAGATTTAGTTTTATTATAGCTAGCTATAATAGCGAATATTCCTAGTAATACTTTAGCATGTGCCTGTTAGTTCCATTCCCTAGTCTATATCTAGTATTATGTAGCATGAACTTGTTAGTCTAGAGCAGTAATATGTAAGTGGTACCCAAGTTTTTATAAATTGTCGTTGATCATTGTTTTAATCAGACTCCTTTACTCTTGATTTACTCATCTCTTATTGCCAAGGGATAAGTTTTTATTTCTTCCCTACGTGTTCTGCTTGAACAAAACCCTCACCCTTCCTCTTGATCTTTCCTTTGTTCATGGTCCTTTATCCTTTGTGTCGTGCTTCAACAAATGTCATGCAACCGCGTCATCTCTTCTGGAGCAAACATTTCCTGAGCAGTTAAGTTTTAATTTTCTTAATTGCGAGGACGCAATTCTTTTAAGGTGGGTAGATTGTGAGCACCCTGATTTTTACATAGGATTAGTTCGATAATTAATAATTTTTATTTTATTTTAATATTTATTCGATAATCTAATTGAACTTTGGAAACCAACCCCTATGGTTTTAAGATCTTGAGTGCAACACTAGCCATTCCCTTCCAACCAACCTAGCATGCTCGACTTAGATGAGTCAAATTAGGCTCATGCCATAACTGTCCCTCACAAATTCACAATCTCATACCTTATTTTGGTCGCACAACTTTTGTGACACAATTACGAGAAAATGATGATTAATTAACTATTTTGTCGTGGTGTACGATGTTAGCACGCCACACCAACCCATTGCTTCCAACTAAATCTATGCTATGAGCCTAATTGGTCCTATTACGTACATGACACTCAAGTTGCGTTATTCGAACCCACTGCATGCTCCCAATATAATATTAAGTAAAAAATAGAATTTATGGATTTATTTAATTATTTTAATATTTATTAATATTTAGTAAATACCTTTTTAATTAATATAATTTTTTATAAATTATTGTTGGAGGAAATATAAATTTCCTAGAATTTTTCCAAGTGCCTAACTATTTTTGGGAATTTTATACATATAATTATTGAATAAATAAAACAAAAGAAAAGAAAGGAAAAAGAGAATGAAATAAACCCAAACCCTACCCATTAACACTAAACCCAAACCCAAAACCTAAACTCTAAACCCCTCCCCACGTACAGGAACCCCCTCCCCTATATATATAGCATGTAAACAAACCCTAACCCACGCCTATACCACCTCCACCACCCATGCCGGACCCCGACCATTGCCACAGTGCCGCCCGCACTGCCGCCCGCAGTCACTCCGCCGCGCCTCAGCAGCGCCGGAGCTGCCACAGATCCCCCCTCCCGCGCGCACACGCACAGCCATGCGGCCCCCCTTCTTGCAGAGTTTTTACCCTCCTCGCTTATCCATTTTGTGCCCCGTCTACGCTCGTATGTTCACAACCTAACCCTCTAGGATTTTTTTCAAGTGGAACGAATTTAGGCACCCGAGTTTGATCGAAAAATCGACCGAAAGTTGGCCAATTTTTTTTTTCAATAACAGTTCAGAAATTCAGTCCAAGTACCCCTGTTCATGTCCAATTTTTTACCATCTTATTAATTATTTTCAAAATATAATTGAAGGGACTTCTTCATAATATAACCAAGATTTTTATTATTCTTTTAGTTTTTATTAGTTTGCTATAATGGTTAAATTATTCTTTTTCTAAAATGACCAAAAACTTATTTTAAAATATCCAAAATCTCGTGATATGGGGTACGTCTCGCCAAACGAGGTGACTTCATCGTGTACGAGTTGTATCGAAAGACGCGTAACATAAACGCGGACGTGTGGACTTTTGTAAAACTTGATTTGGATGTGCGTGCACACCGAAATTAACACGTATCCGTAAACAAATACCGTATCGGCCTATTATGACACTCGCTATAACTTCGTGTGTACTCATCGATTCGTAGCGAAACTTGTGCCATTGGATTAGTAGCGTTACGCTAGTCCTGTGACCCAAGTTTGGTTCGATTCTGAGAACGTTGACAAAACGTCATTTCGTGGGCCTCATAGTTCCACATGACGGACGATTTCCTGATCGGCTCATCGGAATCCAGTTCTGGATGTTCCGTTGGGTTCGTATCATCGTTCTAGACTCGTAGACACTAAGTTTGACAAATTTGGAGAACTTTATCTCTGGCACATTTTTGGTGCGAAGTGGGCCACCTGTGGACCCTACTTTGACCAAAAACTGTCAATTCTGTCCCTGTGTACAAATTGGACTTATGGATAGTCAATCCTAGCTATTTCAAGTATTCTGAGAATATTGGTGATGTTTGTTTCAGCATCCGGAGGTGTACGTACATATTCCATTTTCTCAGAAGCAGTTGATGGAGTTCAGAACCCAGACAAGTGTACCTTGCCAAACCTGTAGAGATCTTGTTATATTATTTGCTTGTGTTCTTCTTATATATATATATATATATACTCTTGTGATGTGCCTGTTTAACCTAGGACCATGAGACATTGTTTAGCGTCTGAACGAGATTCAGATATCGATGTCGTACGCGGAGTCGTGCAACGTCACCTAGAGATTTGATTTCGCGATCCTATATTTTTATGTGCTTGCTTTACCAAGTATGCCATACAGTAGGACACTTGACACTATTTTATGTGACAAAATATTTTTTGCGTTATTTAGGGTGATTCTGTATAGGCTTACAGGATTCATGACATAATACTTGCATATTACATGGTTATTATTATGACTCGTTGTACCAGCTAGAGGTCATGATCTTGCGTGTTATGGACATGAGACGTCGTGGATATTAGATATGAGGTTACATTGGGCAGGGAGAGGCACACAGGCTACATGATGATTATATATATATATACTACTGGAGGTGCCTTAGACTCTATCTCAGATCTTTGGCACATATACTGGAGTCGTGATACTACTTGCTGCTATGGGCTCCCCGATACAGAGCCTGTAGTGGTCTCAGACTGAGTACTAGTGATGCTCTCATTTGTATTTCACTTAGCTGGTTACATAGCTTGCCTTGATGATCTGTCTATATTTACTTGCTGTATTTTATTTGGCTTGAGTGTTTATTGTACCTTGCTATGTCCCCTGAGGACATGGATCCGGATTATGTCCCCAGGTGTAGTCGAGGAGAGCTATCCCGAGGTTTACGGGGCAAGTGCTACTATTGTAGACGTACAGGTTGTGACGAGGTTGTTCCGGAGGACTTCTCTTGAGGATACAATATTCTTACCATTCATTTATTATGCTTTGTGTTCTTAGATATTTGATCTTGTAGTGACTTCTGGATATTTGTACTTGGATTTATTTTCCTTTCTATTTTGATGACGGGTTGTTCCCCGTGACATTATTTATATTGCTTTGGTTGGACAGATCATTTTATATTATTGTTACTGGACTTGTCTCTTTGTGATTTTATTACTTATTGTGGATGAGATTAGATATATAAACTATGACAAATATTTGTAGACTATTTTATATGTATTACAGCTTAAGTGCACTCTAACGGGTCCATTAAATTGGATTTGCCCATTGGAGTTGTGCTGCTGGCTATTGCCACGTGGCTAGTCCCTTGGTATTTTGGGACTGGGGTGTGACATAGTTTTTGTGGTGACCCATGCATATTTATGACTATATTCCTTCTGTTTCAACTAAGAAACCGAGCAAGCCTACAATTAGGATATGATGAATTATAGGATCTCATCTACTTGTTGATCTGTTCTTGACCTCTATATCGACTTCAAATAAATTCTTGACTTGCATCCTGCCTTGATTCCTCTGTGTGTCTCTCATAGTTTACTTTGAATGCAGAGTAATGGATCCACGAGCCAGCGACGAGACTCCCACGGGTACACCACAAGGTTCTGTGGTCACTTATGACGATTGAGTAATACCATTGGATGGAGATCCATTCACTCAACAAAGCAATCAAGTAGATCAGCACGCCTCGAGGTTCCGGCGAGACAACATTCCACCACGCTGTAGTTTACTCCACCAATGCCCGTTTTCCCACCAGGATAGCCTATGGAAGGACAACAGATGTTCCAAATATTTTATGCAATGATGCAAGCATAACAACAGGTTCATCAAGAGGCCCAGCAATGCCGGGCGGAGAAGTTCTTTGACGGACTTAGCTTTGAGCTACAGAGATTAATCAGCTCCGTTGTAACTACTTCTTATACGGACGTCCTTGCTGCATCCCAACACATGGAGCACATTATCAGGAGAGAGTCTAGCCAAAAGCGACCGCATACACTAGCACCAGACCGAGCACAACAGGAAGTAGCTGCAAAGCGACCACATATGAATCCACCACAGAGAGCATTTACACCACTAGCACTTGTCCTTTATACTTGTCACTACTATGGCAAGGTAGTCCATATTGAGAGGGAGTGCAGACTCAAATTGGGATTATGTTTAGCTTGGGGATCCAGCCAATATTCAGCCAGAAATTGCACGGAGCATCAAGGTGAAACACCGATGGTTCACCGACGAGCACCGATGGTTAACCGACAAGTTTTACCAGCACCGGGAGGATATCATCTGAGGCCACCCTTGGCATTGCAGACAACACTCTTTCAGCAGGCCCAGCAACAACAAAGGGCACCACCACAGGGACGTGGAGAAGCTTTTGTGATGACAGTGGAGGAGGCACAGACTCGAGGAGTAGCGAATATGAGTAAGATTTAGTTTTATCATAACTAGCTATAATAGCGAATATTCCTAGTAATACTTTAGCATGTGTCTGTTAGTTGCATTCCTTAGTCTCTACCTAGTATTATATAGCATAAAATAGTCTAGAGCAGTAATATGTAAGTGGTATCCAAGTTTTTATAAGCTGTAGTTGATCCTCGTTCTAATCAGACTCATTTACTCTTGAGTTACTCATCTCTAATTGCCTAGGAAAAAGTTTTTATTTCTTCCCTACGTGTTCTGCTTGAACAAAACCCTCACCCTTCCTCTTGATCTTTCCTTTGTTCATGGTCCTTTATCCTTTGTGTCGTGCTTTAACAAATGTCATGCAACCGCGTCATCTCTTCTGGAGCAAACATTTCCTGAGTAGTTAAATTTTATTTTTCTTAATTGCGAGGACGTAATTCTTTTAAGGTGGGTAGATGGTGAGCACCCTGATTTTTATATAGGATTAGTTCGATAATTAATAATTTTTATTTTATTTTAATATTTATTCGATAATCTAATTGAACTTTGGAAACCAACCCCTATGGTACTAGCCATTCCCTTCCAACCAACCTAGCATGCTCGACCTAGATGAGTCAAATTAGGCTCATGCCATAACTGTCCCTCACAAATTCGCAATCTCATACCTTATTTTGGTCGCACAACTTTCGTGACACAATTACGAGAAAACGATAATTAATTAACCATTTTGTCATGGCGTACGATGTTAGCACGCCACACCAACCCATTGCTTCCAACTAAATCCATGCTATGAGCCTAACTGGTTCTATTATGCATATGACACTCGAGTTGTGTTATTTATACCCACTGCATGTTCCCAATATAATATTAAGTAGAAAATAGAATTTATGAATTTATTTAATTATTTTAATATTTATTAATATTTAATAAATATATTTTTAATTAATATAAATTTGGTTGTAAATTATTGTTGGAGGAAATATAAATTTTCTAAATTTTTTTCAAGTGCCTAACTATTTTTGGGGATTTTATACATATAATTATTGAATAAATAAATAAAAAAGAAAAGAAAAGGAAAGGAAAAAAGAATGAAATAAACCCAATCCCTACCCGTTAACACTAAACCCAAACCCAAATCCTAAACTCTAAACCCCTCCCCACGTACAGGAACCCCTCCCCTATATATATAACATGTGAACAAACTCTAACCCACGCCTATACTACCTCCACCACCTACGTCGGACCCCGACCACCGTCGCAGTGCTGCCCGCGCCGCCAATCGTCGCACCTCAGCAGCACCGAAGTCGCCTCAGATCCGTCCCTCCCCCGCGCATAAGCACAGCCGTATGACCGCCCCTTTGCGTAGAGCTTCTGCCCTCCTCGCTCATCCATTTTGTGTCCCGTCTTCGCTGGTATGTTCACAACCTAACCCTCTAGGATTCCCTTCAAGTGGAACGAATTTAGGCACCCGAGTTTGATAAAAAATCGACCGAAAGTTGGCCGAAAAACTGTTCAACAACAGTTCAGAAATTCAGTCCAAGTATCCCTGTTCATGTCCAATTTTTTACCATCTCGTTAATTATTTTCAAAATATAATTGAAGGGACTTCTTCATAATATAACCAAGAATTTTACTGTTCTTTTAGTTTTATTAGTTTACAATAATGGTTAAATTATTCTAGCTCCAAAACGACCAAAAACTTATTTTTAAAACACCCAAAATCTAGTGATATGGGGTGCATCCTGCCAAACGAGGCAACTTCGTCGTATGTGAGTTGCATCGAAAGACGCATAATATAAACACGGATGTGTGGGCTTTCGTGGAACTTGATTTGGATGTGCGTGCACACCGGAATCAACGTGTATCCGTCGAAAAGTATCGTATCAGCCTGTTCTGATACTCGCCATGACTTCGTGTATACTCGTCGATTCGTAATGAAACTTATGCCATTGGATTTGTAGCGTTACGCTGGTCCTGTGACCCAAGTTTGGGTCGATTCTGAGAACGTTGACGAAACGTCATTTTGTGGCCCCACGGTTTTACATGACGGTCGATTTCGTGATCGGCTCATCGAAATCTAGTTCTGGATATTCTGTTGGATTCGTATCGTCGTTCTGGACTCGTAGACACTAAGTTTGACAAATTTGGAGAACTTTGTCTCTGGCACATTTTTGGTGCGAAGTGGGCCACATGTGGACCCCGCTTTGACAAAAAACTGTCAATTCTGTCCCTGTGTCCAAATTGGACTTATGTGTAGTCAATCCTAGCTATTTTAAGTATTCTGAAAATATTGGTGATGTTTATTTTAGCATCCGGAGGTGTACGTGCAGATTCTATTTTCCCAATAGCAGTTGACGGAGTTCAGAACCCAAGCAAGTGTACCTTGCCAAACCTGCAAAGATCATGTTATATTATTTGCTTGTGTTCTTCCTATATATATATATATATATATATATATTCTTATGATGTTCCTGTTCAACCTAGGACCGTGAGGCATTGTTTAGCGTCCGAACGAGATTCGGGTGTCGACGCCGTACGCGGAGTCGTGCAACGTCACCTAAAGAGTTGATTCTGCGATCCTATTTTTACGTGCTTGCTTTACAAAGTACGCCATACGGTAGGACACTTGACACTATTTCATGTGACAGAATCTTTCTTGAATTATTCATGGTGATTCTGTGTAGGCTTACAGGATTTGTGACATGAGGCTTGCATATTACATGGTTATTATTATGACTCGTTGTACTAGCTAGAGGTTATGATCTTGCGTGTTATGGACATGAGACGTCGTAGACATGAGACATGAGGTTACATTGGGTGGAGAGACACACACATGCTACAGGCTGATTATATATATATATATATATATATATATATATATATATATATATATATATATATATATATATATATATATATATATACACTACTGGAGGTGCCTTAGACTCTGTCTCAAATCTTTGGCACATATTCTGGAGTCATGATACTACTTGCTGCTATGGGCTCCCTGACACAGAGCCTGTAGTAGTCTCAGCCTGAGTACTAGTGATGCTCTCATTTGTATTTCACTTAGCTGGTTACATAGCTTGCCTTGAGGATCTGTATATATTTACTTGCTGTATTTTATTTGGCTTGAGTGTTTATTGTACCTTGCTATGCCTCCTGAGGACCTGGATCAGGATTATGTCCCCAGGTGTAGACGATAAGAGCTATCCCGAGGTTTACGAGGCAAGTGCTACTATTGGAGACATACAGGTTGTGATGAGGTTGTTCCGGAGGACTTCTCTTGAGGATACAATATTCTTACCATTCATTTATTATGCTTTGTGTTCTTAGATATTTGATCTTGTAGTGACTTCTGGATATTTGTACTTGGATTTATTTTCCTTTCTATTTTGATGACGGGTTGTTCCCTGTGACATTATTTATATTGCTTTGGTTGGATATATCATTTTATATTATTATGACTGGACTGGTCTCTTTGTGATTTCGTTACTTATTGTGGATGAGATTAGATATATAAACTATGACAGGTATTTGTAGACCATTTTATATGTATTACATCTTAAGTGCACTCTAACGGGTCCATTAAATTGGGTTTGCCCATTAGAGTTGTGCTGTTGGCCATTGCCACATGGCTAGTCCCTTGGTATTTTGGAACTGGGGCATGACAACTTTTGTTCATAGGCTCGGGTTCAGTCCATTGGCAGTGGATTGGACAGTAGGTTAGTATCAGAAGTAAGCAGTACACTGATGTGCACTGCTGTGTGTTGGTTCTTGAGAATTCTATGCACAACTGTGCAAGAAGGTTTGGTAATTGTGTCTATGTACACAGGAAATTATATACATAGGTCTGTGTACATAGCCTGTGTGATGTATGTATGGTTGTAGGATGAGTTAGTATCAGCTTTGCAACCCAAGTATCAGTTGCACAATAATTTTCCTAATCGGGTATAGCTATTGGAGAGTATGTGTATGTGTAAGTAATATGAGTCTGGGTGTATTATGTGGTGTGGTGTTGAATAGAAGTATGCAGCAGGGATTAGGATGTGCAGGCTCAATTTTAGAGCAGCCAGTAGGTGTGTATTACATTCTGGCATTACACTCTTGTACACTGTAGGGTTAATGGATGCAGGAAGTGGGTCTTTATGTTGCTGCCAAAATTGGTGATGTGCAACAATATTAGAGCCATCTCTGATAGCTGCAGTGGCATTAGCAGGAACCTGAGGGGATGTGAAGCTCAGGTTCTTTTGAGTAGCAGCTTGCTTTGAGCACAACAAGCTGGAAAGAAGGCTATGCAACTGCAGGCGAGGCATTATAGCAAGGTATTATGGGGACTGATACTTAAGGTATCAGAAGGGCCTTGGGATAGAAGTAGCAACTAGGAGCTTGATGGCTCAACTACAGTAGAACTTGTAGTTGCAAGGGTTGGTTGAGTAGATTATGATTGCTGCTCTTGAGGGCAGTGATTAAGGAAGGATTTAACAGTGAAGCATGGGGATGTGAGGTCATAGTGTTAAGGTAGGGATGTGTCATGTGGGTTAGTGTGGTTAGCAGTAGGGTATTAGTCAGTAGGGTGTTAACTTGGTTAATAGTAAATAAGGATGGGCACTTGGTATCAGTCAAGTGACTGAATCCATGAATATGTGCCAGATTTATGTGAGGTGATGTAGGTATCAGTGAGGTACTACAAGCTTGGGAGTTGCAGTTAGGTGCTAAGAGAAGCTATAATTGATCATAGAAGTTGTGGGTTAGAGGTTGAGTAGTTGATATGTATCATTACACATTGCTAGGTATCAGTCACTTAGTATAATAAAGGACATGATTCAGCGGGTACTAATATTGGATGTTCCAGTAAGGGAATACAGGAGATAAGGTTGAGGTATCAGTGAGTAGGGGATTGGAGTATCAGTTGGTTTAATGCATCAATCAAGTATTAGGTAGTTAAGGTTAGGTTACTTTAGAAATTAGAGTGGTGCACAGGTGGATGATATCAAGGTATCATGCCCTATTGGGGAGTTTGAAATTTGGGGCAAAGGTGAGAACTGGTAATTAGTTAGTGTATCATTAAATACTAGGTATTGGGTTATAGTATGGGTAAGTATATATAATATGATTAATAGTATCTACTATAGTAAGTATTAGCTAGTAATAGTGGCATTAGTTAGACATTAACTAATATAGATTAGATACCATAGTATGATATAGAGATTGACCTAGTTGACTTCCAAGACCTAGTATGGACCTAGAAGTGGCCTAGAAACATTATAATTAGCTAGTCACACATGTATATCACTTCAAATTATTCTTTGACATTAATATTTTATATTTAGGTCTTTGTAATTATATCTTGGACATCGATCCTCATTCGTTGCTCAGTACCACAGGCGAGTACATTCTCTGACAGTTTTTATTATTTTGATCATTACTATGATTCTAGTTGTAGTGTATACTTGATTCCGACATAGTAGATACACGGGCTAGTATCATAGATGCCTGTCATGATTGGATCTATCGTACTAGCCGGTGACAAAGAAATATTAGCAAGTTATATGATCATACCCCACCTTACATGCATCATAACTCACCCCATATATTACGTAGGGTGTAGCCTGACCATTTACATGCCTCATAGTCTGTTATATATGATTAGCCTGACTTTTGCTTGCATCATAGTTAACCAGATGGTTAGCCTGACCTCATATGTATCATAGCCAATCATATATAACAAGCCTAATCTAGTCCCAAGTAGATCACATAACATCAAATATTTCAAGGCACTTGCCAGTATTTCTTTTTTTTATTCTAGTACAGTCATTGCTAGTATTTACATATATCTATTTCACGGCTAGTTATTTCCATACGATGATTACATGTCTCTCCAGATTTTCTTACATTCTAGTATTACTTTTATCATGTATTTTTTTACACTGCTTTATAGTTTTTATCAATATAATTAAAATTGCTGTTAGTGTTTGTGCTTTGCTCCAATCCTAGATGGATAATATTTTTCAGAGGATCTTGAGGACTTCTGTTCTACTCACTATGGTCTAGGAGTAGATCACAATTATATCCCGGAGCTTCCAGAGGAGCCACTCCATATATAGGAGACACCACCCTCAGTTGTTTAGTCACCACTAGTATATTTATGTATTGGATTGTTCCAGACTTATAGACTTGAATTGTATTATGTTCAGACTTATATTGTGTTGAGATAGCTAGACTCTTAGACTCTGACTTGTTTGAGATATATTATTTTGCCTATCGTGTTTCCTTACATCTTTATTGTGCCATTTACCTTATAATTATTATGATTGAGTACTTATGAGATGATTATATGTATATTCATTGTCCTCCATTTGGAGTTGAGACATGTTGACAGGTTTTGATATCATTGATAGATAGCTATTTGACCTAGATAACGTTCTACCACCGATGCTGCAGCGTAGGCTGGATGTACCCACGACTTATGCCCAAATTTTGGGTACGGGTCATGACACATTTTAGTAGTAGCTCATGCAGGTCTAGAAGAGTAAGATTAGGTTGCAACTAGTGTGGTATCGTAGTAGTGCTCAGACTTGGAGTACTATTACGACTATGATATAAAATATAGGATGAGAGTATGCTCAATCACAACTAGAAAAATTTCTAAATTTATTTGATTTTTCTATCCTTATCATTCTGAATAATTACTTCCTTTAAATTTTACTGTCCTTCTTTGATGATATCGTATCTTTTGCCTTAATTAACTTCTTCTTGTTTTGATCTGTCTTCAGGATGCCACCGAAGATTAGATCGCAGAGATCAGGACCCGTAGCTTTCGAGAGGTATGCCACCTCTCGGCCTGCCATCCAGACAAATGGAGTTGCTTCTCCTACTTCACCTATTCATGTAGGAGTTTTTGCAGCCTTTGGGGGACCTCCTCCTCCACTTGTCCAGAGGTTTGTCCCGGCTGTTACGGAGGACCTTCCACCACCACCACAGATTCCATTTTTGGGAGGTGTACCTATATTGGCACAGATGTTCGTCTTGATCCAGGGCATAGTGGATGCTCAAAGGATGTCAGTGGTGGCTCAGCGTGTTAAGGATGAGGCACAAAGGGTGTAGGCTAAGAAGCACCAAGCGCAGACAGAGATGATGAGGGAGAGCATAGAGAATGCTTACCAGGTGGACCTACAGGTAGTAGAGAGAGTAGCACAGCAGCACCCTGGACAACTGCAACAACAGAGGCCATGCACTATAGTGGACTTCAAGAGGATGATACCTCAAGAGTTCAAGGTTATTGAGAGGATACTCTACGCCGACGATTGGTTGGAGGACATAGAGAGGAACTTGCATTTGGCTTAGATTCCAGAGAGCCTGCAGATCGAGGTCGTACCTAGTTTTTCAATATCACGCTCACTTGGTATGTCACGGAGCTGAGACTTACTTCTTGAGGACTTACTTGGGAGTCTTTCAAGGAGCTTTTCAAAGAGCTTTTCAAGGAGAATTTCTTTACCGACGTGGCCCTGGGAGCCTTGGAGAGTCAGTTTCATGACTTGATCCAAGGTAACATGTCGGTCGATGAGTACGCTGCAGAGGTTTGCCACTTGAGATATTTAGTATCGTCTATGATTCAGGACCCAGGAGATCGAGCCCAAAAGTTAAGGAAGGGGTTGATGAGAGAGATCAAGTCTCATACTTCTGGACGTCGTACTGCCACCTTTGAGGGTATTCTGATGGATGCCCAGATTGCTGAGGATGATTTGGACCTCAGGCCCAAGAGAGGACACAATATTTCTAGAGAATCGAGTGGTAGCGCGAGACCGGCCAAGCATCCCCACTTTCAGTAGTAGCAGAGGCTGTATCAGCACCAGGCACTAGCTTGAGGACATATCCAATAGCAGCCAAAGAGGCAAACCCAGCCCGCTGTCCAGTGTACGTATTATGGGAAGGTGGGATACACGAGAGACATCTACAGGAAGATATTGGGTACATATTTATCTTGTGGATCATTAGTGCACCATTTGAGGGATTGCCCATCTATTCAGACTCGTCCAGGTTAGGATGGAGCAACTGCTCAAAGAGGACCTGCCAGAGTACCTACTACACTGGGAGGCTAACAGAGGGGACCTCCACTCCCGCCATAGCATCAGAGGTTTGCCCAGCACCAGCAATAGCAGAGAGGTGTACCCTAGGGGCGAGCATATGCCATGACGGTCGAGGAGGCTGAGCCAGCAGGAGACGTGATATCGGATTCAGTTCTTCCCGATTCTATTCTAGCATTTGCTTTATTTGATTTTCCATACTTTCGTATCTGTATCTTATTATCTTAAGCATCATTTAGAGGCAGAACCCTTAGATATAACTTGCAAGATTATGACTGGGGAGGCATTATCCTGGTCAATAAGTTTTGCAAGAACCGAAGAGTTTCGTTGGAAAGCCGAGAGTTGAATGTGTGCTTACTCGTAATGCCACTTCCGGGATACGATATTGTACTCGAGATGGATTGGTTGAGTAGGCACTATGCTACTATAGATTACTATGGAGGTAGAATGATATTTCGACCACCAGGAGAGCCAGAGTTTGAGATCGCCAGAGGAGCAGTAGAGCAGAGAAATGGCATCTTTTGTGGAGCCATGGTGGAAGAGAAGGAGTTGCCATATCCTTTGATAATGGAGTTCCTGGATGTATTTTCAGAGGAGTTGCCAGGATTGTCACCAGACAGAGATGTTGAGTTTTTTATAGACTTGGTTCCAAGCGCAAAGCCAATATCATAGCATGTTTATAGGGTCAACAACAGCGAACTGATAGAGTTGAAGAAGCAGGTTGATGAGTTGCAGAACAAGGGCTTCATCAAATTCAGTTCATCACCGTAGGGTGCTCCGGTATTGTTTGTACCGAAGAAGGATGGGTCAGTACGCATGTGTATCGACTACAGGGCTCTGAACAACATCACTATCAAGAATAAGTACCCACTACCGAGGATAGATGATCTCTTCAATCAGTTGAGTGGAGAGAAGGTATTCTTGAAGATAGACTTGAGGTCAGGCTACTACCAAGTGAAGGTGAAGAAATAAGACATTCCGAAGACAGCTTTTCAGACTCGGTACTGCCAGTTCGAGTTTATGGTGATGCCGTTTGGATTGACTAATGCCCCAGCGGTATTCATGAACCTGATGAACAAGGTATTCCACCAATACCTTGACAAGTTTATGGTGGTACTCATCGACGACATTTTTGTGTATTTGAATACCCCGAAGGAGCATGAGGAGCATCTAAGGATAGTTTTGGAGACTTTCAGAAAGGAGGAGCTTTACGGGAAGCTTTCGAAGTGCGAGTTCTTTCTTGACAAGGTTGAATTCCTTGGGCATGTGGTGACGGGATCTCAGTTAACCCAAAAAAGATCGTGGCAGTAGAGTCGTGGATTGCTCCCTGTTGAGTGGCTAAGATTATGTAAAACCCCATAATTTTAAATATTATATTTATTTAATTAATCATTGAATTTATTTGTATTATTCCTTAGTTAATTAGAAAATATATTTATTGATTTAATTACCTAGATAAATACTCATTTAGAATTATTGCACAAAAACTATTATTTTTATTTTAGGAATCTTTGAAGAAGAGTGATAGATTTTTAGAATTTATTTTGGGTACAAATATTTTTTTATATCTGAAATATATATGTAAATAATATATAGTTATAAAATATAATAATGATAATAAGTAATAGTTATAATAATAATAATAATAATGTTAGTGATAATAATAATAATAATAGTAGTAATAGTAGTAGTAATTACAGTAATAGAAATAATAAAACAAAAAGAAAAGTAAGAGAAAAAGAAAATACAAAAAGAAAATACAAAAAACCTTAACCACTAATTACTAAAACCCTTAATCTCAAACCTTAAACTAAAGCCCTAAGTCCTAATCTAACTACCCCTTATGCAAATTCCCAACCCACAGCAGAGAACCCGACCCCCCTTCACAGAGCCCCACGGATTTCCTCTCCCCACTCCGTTTATATATATATATATATATATATATATATATATATATATATATATATTATAACTCAAACCCTATTCGAAACCCTAACCCTAGTCTCTGACACCCTAGTCCTGTGCCACTGACCTCCGACCCCTGTGTCCCTATGACGCCGCCGGAGAGCCGCCGGCCGGCCACGTCCGCGCGATCGCGATAGTCAACCGCGGTAGGAACATGCAGCGACGACCGCCCCTTCACGTGCCGTTTTCTGTCTCATCTCTCGACCGATTTCTGATCCGTCTTCGCCGGTATGATCACAACCTATCCCTCTCTAAACCCCATTAATTAGTTTTATTTGAGCAGCGTTAAAAATCAGGTAGAAATTGAAGCCAAGTTGAGGAAAAACTATATTTTGAAACTGTTGTAAACTGTTCCGACGGCCTATGTTTCGAGGCCGATATCTTCCAATGTAGACATCCAAATCAAAATCTATTTTTTGCTGTGTAAAGCCTATATAACCAAGATCATTTCCTGCTAATTAGTTTATTTTATTTTGTGTTAGAATCAGAGATAATTTAGGTTAAAAACTCGTAAAACCTTGTTTTTTAAATATTAAAATTTGTGATACGGAACGCGCTCCGCCAAACGGGACTGCCTCGTAGCGTACTAATTGCACCAAAAGGCGCGTATGGTATGTCCTGACATGTAGACTTTCACGGAAATTGATTCGAACTTGGGTGCGCGTCGGAATCAACCCGTATCCGTAAAAAGTCCTCGTATTGCAAATTTTGCAAAATACCACCCTATTTTGTGTATGCTCGTCGGAATATGATAAAACTTGTGCCATTGGATTCGTGGTATCACGTTGGTCCTGTGATCCAAGTTTTATGCGATTCCGAGACAGTTGACCAAGTCGCCTATTTGCGGGCCCCATGGTTGACTTTAAGGGCAATTTGTGTTCGGCTCACCGGAATCCAAAATTGGACGTACCGTTGAGTTTGTATTGACATTTAATATTTGTTTGACCTATAATTTGTACTATTTAGAGACCTTTATCTCTGGCACGCTTTGACCCAAAATTACCGTTTTGCCCCTGTGTCCAAATTGGATGAAAGGGTAGTATTTTCTAGATATCTCGCTTATTCTGAGAACGTTGGTGATATTTATTTCAGCATCCAGAGATATTTATTCGGAGGCCATAGTTTCTGATCCTCTGTGCTTGACGCTTGGACGCTTACACTTTGCAGCTTTCTTGCCAGGCAAGTATACCTTGCCAAATTGCTTACAATACTTTGCATGCTTATTATATTTTTATATATTCATTGCATGTGTGTTTTCTTTCGGTCATAATTATATATTATATATGTTGACACACACTTGACACATAGTATCATAGGGGAAGAGGACAATCAGTAGGCGTATGGGCTATAACCACTCTGGTAAACCGTAGTAACTAGCACGCACTACGGTAGTTGTGTCACGATAGTTGTTACCCTCGCGGTATGTCGGCTTCTGGTGTCCCGATGTTCGCTACCCTAGCGGTATGATGGCTTCTGATGTTCATGGACGTGCGCGTGAGTTGTGAGATAGATAGAGTAACCTACCCCTGCCCATACGTTGAAAATTTGTCCTCATTATGCATATTCATATAGATTGTCTAGTACAGCGTACTTATATATTTTTTGTCTATTATGCATATTTTATTGTGTTCAATTAGCATGCTTCTATGTATCTTGTTACGTCCTTCTGAGGACCTGGTCCCTTGCCAGGTATAGACGATCATGAGTATCCGCAGAAGTATGGGCCAGGACCTGATGCATTATTTTTTGTCGAGGAGGTCTTACCTTCTGAGCATTATTGATTATCTCTAGTGATGGATCTCTTAGCTGATACTCTTCTATCATCATCTTATTTTATATTAGTGATTTATCCTCTCTTATTTTAGTATTACTATAGTCATTCGTAGTGGATTTGTCTCCATCCGACTATTATTTTTGGATTATTCAGACTCATTATTCTGGTTTAGTTATTTCTTTACTATGACTAGTTTTGTGGATGAGATTAGTATTTACTGTGACTTATGATAATATATATACCACATGTGAGTTAATATTCATATTACAGTTTACTTGTGTATTATGGTATCCATATATTGAAGTCATATACATACGGCTGGAATGCTTACGTATTCATAATCCTACGTATTTTGGGACTGGGGCGTGACATATTTTTGTGGTGGCCCATGCAGGTCGAGTTAGCCGTTTCGGTTACGTAACTATACCGAGCGGGCCTGCACCTAGGATTAGAGTTTTAGATCTCATCCACACTTGACTATAACTCACCTTCCTTCCCACATGTCCTATTTAAGTGCTTGCATCCTGCATGATTCATGTACTTTTCCTAATCCTTCGCCCATCTCTTGCAGAGAGATGAATTTGCGTAACGGACGTGCCGCCATTGGGAACAACGCGTCTCCAGGGGTCAACGGCCAATCACTAGGAGAGGCCTCAATGACTCTTCTTCTTTCGGGACCGGATAGACTGACTAACAATCCAGTTCCATCAGCTCCTTCTACGGTGCCTAATAGGAATTTTCCAGCTCCATCAGCACTACAGGATATCCAGACATAGTTGTTCCAATTCTTCCAGATGATAATATAAGAATAGAGTTAGCAGGCAGCCGCACATGCTGCAGAGTAGAGGCAGCAAGCGGTGGAGCAAATGCTAGAATTTCTGGCAGCACTTGAGAGAATGGTTACACTAGCCCCTGCACCAGCCCAGGCACTAGTTTCAGTACCGTAAGCTCGAGTTGGTTCAGTCAAGGACTTTGTACAGATAGGCCCCAAGCCATATAAAGGCATTGAGGATCCAGAGGAGACCACAAACTGGATTGCCAACACCAAGAAGTTGTTCGAAGAATCACAGCTTCCTAAAGATCTATGGATGACAGGCGTAAGGACCCAGCTAGAGGGTAACGCTCATCACTGGTGGGAATCAATGGAGCGCCAGTTGGGTACGCGTCAGACTTGGGAACAATTCTTGGAGTGCTTTGAGAGGAAGTACTTTACGAACACTATAAGGGATGCGTTGTACGATCAGTTCCTCCACCTGGAGCAGGGGAACAAGATAGTCGACGAGGATGATACAAACTTTAGTCGCCTCAGTAAATATGGTGCTGCCCTAGTACCTAATGACTTGGAGAAGGCTAAGAGGTTTTACCGTGGGCTAACTCAGGAGCTCCAGAACTACACTAGCTCACAGTCCCGGATCTCTTATGCTGAGTTATTGATAGAAGCCAGGATCCAGGAGGCCATCAGCAGGGGAAACGGAAATCAATGGAGAATTCACTAAGGACCAGTAAGGACACAGCAAGGAGGACCCATTAGACACCATTTGACACACCAACAACCATATAGTGTCATACCATATCCAACCAAGGACCTCCGTACTTATCACTTTTGTGGTAAGATAGGTCATATTCATAGAGACTGTCATCGTCGATTGGGCAGTGCATGTTATGTGGCTCAAGTCACCATCAAACCCGAAAATATCCTCAGCAGACCCAGAGGTCAATGACATTAGAATCAGGGACATCGCATACACCCTCGAGTATGGGATACCAAAGGGACCCACAACTGCTTCTACAGTCTGCCCAAATAGAGGAGATTAGACCCCAGCTGAACGACCAAGGACAAGGCCATGCACTCATTATGATGAATATGGGAGCACATACACAGGAAGTCGTAGATACAGGTATGAACTTTTAGTTATAATTGTCTTTGCATACGCATGACCCTATTGTGACACGAGATCTTAGGTGTATAAATAGATATAGAATTATATATAAGGTAGTTTAGCAGTTATGAGGATATATTAATATTCTAACTAGATAGCATACCCACGATGCTAATGGATGACACGAGTAGCAGTAGTAGTATTCTCTTCCTATCACCACCTCGTCCCCTCGGGTGGCTCATCTTCTCTTCCATATCCATTTCTTATTCCGTGCTTAATTCTTCCTATCGTAGTTGCATCTTTTCGTGCCATTATGAATTGTTTGATTTACTTCAACCTCACCCTTTATTTTGTTAGTTAAAACATAAATGGGTTAGTAATGATTGATAACTAAAAGATAATTTCATAATGATAACCCTTATGTATATGCACTATAGCAATATATGTGTTCTCTTATTATTTTTAAACCATGAATAACATCCCTTAGTCTAACAAAAATTTGTTGGATTGTTGAATCAGTTCATACTTTTAATAGTTTTATAAGTTAGTCAAGACCTTAATTGTCGCCTTAAACCTTAGACTAAGCTTAGCAAAGAGTTGAAGGCACTTGTTACGAACTGATGACTGTGACAAATCGCTGGCGAGGTAGCAACAGGTGCAGCTAGACGATTATGGTAGAGTAGTCAAATTACTTGCAGCCATACTGGCCAGGTGGCGTGGCAGTATTAGACTACGATACTTGACGGTTATGGAAAAAAATCATAGTTATGAGATTCCAGACAGGTATCCCAAAATTCTCGACCCAATAAATAAATTCGTCTTACAACCTAGACAATAGCCTCAAGAGACTTTGACTACTAGTAGAATTCTTGTAAGTTGGGTAGTATAGACGAGTTAGAGGAAAATAAAATAGTGTATGGACAATAAATAAGAAAGTGTTAGAATGGCTGACTATGACATTTTAGGAAGCACTACTAGATAGCAATGAAGTGTAATAGCTATAGTAATTTATTATGAATACGGGTTAGTATTAATTTTGAGGACAAATTTTTTGTAAGTTGGGTAAAATGTAAAACCCCCTAATTTTAAATATTATATTTAATTAATTAATTATTGAATTTATTTATATTATTCCTTAGTTAATTAGAAAATATTTTATTAATTTAATTACCTAGATAAATACTCATTTAGAATTATTGCATAAAAACTATTATTTTTATTTTAGAAATCTTTGAAGAAGAGTGATAGATTTTTAGAATTTATTTTGGGTACAAATATTTTTTTTATACCTCAAATATATATGTAAATAATATATAGTTATTAAATATAATAATGATAATAAGTAATAGTTGTAATAATAATAATAATGTTAGTCATAATAATAATAATAGTAGTAATAGCAGTAGTAATTATTGTAATAGAAATAATAAAACAAAAAGAAAAGTAAGAGAAAAAAGAAAAAGAAAAAGAAAAAGAAAAAGAAAAAGAAAATACAAAAAACCTTAGCCACTAATTACTAAAACCCTTAATCTCAACCCTTAAACTAAAGCCCTAAGTCCTAAGCTAACTACCCCTTATGCAAATTCCCAAACCACATCAGAGAACCCGACCCCCCTTCACAGAGCCCCACGGATTTCCTCTCCCCACTCCGTCTCTCTCTCTGTCTCTCTCTCTCTCTCTCTCTCTCTCTCTCTCTCTATATATATATATATATATATATATATATATATATATATATATATATATATATATATATTATAACTCAAACCCTATTCGAAACCCTAACCTTAGCCTCTGACACCCCAGTCCTGTGCCGCCGACCTCCGACCCCTGCGCCCCCATGACGCCGCCAGAGAGCCGCCGGCCGGCCACGTCCGCGCGATCGCGACAATCAACCGCGACAGGAACAGATAGCGACAACCGCCCCTTCACGCACCATTTTTCATCTCATCTCTCGACCGATATGATCACAACCTATCCCTCTCTAAACCCCGTTAATTAGTTTTATTTGAGCCGCATTAAAAATCAGGTAGAAATCGAAGCCAAGTTGAGGAAAAACTATATTTTTGAAACTGCTGTAAACTGTTCCAACGACCTATGTTTCGAGGCCGATATCTTCCAACGTAGACATCCAAATTAAAATATACTTTTTGATGTGTAAAGCCTATATAACCAAGATTATTTTCTGTTAATTAGTTTATTTTATTTTGTGTTAGAATCAGAGATAAATTAGGTGAAAAACAGGAAAAATTTATTATTAAAATATTAAAATTTGCGATACAGAGCGCACTCCGCCAAACGGGATCGCCTCATCACGTACCAATTGCACCAAAAGGAGCATATGGTATGTCCTGACATATGGGATTTTGCGGAAATTAATTCGGACGTGGGTGCGCGTCGAAATTAACCCGTATCCGTAAAAAGTCCTCGTATCGCGACTTTTGTAAAACACTACCCTATTTTGTGTACGCTCATCAGAATTCGACAAAACTTGCACCATTGGATTCGTGGTATCATGCTGATCCTGTGACCCAAGTTTTACGTAATTTTGAGACAGTTGACCAAGTTGCCTATTTGCGGGCCCCACGGTTGACTTTAAGGGCGAATTTGTGTTCGGCTCACCGAAATCCAAAATTGGACGTACCATTGAGTTCGTATCGACGTTTAGAATTTGACCTATAATTTGTCCCATTTAGAGACCTTTACCTCTGGCACGCATTTTGGTGCAAAGTGGGCCATATGTGGACCCCACTTTGACCCAAAATTATCGTTTTGCTCCCGTGTCCAAATTGGACGAAAGGGTAGTATTTTTTAGCTATCTCGCTTATTCTGGGAACGTTGGTGATGTGTATTTCAGCATTCAGAGATGTTTATTCGGAGGCCATAGTTTCTGATCCTGTGTGCTTGACGCTTGGACGTTTACACTTTGCAGCTTTCTTGCCAGGCAAGTATACCTTGCCAAATTGCTTACAGTACTTTGTATGCTTATTATATTTTCATATATTTATTGAATGTGTATTTTCTTTCAGTCATAATTATATATTATATATGTTGACACACACTTGACACATAGTATCATGGGAGAGGAGGACAATCAGTAGGCGTATGGGCTATAATCACTCTGGTAAATCGTAGTAACTAGCACGCACTATGGTAGTTATGTCACGATAGTTGTTACCCTCGCGGTATGTCGGCTTCTGGTGTCCCGATGGTCGCTACCCTCGCGGTATGATGGCTTCTGATGTTCATGGACGTGCGTGTGAGTTGTGAGATAGATAGAGTAGCCTACCCCTGCCCATACGTTGAAAATTTGTCCTCATTATGCATATTCATATAGATTGTCTAGTACAACGTACTTATATATTTTTTGTCTATTATGCATGTTTTATTGTGTTCAATTGGCATGCTTCTATGTATCTTGTTACGTCCTTCTGAGGACCTGGTCCCTTGCCAGGTATAGACGATCATGAGTATCCGCAGGAGTACGGGCCAAGACCTGATGCATTATTTTTTGTCGAGGAGGTCTTACCTTCTGAGCATAATTGATTATCTCTAGTGATGGATCTCTTAGTTGATACTCTTCTATCATCATCTTATTTTATATTAGAGATTTATCCTCTCTCATTTTAGTATTACTATAGTCATTGGTAGTGGATTTGTCTCTACCCGACTATTATTTTTGGATTATTCAGACTCATTATTCTGGTTTAGTTATTTTTTTTACTATGACTTGTTTTATGGATAATATTAGTATTTACTGTGACTTATGACAATATATATACCACATGTGAGTTAATATTAATATTACAACGTACATGTATATTATGGTATCCATATATTGGAGTTTCCATATACATACGACTGACATGCTTACGTATTCCTAGTCCTACGTATTTTGGGACTGGGACGTGACATGTTAGGAGTTTTCTGGGACTAACAGGTTACTACATGAGGTTTGTATAAGACTTCTCCAGGATTGCAGAGCCAATGACTAGGCTGACTAGGAAAGATATAGAGTTCGTCTAGATAGAGGATTGTCGGGCCGTATTTGATGAGCTGAAGAAGAGATTGGCGACATCTCCAGTTTTGATATTGCCATCGGGGACAGGTGAATTCACTATCTATAGTGATGCTGCAGGGAAGGGTTTGGGTTGCGTTCTTCAGCAACACGAAAAGGTAATTGCCTATGCTTCCAGGCAATTATGTCCTCATGAGAAGAACTACCCCACCCACAATTTATTGTTGGTTGCGGTTATCTTTGCTCTAAAGCTATAAAAATACTATCCGTACGAAGAGCGTATGGAGATCTTCACAGACCACAAGAGCTTAAAGTACGTATTTTTCGAGAAAGAGCTGAACATGAGGCAGAGGAGATGGTTGGAGTTGATGAAGGACTTTAATATTTTATTATAGTACCACCCAGGGAAGGCCAATGTAGTCGTCGATGCCTTGAACAGGTATCTGATGGCTATGTACTTGACGACAGACATACACTTATTGGCAAATCTTGAGAGCTTGGGAATTGAGGTGCTAGTTTTTGGATTCAGAGATGGCAGTCCGAGTTGATGGATAGAATCAGAGCCACGCAGTATGATGATGAGGCTTTGAGGAGTATCAGGGTACTGGTTCGGACAGGATTATCAGAGGACTTAACTATTGCTGATGATGGATCATTGCCGCACGGTACTAGGATATGTGTGCCGAGTGGGGAGCTGTATGAGGAGATTTTGTAGGAGGTGCATCGCTCTTAGTACTCGATGCATTCAGGTGCCAACAAGATGTATCAAGATTTGAGGGAGCACGTATAGTGGTATGGTATAAAGTACAAGGTAGCACGCTTCATATCCAGGTGTTTAGTGTGCCAGTAGGTAAAGGCGGACAGACAGAGGCCAGGTGGATTGCTTCAGCCTTTACCCATCCCAAAGTGGAAGTGGGAGCATATGACTATGGATTTTATTTCGGGGCTTTCGCGTTCTCCAGGGAAAAAAGACGCGATTTGGGTCATCGTAGACATATTGACCAAATCAGCCAACTTCTTACCATTGAAAGTGGGTACGTCAACGGAGAAGCTAGCGGAGATGTACGTGTGGCAGATTGTCAGATTACATGAGTTTTTGTGAGCATAGTCTCAGATCGGGATATTCATTTTACTTTCCACTTCTGAAAGAGTTTGCAGGCTAGCTTGGGCACTCAGCTCAAGTTCAGTACCGCATATCACCCCCAAACAGACGGACAGTCGGAGAGGACTATTCAGACTCTCGAGGATATGCTTTGTACTTATGTTCTGGATCTTAGAGGTTCTTGGGAGGATCATCTGTACCTGATAGAGTTTGTTGACAATAGTTACCAGACCAATATTGAGATGTCACCATTCAAGGCTCTATATGGACGAAGATGTCGTACTTTGTTATCTTAGGATAATGTCGGTGAGAGATCCTTGTTGGGACCACAAATTGTCTTGGATGCAGCTGAGAAGTTGAAGCTCATCAGAGATAAACTTCGAATGGCACAAGACAGACAACATCATTGGGCCGATAACCACCGAAGACCTTTGGAGTTTGAGGTATAGATTTTATTATAATTGCTTGTGATTGTTTGTTTTAGATTACGAGTTAAGGCTGTGTTTTGTTCCAGGTTGACAATTTGGTATTCTTGCGGATTTCTTCAATACGGGGCATGATTCACTTTGGTGGAGGCGGAAAGCTCAGTCCACGGTACATTGGACCTTTCGGTATTCTTGCGAGGGTCGGTGTAGTGGCCTACAGACTAGACTTGTCGCCTATACTAGAGGGAGTATATGACGTGTTTATGTCGCAGCTGAGATGGTGCAGACCCTAGTCACGTACTAGATTACTCGGAGATTGAGGTTGGTCCCACTCTCAGCTATCCAGCTCAGCCAGTAAAGATTTTGGATCACATCATGTCGCATGGAGACATCACTCTCGAGGCGAGCCAACCTGGGAGAGGGAGGATGAAATGTGCGAGCAGTACCCGTATCTGTTCGAGCCTTGAGGTATTGTTCTTATTGTTTTGATTGTGTTCTTGTGCTAGTTTAGTTTAATTGTTAGGACAAAATTATTTTTAAGGAGGGTAGACTTGTGACTACCACATTTCTAGAATATGAGCATTTTTGTCATTTGTATTATTAATGTGTATATATATATATATATATATATATATATATATATATAGTTTAAATAATCTGTATTGTATATATATTCTAATTATTAATAATATGTGTTAGTGGACTAGACTTGATGTGTCAATTGGACTCAAACATTAGACTAGTCATTTCGTTTATTAATTAGGAACTAGTTAAACCCCTTATTAGAATATAAAAATCCCAGTAATTAAACAACTCTTCATGACAACCATAAAGAGCATATTGGATATTGTCCCTTAACCAGCCCTAGGTTGTAGTGGCCAACCCTATATAGGAGAGGGGGGAGCCTCCCTCAAAGCTTGATTTATTGTTCATAAAATCCTAAGTGAGTTCTTCCCCAAACCTCTTCATTCCTCCGCCAAATTTTAGTAAATTAATCCCAAATCCCTCTCATTTCCCTCATCTAAGAAGCCTAGAAACTTAGGTTTCAAGGAGAATTGGAGAAGAAGAAGCTTGCGTAGAAAATCCTTGGCTTTGCATTGGGAATCCATCTCCCAAGAGGTAAAATTCTAAAATCTTTCGTTTAAATTTTGTTTTCATTATTTTGTTGGCCATTAGGAGCCCACCCATGGTTTAGGAATACCCACAAGGGAAAAGAATGAGTCTCTATTGGTTTCCATAGTGTTTTCTTCATGGTGTTGTATGTATATTTAAGGTTTTGGTGTTTATGGGTATTTTCCCCTATTTTTTCATAACAACTAATCATATTATATATATGTAATTATATTTAATATTTGATATGTTATTAGTTGTATATTGGGGGTTTTGGCATGAGTGTACCATGAGTATCATATTGTACACTCAAGGTGCTTGATAAAATGACCATTATGATTTGTATCTAGTTGTTGAGGTGAGTGTTACTGTGGTAATGTGTGTGTGAGCTCAGATTTGAGGGGGGAACTGATAAATGAAGTATCAGTTGCTCATAGAGCAGCACGAGTATCAGAGGAGATAAGGAAATGTTATAATTGCTGTGTACTTTTGTACATAGGCTCGGGTTCAGTGCATTGGCAGTGGATTGGACTATAGGTTAGTTTCAGGTGCAAGCAGTGCACTGATGTGCACTGCTGTGTGTTGGTTCTTGAGAATTGCTGTGCCCAACTTTGCAAGGTGGTTTGGTAATTGTGTCTGTGTATACAGAAAATTATATACATAGGTCTGTGTACATAGCCTGTATGATGTATGTATGGTTGTAGGAAGAGTTTGTATCGGCTTTGCAACCTAAGTATCAGTTGTACACTGTCACGACCCGTACCCGGATATTCGGGCACGAGTGCGTGGGCACGTCCAGCCTACGCCGCAGTGTCGGCGGTAGTACGCTGTCTAGGTCAGTTCTGGGATCAATAAGTATCTATCTCATCCACAATAATGAACATGTAAGAATAATCACAGGAAATAGGAATGCTAAGATTTCATAATATTTAATCTGTGACAACCAATCCACAGTTAATACAAAGCCAGAAGATAAATCGGGGACAAACCCGAATATGTGCTGAAAGGAAATAAAATAATAACTAACTGGCTACTCCTCCTCAAAAGTAGTCTCCGGAGTGGGAACCGGCTCCTCAAAGTGTCACCTGCTAACTCATAGGGGCCATAATAGGTAGGGGCAAAGTTCTCATCATCGCCTAAAACAACGGATCCAGTCAGGAAAGGAGTAAAGTACACAATGCACAACAAGATTAAACTAAATATTCATGACAATTAACTTGAGTATTATGTTGAGAAAGTTGCATAGAAGAACATCAATATCTTAGAGTTAATGCTATAAACAGGAATATGAGAAAGCAGGAAATAATGAGACAGGAAATGAAACTACAACAGTCAGCAAGAACTACAAAAAGACCATAAGCTATCTGTGTGAACTTGTATTTATTTTAGAATACATAGTTGGCATGTAGGGGTTTATAAGGCTAATCCGGCCGTCATAAACGGCTATTAGACAATATAATCGAGATTCGGCTGATGGACAGTTGTGTACCAACAGCTATTAGACAATCCAGGGGAAAGGGTAAACTACATGCCTCCTTAGTATTCTCCCACCCGACACGAAAACAAGACATGAACTCCAGTATTCAAGACATGAAAATCCAGTGTTCTAACACTACGTGTAATCAGCAAGGGTACTAGTAGAGCAGGGAATTTAATTATCACAATATAAAGATTAACTTGAAGTGCAGGTACTTGCCTGTTGTTTGGATCTGATTAAATTGGTTCTTGGGAAAAAAGTCCAGAGATGAGTCCAAAAGCTGAAATAGATATTACCATCATGCTCAGAAGATGTCAAATAGCTAGAAACGCCTATCCTTGGGTCCAATTTGGAGGCAAGGGCAAAAACGGCAGTTTTGGGTCAAAACGGGGTCCGCCGGTGGGCCCGCTTTGCACCGAAAAACGCGTCTGGGTCAAAGGTCTCTAAATTCACCAAACTTAGTGTCAACAGGTCAGGAACGCTGATACGAACCCAACGGAACTTCCAGATTTGGATTCCGATGAGCCGAACACAAAATCGCCCGTCGAACGGGGCCTGTGGGGCCCACGACATGCGATTTTGTCAACGTTCTCAGAATCGAACCAAACTTGACCCACAGGACCAGCGTATCGCTACGAGTCCGATGGCGCAAGTTTTGTCTCGATCTGACGAGTGTGCACGAAGTTAGGGTGAATTGCAGAAAAGACGGATACGGGGCGATGTCTGCGGATACGCGTTGATTCCGGTGTGCACGCACACCCGAATCAGCTTCCACGAAATCTCACACGTCCGTATCGACGATGCGTACGTATCTGTGAAGACCGCACGCGACCAAGTCGTCCCGTTTGGCGGGGCGGACTCAGTTCCGGGGTGAAACAGGGTCTGGTTTTTCCTGTTTTTGGATCGCGGTGTGCGATCACCACAGGACGCGATGTCCCGAACAGTTTGTCCGGACACCGAGAGGGTCATACAGGCTTCACAACGCAATTTACGGAATTGAAAACGGAGATACAGGGTACAAGATACGAGTACCTGAAGAGGCTCGAAAAACCGGATATTTCCGTGTCCGTGTCGTGTCCGACACGACACGAAGAATTGGGATTAGGGTTAGGGTTCAGGGGTGCTTGGCCGGAGATCCGGCGGCTCGGGCGGCGGGGAAGGCCGGAGGCGGTCGAGGGCGGCGCCGGCGTTGCTGGCGGGCACGGCGTCGGCGGCTGGGCGGAGCGGGCTGCCGGCGCTGAGCGGCGGAGGCGGCCAGAGGAAAGGGTGCTGCTGCTGCTGCTGCTGCCGGCGAGGAGGGAGGAAGCTGGGGCGCTGGCGGTCGGCGGCGAGGTGAGGGGCGGTGGACGGAGGCTGAGCCGGGCGGTGGCCGGCTACTGCTGCGGTCGCTGCTCGAGCTCGTCGTGGCCGAAGGCAGCCGGAGGAGAGGGGAGGAAGAAGGAGGTGGCGAAGGAGGGAGCTGCGGTGGCGGTGAGCGGAGGAGAGAGGATTTAAAGGGCAGGGCCGTGGGGCGTGGGGCCGAGGGAGGCGGAGTCGTGGGGTGAGGCGCGGCGGAGCGGAGCGAGGCGTGGCCGGAGGCGCAGGCGGAGGAGGCGGAAACGGCGCCGGACGCGGGGGGGGGGGGGGGGGGAAGAACGGGTCAGGGGAGAGTGGGGTGTGGGTTTCGGGTACGGGTCGGGTTCGGTCGGCGGACCCGACCCGATCCGCTAAGGAGGGGGCTGGGCCGAGTGGTTTGGGCCAGGGTCTGGCCCAGTGGGCCGGGCTGGGGGAACGGGCCGGATTAATCAGAAATCAAATAATAATAATAATAATAATAAAAATAAATAAATAAATAATTATTTTTTAGGCATTTAAAAATAGGTCTGAGGTCCAGAAAAATCTAGAAAAATTACCCTAAGTCCAGTTTTCCATTTTACACCCAAAAATATTATTTTCATAATATTTTAATATTATTTATTATCAATTAAAAATCATTCAATAAATAAAAACCATGATTTTAATTACAGGAAATTCCCAGAAAATTCCAGAAAATTGTGAAAAATCCCAATTTAGAATTCTTGCAAAATCTGGGGGTTTACAATCTACCCAACTTATAAAAATTTTGTCCTCGAAATTTAAAGAGGAGCCATACTCTGATAATCCTTCATGTTCATAGGGCAAGTCAATCGCCATCTCTTTGCGACAGTTAAAATCCGAATCATGTCTACTGCAATCACTTCAAGGTTAAGACGACTACTCGTTCTAATCAAAATTCAACTTATGGTTATTACTTCTTACTTCCTCAAATTTCCCACAGGCAGATTTTAGGTTAAGTCCATATAGTATTTTCAAGATTTGCACATGACTTTGCCTCTGATTATCATAAATTCCTCTAGAAGTGATTCGAGTCCAACAGTATTCCTATTTGCAATTGCATGTTTCAGACTTTTTAAATTCCATTCACATCTCCAATATTCCAACTAGGTAGTCCAACCACCAATTTTAATTTGTACTTCAAATCATCGAATTGAAAAATAATTAAATGTAGTTCACCGATGTTCAAGTTTGAATTATATATCCTCTAGATTTAAATTGATGATTTTACTTTCATTATTCAAAATTTAAATCATGTATCCAAGATACAACTTATTGGGTCCTCGATATCAATTCATTAATCATTTTAGTCACTCCTCTAAATTTTCAAAATTATAATGACTTGTTTCTTCCAATTTAACCTTACTCGGTCACGATCCAAAAGACATTCCTCTTGAGTTGACAAATGCATTGCTACCCAACTTATAGTTTACCCATCTATCACAAAAGGCTATATACCTTAAGAAAATATTCCTTAATATGGTTACTCATGTCATTCAATCCTCGAACTTCAACGCTGATCATATCACATATGATATGTCCTCAATTACGAAAGTTTAATCCTCAAGTATGTGATCGGCCTACGGGACATATCTAGTATTATCTATGTACTAACTTATACCAGGCACGAGATTTTGTCTTTCCGAAATAAGGGAAGACGAAGATCAATAATAAAGAGTTCAAGGGTGGGGTGATAGAATAGAAATATTGGGGTCATGACGTTTTAAAGAATTCAGGTGGGAATTGTCAAGCGATTTGTGGATTGAATCCTATCTTGGTAATTCCTATTCACATGCTCGTATTAATACAGTCATGTAACCTGATATGATATGTTCAGACATGTCTAGGGCAAGTATATTAGTCAACTATATATCTCAATCCACGTAAAGTAGTGCGAAGGGTGAATCAAAATGTACTAAGGCTGATCAGACCGTAATACACTGATTCTGAATAGACAATCGTATTAGTGTGTCGACCCACTAATACATATGTCATGAACAAGCTCGATAAAGAGTAAGCTTGCAAAACTAGGCTATAGAATAGCAGCATAAGTCAAGTACAGCAAAATTAAGTGCGCTAGATGGTGATGAAAGGAGGTACAAATTATTTAAGTTCGCAAACAACCTACATTAAGAACAATAACAAAAGATTCTACAAACTCTACAGTTATCAGATACAAAAGCATTTATTAGCAAGTTTAAAGTTACTAGGTTGGGGCTGAGGTCACGAACCAATAGGCACAAGCTAAAATAATACTAGAAACGACAGCTAAAAAGAATCACTTACGCGCATTAACTATTCCAAAAGTCTGCGCGTTCTCTACGGTCATGCTGGTAGAGCAATCTCGTGGTGATCTTGTAGGAACCTCATCGCTTGCTGGTAGATCCTTCACTCTGCATCCAAAAATGAACGATAAAGGCGCACAGGAATCAAGGCAGGATGCAAGTCAATAAAATGATTCAAAGCCGATATGAATATCAAGAACGATTCAATCAAGTGGATGAGCTTTCCTAAAATCCTCAATCTTATTGCAGGCCTGTTCGGTCCCTAAGTTGAAACCGAACAATTTAGTCGTAGACCTGCATGGGCCACCACAAAAATGTGTCACGATCCGCACCCGGATATTCGGGCACGAGTGCGTGGGCACGTCCAGCCTACGCCGCAGTGTCGGCGGTAGTACGCTGTCTAGGTCAGTTCTGGGATCAATAAGTATCTATCTCATCCACAATAATGAACATGTAAGAATAATCACAGGAAATAGGAATGCTAAGATTTCATAATATTTAATCTGTGACAACCAATCCACAGTTAATACAAAGCCAGAAGATAAATCGGGGACAAACCCGAATATGTGCTGAAAGGAAATAAAATAATAACTAACTGGCTACTCCTCCTCAAAAGTAGTCTCCGGAGTGGGAACCGGCTCCTCAAAGTGTCACCTGCTAACTCATAGGGGCCATAATAGGTAGGGGCAAAGTTCTCATCATCGCCTAAAACAACGGATCCAGTCAGGAAAGGAGCAAAGTACACAATGCACAACAAGATTAAACTAAATATTCATGACAATTAACTTGAGTATCATGTTGAGAAAGTTGCATAGAAGAACATCAATATCTCAGAGTTAATGCTATAAACAGGAATATGAGAAAGCAGGAAACAATGAGACAGGAAATGAAACTACAACAGTCAGCAAGAACTACAAAAAGACCATAAGCTATCTGTGTGAACTTGTGTTTATTTTAGAATACATAGTTGGCATGTAGGGGTTTATAAGGCTAATCCGGCCATCATAAACGGCTATTAGACAATATAATCGAGATCCGGCTGATGGACAGTCATGTACCAACAGCTATTAGACAATCCAGGGGAAAGGGTAAACTACATGCCTCCTTAGTATTCTCCCACCCGACACGAAAATAAGACATGAACTCCAGTATTCAAGACATGAAAATCCAGTGTTCTAACACTACGTGTAATCAGCAAGGGTACTAGTAGAACAGGGAATTTAATTATCACAATATAAAGATTAACTTGAAGTGCAGGTACTTGCCTGTTGTTTGGATCTGATTAAATTGGTTCTTGGAGGAAAAGTCCAGAGATGAGTCCAAAAGCTGAAATAGACATTACCATCATACTCAGAAGATGTCAAATAGCTAGAAACGCCTGTCCTTGGGTCCAATTTGGAGGCAAGGGCAAAAACGGCAGTTTCGGGTCAAAACGGGGTCCGCCGGTGGGCCCGCTTTGCACCGAAAAAAGCGTCTGGGTCAAAGGTCTCCAAATTCACCAAACTTAATGTCAACAGGTCAGGAACGCTGATACGAACCCAACGGAACTTCCAGATTTGGATTCCGATGAGCCGAACACAAAATTGCCCGTCGAGCGGGGCCTGTGGGGCCCACGACACGCGATTTCGTCAACGTTCTCAGAATCAAACCAAACTTGACCCACAGGACCAGCGTATCGCTACGAGTCCGATGGCGCAAGTTTCGTCTCGATCTGACGAGTGTGCACGAAGTTAGGATGAATTGCAGAAAAGGTGGATACGGGGCGATGTCCGCGGATACGCGTTGATTCCGGTGTGCACGCACACCCGAATCAGCTTCCACGAAATCTCACACGTCCGTATCGATGATGCATACGTATCTGTGAAGACCGCACGCGACCAAGTCGTCCCGTTTGGCGGGGCGGACTCAGTTCCGGGGTAAAACAGGGTCTAGTTTTTCCTGTTTTTGGATCGCGGTGTGCGATCACCACAGGACGTGATGTCCCGAACAGTTTGTCCGGACACCGAGAGGGTCATACAGGCTTCACAACGCAATTTACGGAATTGAAAACGGAGATACAGGGTGCAAGATACGAGTACCTGAAGAGGCTCGAAAAATTGGATATTTCTGTGTCCGTGTCGTGTCCGACACGACACGAAGAATTGGGATTAGGGTTAGGGTTCAGGGGTGCTTGGCCGGAGATCCGGCGGCTCGGGCGGCAGGGAAGGCCGGAGGCGGTCGAGGGCGGCGCCGGCGTTGCTGGCGGGCACGGCGCCGGAGGCTGGGCGGAGAGGGCGGCCGGCACTGAGCGACGGAGGCGGCCATAGGAAAGGGTGCTGCTGCTGCTGCTGCTGCCGACGAGGAGGGAGGAAGCTGGGGCGCTGGCGGTCGGCGGCGAGGTGAGGGGCGGTGGACGGAGGCTGAGCCGGGCGGTGGCCGGCTACTGCTGCGGCCGCTGCTCGAGCTCGTCGTGGCCGAAGGCAGCCGGAGGAGAGGGGAGGAAGAAGGAGGTGGCGAAGGAGGGAGCTGCGGTGGCGGCGAGCGGAGGAGAGGGGATTTAAAGGGCAGGGCCGTGGGGCGTGGGGCCGAGGGAGGCGGAGTCGTGGGGTGAGGCGCGGCGGAGCGGAGCGAGGCGTGGCCGGAGGCGCAGGCGGAGGCGGCGAAAACGGCGCCGGACGCGGGGGGGGGGGGGGGGGGGGGAGAACGGGTCAGGGGAGAGTGGGGTGTGGGTTTCGGGTACGGGTCGGGTTCGGTCGGCGGACCTGACCCGATCCGCTAAGGAGGGGGCTGGGCCGAGTGGTTTGGGCCGGGGTCTGGCCCAGTGGGCCGGGCTGGGGGAACGGGCCGGATTAATCAGAAATCAAATAATAATAATAAAAAATAAATAAATAAATAAATAATTAGTTTTTAGGCATTTAAAAATAGGTCTGAGGTCCAGAAAAATCCAGAAAAATTGCCCTAAGTCCAGTTTTCCATTTTACACCCAAAAATATTATTTTCATAATATTTTAATATTATTTATTATCAATTAAAAATCATTCAATAAATAAAAACCATGATTTTAATTACAGGAAATTCCCAAAAAATTCCAGAAAATTGTAAAAAATCCCAATTTAGAATTCTTGCAAAATCTGGGGGTTTACAAACACTGATTTCCCTAATCGAGTATAGCTAATGGAGAGTATGTGTATGTGTAAGTAATGTGAGTTTAGGTGTATTATGTGGTGTGGTGTTGTATAGAAGTACATAACAGGGAGTAGGATGTGCAGGCTCAATTTTAGAGCAGCCAATGGGTGTGTATTACATTCAAGCATTGCACTCTTGTGCACTGCAGGGTTAATGGATGCAAAAAGTGAGTCTTTATGTTACTGCCAAAATTGGTGATGTGCAACAGCATTAGAGCTATCTCTGATAGCTGCAGTATCATGACCCAATTCCGTAGAATCAATTGAGGCGTCCCCCGAATCGTGACCGCCGTGCAGGCCTGGGGTTGAGCCCGCACAAGGCTTTAATGATTTGCATAGCAAGCACATATTCAGAGTATGCAGATAAATTGAAACACAGATTTGAAACATGGAAAAGTTTTCTTTATTTATCATGAATATCTATTACAAACTCCTGAACGAGTCAGCTAATATGCCGCATGGGCTTACAAAAGTGTTGACTCAAAATAAGATAGCAGTCCTGTACATTATATCCCTTTACTAAACTTCAAAAGATATAGACCTCCTGGCTGGAGGATAGCTTTGCCACGGAGCTGCATTTGTGTATGAAGAGTTGCAGCTTCGGACTTCAAAAGGCTTCAAGGGTGCGGTTGAGGATACGCCAACAGCTGGACTGGATCGGGAAGACGACTTCGGCTCCTCGCTCGGTTCTCCTTAGTGCGGAGAACCTGTTTCAACGAGGGTCAGCATATCGAAACATGCTGGTGAAGGCGAGCTAGCCGAACTATACCAATCAACACGTTGTTTTAAATGAAGCATGCATATTTGTGGGTTTCTATTCTTGCCTTAGTTTATTTACAAGTAAGCAGCATATAGAATTTACTGAAATAAACGTGCCACCGTTCGGTAGATTTTACCTGCCCGTCTGAATTACCTGTACAATACTTACCATGCCTTCCCTGCCATGAAGACACAAGTTAGTATGCAACAGGTTTAAATATACATGTTGGGATCACTGGCTAGAAGCCATTATGGACCGTTTAGTTTTGAACGAGGATGGAATGCAGCAAAGATGCGTTGGTGGCTGCAGACTATCCTTGTCCAGATGCGTGAGACTATCGTGAAGTTCCGCCCGGACCGGATCGGTGCCAGTGCCCCAGCGACCGTCCGCAGGAACCCGTTACCTTGTGCACAAGTTGTCCGTGATCAATCGTTCATAATACGTTAACGTTGATGCGTTGAGGCACGTGAACAAGATAAGCAATATTGTATGATTCATTTTGCATAGTCTTCCTGACAGTTTATTTCATAACAAGTGTATTCCATACTTAGCACAATTTATGGAAGAAGATGCATTCTAAATAAACTTGAAGCATGTATAGAACATTTAAAATGAACAAGCATGCAATTTGAGTAACTGTTTCCCAGTTAAGTGATAAGCATAAATACCCAAGTCTATTCTCTTTTATCTTGGTTTCTTTTATTATTAACTTGGTATCGTTTGATCGGGGCAAAGGAGTGAAGCTTGGAAGCAGGGCTAGCTAATCGGGTTGGTAGCCACTCACTTGGTTGGAAGAAAAGGAGAAGGAAAGAGGCGCTTCACGACTCCGCTCGCAAGCCGCCTACTGCTCGTTCACCTGCACACGAACAACTTGATCAATACTTCTTTCTCTCTTTTCAATCTTGGAATTAAAGTGCAGTTCAATGAACGAAAACAATAAAAACCATCAAAACCGTTCAAGGAAAACAAGCAAATCCCAAAACTAACTCAAAGCACGAAAGCAACAAGCGACATCGAAAATTGAGGCAATACAAGATTGCAGCGGAGAGGTCCCTCCTGACTCTATCGCTAAGCCGATCCTTGGGGCGTAGTCCACTGAATATGGGAATCGATTCCGAAAAAATAAATCCATAACGAGGACGAGTTCTTAATTCAATCTATCCCGACCGAACGATACCGTTTGTGTTTCTTAGCCGCACTCCCAGCACCGGGGGAACGAGGCGCTACATCCTACCCAACCAATTGGAAGTTTCATCCCGAAACTTAAGAACAATGCTTAGCGTTAAGGATGATGCACTGAATAGTTAGGGCAATCACAAATTCGGTGGGTTGAGTTACCGCAAATGAGACATTGCCCGAGTTTCTTGTGGCACGTTTCAACTGTGTGCTCTGGTTTCTTACAATAAGAACATGGTTGCCCTGGGTTTCCTCTTCGTGGACCGCCGTGGTTAGGGCACTTTGCAGCGGTGTTTCCTCCCTCGTTGCTTTGGCGTTTGTGATTGTAGGTATGCACAGCACCGGTAGAAATGTAAGGATACTGCGGTTCAAGCGATAAGGCATGATTCATGACTTTACGCATTGTCTCGTACTGATTATTGACCACGTGCGAATGGATGGCAGGGTGCAGACCGCCTTTAAACCTTCTAGCTCGACTCGCTGCATCCGGTAAATAGGCCCTAGCGAATTTTGAGAGTCGGTTGAATTCGGCGGAGTACTGCTTAACTGTCAAGCTGCCTTGCCTCAGTTGCACGAAGTCATTTTCCATCTGACGTTGTACTGGAGGAGGTATAAACTCCTCTTCAAACACGACACGAAAGGTCGTCCACGAGATCGCCTCCTCTCCGTGATCAAATGGAGAGATCGTCGATGCACGTCCCACCAATCGTGTGCGTTGAGGCGGAGCTGTAGTTGCGCGCAGGAGACGCACTTCTCTTCGGGGACCTCTAGCAGAGCGAAGTGATCTTCTAGTTCTGCTAGCCAATCTAGAGCTACCACTGGGTCCTCAGTCCCGTTGAATGGGGTGTTGCAGACTTTCTTGAAGTGGCCCAAGTTGAAGGCAGTCACGTCCCTCGTCCTTGGAATTTGTGGCGTCTCTACTTCAAGCACGGGCTATTCCACCGGAGTCGTTGTTGTTGCAGCGGAATGGTTGGTAGCCAAAGTCTGAATGATCTGTTGCAGGGCATCTACCTGCTTCTGTTGGACTGAGAATCGGGTCTCTAGATTGCTCTCGAGCTTAGCTTGGCGAGCATCATCTCTTTATCGTTGTGTTTCTAGCATTTGTAGCACCCGCTCAGGCGGGTCGACTTGAGACATGTATCGTTGGCTTCGAGAGCTTCCCGAAGTGCCCGAACTACTTTTTTGTGTTTCATTCGGTGGTTGCGCTGCAGATTGCGCTGGTAATATTCCTTCAAAAGAAGGTAAATTATATTAGAATCATAATGTATTATGGACTTATTGCATGAACGTATCTTATTTTGGCCTAGCGAGTTCAAGAGTTCGCACAGGAAATTTTGCTCGTTAAAGGAACTTTTCCAGCACGAAGTCTAAGGAACTTGAATCTGTGCTCTGATACAACTATGCCACGACCCAATTCCTTAGAATCAATTGAGGTGTCCCTCGAATCATGACTACCGTGCAGGCCTGGGGTTGCGCCCGCACAAGGCTTTAATGATTTGCATAGCAAGCACATATTCAGAGTACGCAGATAAATTGAAACACAGATTTGAAACATGAAAAAGTTTTCTTTATTGATAATGAACATCTATTACAAACTCCTGAACGAGTCAGCTAATATGCCGCACGGGCTTACAAAAGTGTTGACTCAAAATGAGATAGCAGTCCTGTACATTATATCCCTTTACTAAACTTCAAAAGATATAGACCTCCTGGCTGGAGGATAGCTTTGCCACGGAGCTGCATTTGTGTATAAAGAGTTGCAGCTTTGGACTTCAAAAGGCTTCAAGGGCGCGGTTGAGGATGCGCCAACAGTTGGACTGGATCGGGAAGACGACTTCGGCTCCTCGCTCGGTTCGCCTTAGTACGGAGAACCTGTTTCAACGAGGGTCAGCATATCGAAACATGCTGTTAAAGGCGAGCTAGCCGAACTATACCAATCAACACGTTGTTTTAAATGAAGCATGCATATTTGTGGGTTTCTATTCTTGCCTTAGTTCATTCACAAGTAAGCAGCATATAGAATTTACTGAAATGAACGTGCCACCGTTCGGTGGATTTTACCTGCCCGTCTGAATTACCTGTATAATACTTACCATGCCTTCCCTGCCACGAAGACACAAGTTAGTATGCAACAGGTTTAAATATACACGTTGGGATCACTGGCTAGAAGCCATTATAGACCGTTTAGTCTTGAACGAGGATGGAATACAACAAAGATGCGTTGGTGGCTGCAGACTATCCTTGTCCAGATGCGTGAGACTATCGTGAAGTTTCGCCCGGACCGGATCGGTGCCAGTGCCCCAGCGACCGTCCGCAGGAACCCGTTACCTTGTGCACAAGTTGTCCGTGATCAATGGTTTGTGATACGTTAACGTTGATGCGTTGAGGCACGTGAACAAGATAAGAAACATTATATGATTCATTTTGCATAGTCTTCCTGACAGTTTATTTCATAACAAGTGTATTCCATACTTAGCACAATTTATGGAAGAAGATGCATTCTAAATAAACTTGAAGCATGTATAGAACATTTAAAATAAACAAGCATTCAATTTGAGTAACCGTTTCCCAGTTAAGTGACACGCATAAATACCCAAGTCTATTCTCTTTTATCTTGGTTTCTTTTATTATTAACTTGGTATCGTTTGATCGGGGCAAAGGAGTGAAGCTTGGAAGCAGGGCTAGCTAATCGGGTTGGTAGCCACTCACTTGGTTGGAAGGAAAGGAGAAGGAAAGAGGCGCTTCACGACTCCGCTCGTAAGCCGCCTACTGCTCGTTCACCTGCACACGAACAGCTTGATCAATACTTCTTCCTCTCTTTCCAATCTCGGAATTGAAGTGCAGTTCATTGAACGAAAACAATGAAAACCATCAAAACCGTTCAAGAAAAACAAGCAAATCCCAAAACCAACTCAAAGCACGAAAGCAACAAGCGACATCGAAAATCGAGGCAATAAAAGATAGCAACGGAGAGGTCCCTCCTGACTCTGCCGCTAAGCCGATCCTTGGGGCGCAGTCCACTGAATATGGGAATCGATTCCGAAGAAACAAATCCATAACGAGGATGAGTTCTTAATTCAATCTATCCCGATCGAACGATACCGTTTGTGTTTCTTAGCCGCGCTCCCCGCATCGGGGGAACGGGGCGCTACATCCTACCCAACCAATTGGAAGTTTCGTCCCAAAACTTAAGAACAATACTTACCGTTAAGGATGATGCACTTAATAGTTAGGACAATCACGAATTCGGTGGGTTGAGTCACCGCAAATTAGACATTGCCCGAGTTTCTTGCGGCATGTTTCAACTGTGTGCCCTGGTTTCTTACAATAAGAACATGGTTGCCCTGGGTTTCCTCTTCGTGGACCGCCGTGGTTAGGGCGCTTTGCAGCGGTGTTTCCTCCCTCGTTGCTTTGGCGTTTGTGATTGTAGGTATGCACAGCGCCGGTAGAAACGTGAGGATACTGCGGTTCAAGCGATAAGGCGTGATTCATGACTTCACGCATTATCCCGTACTAATTATTGACCACGTGCGAATGGATGGCAGGGCACAGACCACCTTCAAACATTCTAGCTCGACTCGCTGCATCCGGTAAATAGGCCCTAGCGAATTTTGAGAGTCGGTTGAATTCGGCGGAGTACTGCTTAACTATCAAGCTGCCTTGCCTCAGTTGCACGAAGTCATTTTCCATCTGACGTTGTACTGGAGGGGGTATAAACTCCTCTTCAAACGCGGCACGAAAGGTCGTCCATGAGATCGCCTCCTCTCCGTGATCAAATTGGAGAGCATCGATGCACGTCCCACCAATCGTGTGCGTTGAGAAGGAGCTGTAGTTGCGCGCAGGAGACGCGCTTCTCTTCGGGGACCTCTAGTAGAGCGAAGTGATCTTCTAGTTCTGCTAGCCAATCTAGAGCTACCACTGGGTCCTCAGTCCCGTTGAATGGGGTGTTGCAGACTTTCTTAAAGTGGCCCAAGTTGAAGATATATTATTTTGACTTTCGTGTCATATGTGTTAGTATGGTTAGCAGTATGGTGCTAGTCAGTAGGGTGTTAACTTGGTTAATAGTAAATAAGGATGGGCACTTGGTATCAGTCAAGTGACTGAATCTATGAATATGTGCCAGATTTATGTGAGGTGATGTAGGTATCAGTGAGGTACTACAAGCTTGGGGGTTACAGTTAGGAGCTAAGAGAAGTTGTAATTGATCATAGAAGTTTTGGGTTAGAGGTTGAGTATTTGATATGTATTAGTACACATTGCTAGGTATCAGTCACTTAGTATAATAAAGGACATGATGCAACGGGTACTAATATTGTGTGTTCTAGTAAGGGAATACATGAGATAAGGTTGAGGTTTCAGTGAGTAGGGGATTGGAGTATCAGTTGGTTAAATGCATCAATCAAGTATTAGGTAGTTAAGGTTAGGGTTACTTTAGAAATTAGAGTGCTGCACAGGTGGGTGATATCAAGGTATCATGCCCTATTGGGGAGTTAGAAATTTGGGGCAAAGGTGAGAACTGGTAATTAGTTAGTGTATCATTAAATACTAGGTATTGGGTTATAGTATGGGTAAGTATATATAATATGATTAATAGTATCTAGTATAGTAAGTATTAGCTAGTAATAGTGGCATTAGTTAGACATTAACTAATATAGACTAGATACCTTAGTATGATATAGTGATTGACCTAGTTGACTTCCAAGACCTAATATGGACCTATAAGTGGCATAGAAACATCAAAATTAGCTTGTCACACATGTATATTACTTCAAATTATTATTTGACATTAATATTTCATAATTAGGTCTTTGTGATTACATCTTGGACATTGATCCTTATTCGTTGCTCAGGACCACAAGCGAGTATATTCTCTGACAATTTTTATTATTTTGATCATTACTATGATTCTAGTTATAGTGTATACTTGATTTTGACACAGTAGATACACGGGCTAGTATCATAGATATCTGTCATATGGATTCATGATTGGATCTATCGTACTAGTTGGGGACGGGGAAATATTAGCAAGTTATATGATCATACCCCACCTTACATGCATCATAACTCACCCCACATATCACGTAGGGTATAGCCTGACCATTTACATGCCTCATAGCTTATTATACATGATTAGCCTGACTATTGCTTACATTATAATTAACCAGATGGTTGGTCTGACCTCATATGTATCATAGCCAACCATATATAACAAGCTTGATCTAGTCCCAAGCCGATCATATAGCAACTAATATTTTAAGGCACATAGCCAGTATTTCTTTTCTTTATTCCAGTATAATCATTGCTAGTATTAACATATATTTGTTTCACTGCTAGTGATTTCCATATGATGATTACATGTCTCTCCAGATTTCCTTACAGTCCAGTTTTCCTTCTATCATGTATTTTCTTATACTGCTTTATAGTTTTTATCAATATAATTAAAATTGCTGTTAGTATTTGTGCTTCGCTCCAATCCTGACTGGATAAAAATTTTCAGAGGATCTCGAGAACTTCTGTCCTACTCACTATGGTCCTTGAGTAGATGAAGATTATATCCCGGAGCTTCCAGATGAGCCACTTCATATAGAGGAGACATCACCTGCAGTTGTTTAGTCAGCACCTAGTATATTTATGTATTGGATTATTCCAGACTTATAGACTTGAGTTATATTATGTTCAAAATTATATTGTGTTAAGATAGCTAGACTCTTAGACTCTGACTTGTTTAAGATATATTATTTTGACTTTCGTGTTTCCTTACATCTTTATCATGCCATTTACCTTATAGTTATTATGATTGAGTACTTGTGAGATGATTATATATATATTCATTGTCCTTCGTTTGGAGTTGAGATATGTTGACAGGTTTTGATATCATTGATAGATAGCTATTTGACCTAGACAATATTTTACCGCCGATGTTGCGACATAGGATGGACGTACCCACAACTCATGCCCAAATTCTGGGTACGGATCATGATAACTTCTTACCCTTCTTAGATTTTGAATTGGAAGATGTTGCTCCCTTATCCCAATCTGACAGCAGGTCGGGATGAATCCACATAATCTCGCCGTGATATGTGGTAAGAGGCACAAATTCCTCTGTTTGACTTCTAGGCGGTGAAAGATTTACTACTTCTATCGTAGCTTGAGATATTAGGACAATGCCTTTTGGGACTTCTTGTGCTGGAAAGTTGCCGAATTAAAGAGACACTATATTGACAGTGACTATCTTCTCTTCATTATGAAGGGTGATAGCTTTATCATCTATCAACTGTTGTATCTTTCTTTTAAGACATAACAAGCCTTGGTAGGGTAATTTATATATTGGTGGTACAAGCATTACTTCTAGTCATTTGTTTTATCAGCCTCATTTGGTTACTTGACATCAGGCAATTGCAACTTGTAGATTTTTATCAAGCATTTGAAAAATGCTGGGGATATCGCTCTTGTCAAAGGAATATTCTTCCTTAGTCCTGGAAGACTATATAGGATTTTGTGTTGGAGGAGAGGTCGGTCGCTTTGACAGATTTATCGCCAAGGCCTCCTTTTCTTTGCTGTTACTATTATTCGCACTATTGGAGGGACGCTTCCTTTTTGTATTGGTCATTTATAACCCCAAATTATGTGCTATTTTTGCATTGCCTTCAATATCTTCAGTACCGATGCTGAACAACGTTTAGTATTGAAATTGGATCTGTCCAGAGCCCTACAATGGGCAGTAAGTTCTTTTTGCAGGTATCAATGAATGCAGAGTCTAGAATACCGGGGGGTAACTTCAGAGTTGCTTGCCTGAAACGCTCAATAAATTCACGAGCAGATTCCTTCTCCTTCTTCTTGATATCGATGAGTGAAGACATCGTCATATCCATATCTCTCTCGTAGAATTGTAAGAGAAAAAGATATTTTGTGTCATCAAATGAAGATATGCTGTTATCAGGTAAACTGCGATACCAATCGCAGGCTATGCCAGCCAAGCATCCCATGAATAATCTGGTAAGGAGAGCATCCTCTTTCTACAAATGAGCCATAATCATATTGAAGTAATTGATATATTGGCTCGGTGATGTCCTGCCTTAAAACAAGACTATCGATTGGGGTTTATATTTAGGAGGGAACGAAACATTATCCCAATATGACGGATAAAGCTATTTTATCCCCAGCTTGTAGAGTTGGTCTTGTTCTATAAAATATCGACCTATGCACGCTACTCTTGGATAGCTTTGAGAGGATCTTCTAGTCGGAGTGGTGCAGCTGACTGATATGATCCTGGTTGAATATGAATCATCACCGGCAGAGATCCACCTTTAATGCTGAGAGGATTAAGAGTTAGTGCTACTGACACTTGGTTTATGACCGCTCTGGATTTGTTTTATCATGTAGAGGCATTATTCCAGGACTAGGTTGCGCAGGTATGAATGAAGCCACTTGGACGGGTGCTGGTATAGCAGAATATTGGGCTGTCAGCATTTGATGCATATTTTGCATCATAGTGTGCATATCCTCGAGAGCGGCCTCTAATGAGTTGAGGCGTTGTTCAGTGACTTCTAATGGAGAAGCTTCTTATTCATCACCGATGGCGTAAACCCTAACATCCCTGTGTACAACAGAGATATTGGTAGAAAGAATCGTATAGTTGGAGTCTACACTAACAATTTCAGAATTAGGGGGATTGCTACCCCAATCTCAGATTCTGAGGAATGTTGATTCTCGTGACGAACGAGCTTCTGTCTTTGAGAACGAGTATTTTGGTATACTCCTTCAAAGGAGTCGATGAGTTGGTCAAATCTCCTCTGGCTGGGTGTTCTTGAAGAATTTTGTCTTGATTGTCTCCTACCACAGGAAAGATGCGAAGCCATATATTCTAAAGCAAATAGTTGTTCGTTATCATGCTCCTGGTTGTCAACTTGCTTTGTATGTTGAGTCTTAGGAGACATAGTGTAAGTGAATCGGTCAAACACAGACTGTTTTGCTAATGTATATCAACATTCGGTTACAACTCTATGACAATTGCAACAATGTTCATTAGGAAATATCATTGTAATGTCAGAAGGGCCCCTCCCTTTAAGTTTTTGTACAATAAGCTCACGTAAATTAAAAGAAAGAAGAGAACAGGAGGAAGAGGGCATACTCTGCCTCTTTACATGAGATATATTGAATCTTCTGTGCATATTTTTGGTCTCTTATGTATAGAGTAATATGCTGGCTTGATTGACAAATAATTCGTCATATCTTGAGTTTTTGCTCTTTAGGGAGGATAGGAAGTTGTCTCTAACAATCCTCTTGTGCGCATGCGCACAATCAGCATATTGTGTAGAGATTGTTCCTATTTGGAGCACATTCTGTGACAAGACAAAGTTGGCGCAGTTTGCCTATACGTATTTAATTTTGTATGGAGATCTTAACCTAGCACACGAGTGCCGCATAATTTTTCCTCTATTGTGCACGTAATCAAGATTGTAGGAGAATGATTCTCCCTGACCAATACTTTATTTTTGCACTGATTGGTTTAGACAACGGTGTCTATTCCTTGCTTGCCTCGTATATTACAGTGAATATGCGCGAGCTGAGGAACTTGGGTGTGGATCATCCTTTGCTTGTAATTGCACGAGTTGCGCGAATTATATTCCTTGTTTAATACAAGGGATTCAGAAGCTTGGATTTGGATCATCCTTTGCTTAAAATTGTACGAGTTGCACGAATTGTATCCCTTGTTTAACACAAAAGAATTTTCTACCAAGTTATTGATCTGAGCAGAATTGACAGAAGAACTCTCGTCAATCAGATTGCTCTTTCCCTTGTTGACAGCAACTTAGGGATATGTATGACGAGGTTTGGGCACCCACACTTTGCGAGTTCTCCTTGACTTGAGTTCGAATGAGGGGTGAGCACTACCCCCAGAATGGAGCATTTCTTTATATGCCTGTTGGTCAAACTTTATGACCAAGGTCTTCTGCGTCGAGCCGACCAAAGCAGTGTCGAGTTGAGCTATCACCTTCTCGTCAGAAGAGAAGGAAATCCCCAGCTGAGTCGCCATCTTTGTTTGCGAGAAAAAGTTTATAAGAAACTTTTGTGTTACAAACTGTTGAAAAGAAAGAAAAGTATAAAAAAGATTCTAAACAGGAATCTAAGTACAATTAATTCTGGGAAAGTATAGTCGTAGAGATCTGATCAACGGACGATCACTTTACTCTTTGGACCCACTCGACGATGAAAAAATGTACACGACGACGAAGAATTGCACACTAAGACAAAAAGATATAGGAAATGCTACAAACAACTTGGAGAGTTAAACGATAAGAAAGTTCTGGCACAACGACACGAGAAGCTTTTATTTCTCTCACCCTGCTTTTGAATTTCAAAGACTTAAAAATTCTAGCCCCTTTCTCTCAATCTGTCTGTATGTGCTCCTCTCTGTGTGTATCCCCCTAAGGTAGCCCTTGCCTGTATTTCTATTTATAGAGTTTAAGAGCAGTTAAGAGAGTGTACGCGCACTATAGACAGTCAACACTATTTTACAATTATGCACGCACTTTTTGTGGATTAACACCCCACATTTTGCATGAGTGGGTGCACAACTTGCTGCCTTCTTGACACGTACTTTCCTATACAAGGAAAGCATAGGTTATGTGGGACATTTATTTGTACACCTTTCATGAGAAGTATGGCATGTAAGATACGCATTCACTACTGCTCACTATCGGTTAGGATAGTATGCGCACTTTTAAAGTCATCTGGAGACTAGCACATTTTTAGTAAGATTGACACTATGGTGCATTTTTGAGGGAGTTGGCACTACAGCGTACTTTTGAAAAAAATGGCACTATAACAGCAGTTTTGAAGAGAATGGCACTACGTCTCACTTTTAAAGAAAAAATTGGTACTGCGGCGCACTTTTGAAGAGAATGACACTACAACGCACTTTTGAGGAAAATGGCACCGTGACACACTTTTGAAGAGAATGGCACTACGTGCACTTTTGAAGAAAATGGTACTACGACACACTTTTGATAAGAATGGTACTGCACGCACTTTTGAAGAAAATGGCACTATGGTGCACTTTTGAAGAGAATGACACTACAACGCACTTTTAAAGAGATTGTCTCTGCGGTTGGGTCGCTAAACCATAATATGGGTCTGCGTGCCGTTCGTCCACTGTAATGATGACCTCTGACTCTTCGGTTTTTGCCTTTGTTAGCTGTCAGTCTGCTGTATTAAATATTAAGAGAGAGAATATTATTTTTACATCATCATCTTTCGTAATATTAAGAAAGTGTTCCGCTTTTCTATTCTCTGAATAGTGCGTCATTCTTTGAAATTAATGGAAATTACGCCAAAGTAAGAGAATGTGCGTCTTTCTTCTGGAACAAGTGGAAAGTGCACCATTCTTTTACTTGTATAGTTTATTTGTAGAAAACTGCACCATCTATCTAAGGCACACTTTTTATGCTTCTACAGTGGCAGGTTGCCCTGGACTCAACCCATACTATGTGCCCACAGTTACAACCATATTATGTTGAAGGAACCCCCTACGGCCACAAAATAAAAGGACATGCGACACCTATAGCCCATTAACTGAATGGCTATAAATAGTGGCAACTTGAATGTCCTAATAGCTGGCTTTTTCTGCTTCAGAGAGACCATATCCCTCCAGGCGAGCTACGTACGTGCACACAAGCTTAGGAGAGAGAAGAGAGCATCCCACATTCACTCGTCGGACACTCAACAGAGTAAAATAGTTGTTACAGTACTCGATCTCCATCGTCACACTACCCAGATAAAAATATTGTACTTAGATTGTCTGTCTAGGATTTCTTGGTACTCTTTTTGTTTGTTATTAAACAAAGGTTTTCCAAACCTACTGTAATGGCGAACAAGGTGGCGACTCTGCTAGGGATAAACTTCTCCTCTGATGAGAAGCTCATGATATAGTCCGACGCGTCGAAGCTGGGTTCGACCCAGAGGATGCTGGTTGTACGCTTCAACCAGCAAGCCTTTGAGGAAATGCTATCTGAGGGTGGCGCTTCTCCAAGGCTGACAAAGTCTAAGAAGATCCGTAGGACATAAGTTGCAATGACGGCTGTGCATCACCCAACTGCAGAGCACGCGCCCCATGTCTCTCTCTACCGCATGGACTGCACATTATGCGTCCACTTTGTCAACCTCCTTTCCGGCGCACCTTGGCGCATGTTGTCTTTGGCATATTTTGATTGTTTGTCCGGCCTTTGTTTAGACCAGACCCATGAGTTATGGAGAATAATAGGTTTGGTTGGGTTGGTAGCATGTGTGGCTTGTATGGGTCTGAGTAATCCAACGGTCCATAACTTAAACCTAAACCTATATATTCCTATTTCTTTCTCTGCATATTGTTTCCTTTCCATTTCTCTCTCTTACGTTTTCTCTCCCTCCGTAGGCAAGTACATCTTGCACAAGAGAAGAACCATGGATTTATGCATGCTTTTAATTCTTAATAATGCCTGTTTATTTTTAGGTCATGTTGTTGGGATCGAGCACTCCTTTATACTTAATACTTATTGTTCTTAATTTTCTTGGTTGGAATTGTATGGACCAGAGTTTGGGTCTATGCGCCAACCTAGTTTTAGTCATTTATGCGCCACTGCCTAGTTTTGGTCATTTTTGCGCTAACCTTACTTTTGTGTGTTTTGTGTGCCAACTTGCATTGTGAGCCTACTGTTCCTGCGTATGTTGAGCCATATAGATTTAGTCCTGTATGCACTTATTATTTTACTTGTCAATTTAGTTTTTTTTCCTTTATCACCTTATTATACGTTGGATATAGTAAAAGGCATAGTTCAACTCGGGTGACATTCTGCAACCCCGACCCTTGTTTGGTTTAAGGGTTGTTGGTCTGATCTCGAGGGGTTCTCGCACTACTCTTATTCTCATTCATCGATATAATAAAATGACAAATTGATGTGACCAGTATGAGACTATGCTGTCCTGAATAACTTGCTACCTGATAACTTGTCCATGATCTTGATACTAGAACTTATTCCTGCCTTGACTATTGTATCCATGCTGATACACTTGATCGCACCGAGAGTGCTACTTAATATATAGTGAGCCATCGTGCCACATACTTATGCTACGTGATATATGTTATTATTTCCATGTACATATCTGGTAGTTGGACAATGACTTTAGCCGTGGCTAGATAGTATTGATTGTTGCATCACACTTGGGTGAATCCAGATTTTACTTTCAAGTGACAATATAGATTCATATTAAGAGTACCCATACTTAAGGTATGACATTTAAGAAGGAATATTCATATGACCACGACATGGGATTCTAACTAACCTTGGATTAACTAGGCAGCTTAATTGTAGAGCATTAGAAGGGAACGGTATCTCGTGATCGTGTATGTCGAACCACCCAAAATTAGCTGGGAGTAAAGACTGGCCACCACAGATACTGTATATTATTCGCACTAGTGGAGTGCATTATCTGATTTAATTATAAGACCAAGCCAATATCTTTTCTATAGAAAGCCTGGAACTGTTACTGATTATTAATTATCCCAGGGCCCTTGCGAGGGACTGGTGCATCATTTATATATATTCTTGCTTGTATATCTTTGGTTCAGCCAGCTCTCCTCGATTATGGCACGATCTGAGGATACTCAAATATTGTATTACTAGGATAATCTAGAGATCATATATCAAGCCGTAATACATGATTGGCCGTCTAATTTGCTTATATAGGTGCCTAGCCAGGAAAGTGGGCTATAGTGGCATGATGATTCAACCCATGTCCTTGTTTGGTTGTTGGGTTGTGTCGTTGTGTTACGATACTCTATGGACTAAAGTTATATTTTTTTTATATCTCTGCTTGTGTCTTGTGACTTTTATTGAGTAGAATTAGGGACACAGGCTGTTGTGACAATATAGTTTAACTCATGTCCTTGTTTGGTTATTGGGTTGCGTTGTTGTATTACGATAATCTGTGGACCAAAACTACGATACAAAATATTTTAGTTTGACCATAATCAAGGGACGTATTCTATCTTGATATGATAGGGCACTTCATGTTCTTATTTGGTGAAGGGGTATCGTATCATGTCATGGATGGGATATATATCATTGGTTGTTGGCTCATGCATCTCATGCTATAGATCTGGTTTTGTTTTTTTATTTTGTGCTTCCTTTGTGGTACTTGCTATTTGGGATCTGACTCCACTGGTTTTGCATGGCCAGGTTTAGAGCCAGTACCGGAGGATCAAGCTTACTTCTCCCTCAATGATGACACACACCAGAAGGATGGCTACTGAGGGTCATGGATGAGTTTCTTATTTCACTTCTCGTATTTTGTAAACTATATTATTTTAGGCGTTTAGCCAACCGACACCTGTTAGCCGACAAATCTGGACACTAGTTTCCTATATGACTGTATTTATACTCAGACTGCAGCTGACTCACTGTCATGTAAACTTTTGATTGTGTATCTAGTATATCAACTTGTATTGCTAGAACTCTAGAACCTTCTAATGCAGCATTTGGGACGCCTTACAGCTTATTCGAAAATATTCTATGTTATTGCTACTTGATTGAATGATTTAAGATATAGAAGTTCTTGACCCTAGGAGACTTGATTGTTGTATGCACCCCTAGTCTCTAGAAAACCTTAAAAATTATGGGTTACTTCGGTATTTCGTAAGGTACGGTTGGCTAAGCCATTCCCCCGCTCTCTAGTATCATGGATCTAGGGCATGATAAGGTTTTAGTGGTGGCCTATGCTGGTTTGGCTTTCTTTTTTAGACTTGTGTGGTGGCTTGATCATATGATGTCTCAATCAAACATGTTTTCCTTGAAATCGTGAATTCGTCTCCTCGAAACTCAGTTTGATTTTTCTGCCATTGGTTCCTCAATCCTTTCTCGTCCAGTTCTTAATTTATCTTGTGTCTTTTCTCTAGGACTTCTCTAGCATCAGTGGATGGAGCACCAGCAGTTTTAGCAGGATAAGGATCTGTTGGGCCCCAGCGAGAGGCAACACCTGTACTTGGAGAGATCATGGTAGAACCAGCAAAGGAGCACGAGGAGTAACAAGTACCAGAAGTTTTAGTACCCCCGGTCATACCAGTAGTGCCAGTAGCACCTGATACATCGGCATTGCTGGAAATTATACGAGGATCGATGGTGATGCAACAACGTCAGTAGCTTTAGTAGCAAGAGCACAATGTCTTGTTGAATCAAAGATTACAGACGGCCTTGGAAAGAAGTATTAGAACAGATTCAGGGGCATCAGTGAGATTCTGCCGACTCAACCCTAAGTGCTTTGTCACGACCCGCACCCGGATATTCGGGCACGAGTACGTGGGTACGTCCAGCCTACGCCGCAGTGTCGGCGGTAGTACGCTGTCTAGGTCATTTTCTGGGATTAATAAAATCTATCTCATCCACAATAATAAATAGACAAGGAAAATAACAGGGAATAAAAATGTTAAGTTTTCATACGACAAATTGTGACATACAAATCCATAGTTTAATACAGAATCCAGAAGATAAATCGGGGACAAACCTGATTGCTGTGCTGAAAGAAAATGAATAACTAACTGCTAACTACTCCTCAGAAGTAGTCTCCTGAGTGGGAACCGGCTTCTCAACTGTATCACCTGCTACCTCATAGGGGCCATAAAGGTGGGGGCAAAGTTCTCATCATAGCCTAAATCAACGGATCCAGTCAGGAAAGGAGCAAAGTACCAAATGCACAACAAAGCTTAAACTAAATATTTATGACAAGTAGAAAAGAACTGACTAAGCATCATGTTGAGAATATGCATAAATAAGTAGTAAAATTAACTGAGAATTAATGCTATAAATCAGGACTATAAGTAAAACATGATTAATTGCTATAAACCAGGGACATGAGTAAAACAGGAATATAGTGAGACAAGGAAATGTAACTGTAACAAGACAACAGGAACTACAACAAGACAAGAACTATTGTGTGTGTGAACTTGTGTATTTAGAATACATAGTTGGTATGTAGGGGGTTATAAGGCTTGGTATGTAGGGGGTTATAAGGCTAATCAGGCCGTCATAGACGGCTATCAGACATGAATAATCGAGTATCAGGCTGATGGTACAGTCGCGTACCAAAAGCTATCAGACATGACAGGGGGAAGGGTAAACCACATGCCTCATAGTATTCTCCCACCCGACAAGCAAGACATAAAATCCTATATTCTAACACTATGTGCAATCATCAATGTTACTAGTAGATCAAGGAATTAATTATCACAATATAAAGATTAAACTTGAAGTGCAGGTACTTGCTTGATGTTTGGATCCAAATACAGTTATGTTCTCGAGGAATTTCCAAAAATGACTCTGGATGCTGAAATAAACATTACCATCATGCTCAGAAGATATCAAATAACTAGAAATGCCTGTTCTTGAGTCCAATTTGGAGACAAGGGCAAAAACGGCAGTTTTGGATTAAAACGGGGTCCGCATGTGGGCCCGCTTTGCACCGAAAAATGTGTCAGGGTCAAAGGTCTCCAAATTTACCAAATTTAGTGTCAACAGGTCAGGAACGATGATACGAACCCAACGGAACTTCCAGAATTGGATTCCGATGAGCCGATCACAAAATCGCCCGTCGAGCGGGGCCTGTGGGGCCCACGACACACGATTTCATCAACGTTCTCAGAATTGAACCAAACTTGGGTCACAGGACCAGCGTATCGCTACGAGTCCGATGGCGCAAGTTTCGTTTCGATCCGACGTGTGTACAGGAAGTTAGGGCAAAATTCAGAAAAGTCGGATACGGGGTGATGTCTGCGGATACGCGTTGATCCCTGTGTGCACGCACACCCGAATCGACTTTCGCAAAATCCCACAGTCCGTATCAACGTTGCGCACGTATCTGTGAAGACCGCGCGCGACCAAGTCGTCCCGTTTGGCGGGACGTACTCAGTTCCGGGATAAATCGGGTCGATGTTTTTCCTGTTTTTGGATCGCGGTGTGCGATCACCACAGGATGCGATGCCCCGAGCGGTTTGTCCGGGCACCGAGAGGGTCATGCAGGCTTCGCAACATAATTTACGGAATTGAAAACGGGGCAGCGAGGAGAAAGATATGAGTACCTGAACAGGGCTCAGAAACCCAAAAATTCTCGTGTCCGTGTCGTGTCCGACACGCCGACACGATTCTAAGAATTAGGGTTAGGGTTAGGGCTGCCGGAGAGCCACGGCTGGCCGGGGCAGCTCGTGGCAGGGGAGGCTGGCCGGGGGGGAACTGGGCGGCGCCGGCGGCTGCAGGAGCGGGCGGGGACGGCCGCTGCTGCTGGAGAAGAGGAGTCGGCGGCCGGCTGCGGGTCTGCTGCGGGGTGCCGGAGGGGCGGAGGCGGAGGAGGAAGCTGCGGCGGCGGAGGAGGAGCTCAGGTGCTGCGGGGGGGGGGGGGGGGTTCCGGCGAGGTGGCGGAGGAACTCGGGGGGGGGTTAGGGTTTTAAAAGGGGAGGAGACGGTGGCGTGGGGCCGAGGGAGGCGGCGACCAGCGCGGGGGCGGGGGCGCGTGGCCGCGGGAAGCACGGAGGCGGCCGACGGGTCCGGCGGGAGGCACGGGGAGCCGGTGGACACGGGAGGGGGGCCGGAGCGGATCACGCGGGGGTGAGGGGTCGCCGGGTTGCGGGTGCGGGTCGGGTGCGGTTGGACCCGACCCGACCCGTTAGGCGGGTGGGCTGGGCTGGGCCCAATGGGCCGGGTTCGGAGTATTGGGCCGGGCTGAAATTTAAATAAATGAATAAATAAATAAATAATTAAATAATAATTAATTAATTAATTAATAATAAATAAATAATAGGTTTTAGGTGATTAAAAATAGGTCCGGGGCCCGATAAATTCCAGAAAAATTACCCTAAGTCCAATTTTTCATTTTACACCCAAAAATATTATTTTCATAATATTTTAATATTATTTATTAACAAGTAAAATTATTTAACAATTAAAAACCTTGATTTTAATTACAGAAAATCGTAGAAAATTCCAGAAAATTGTGAAAAATCCCAAATTAATATTTTTTGAAAAATCAGGGGCTTACAATCTACCCAACTAATAAATATTTCGTCCTCGAAATTTAAAATTAAGCCATAATCTGTTAACCCTTCATGTACACAAGCAAGTCAATTGCAATCTCCTTGCGACAATTAAAATCCTAATCTTGTCTCATTATCAAGGTTAAGATGACTACTGTTCCAATCAAAATTTTAACCTATGGTTATTACTTCTTACTTCCTCCAATTACCCACAGGCAAATTTTAGATTAAGCCCATATAACATCTTCAAGATTTGCACACGCTTGTAAATTTGCCTCACGATTCTAACTATCATAGTTTCCTTCGAGTCCAGTAGTATTCCCATTCAAAATTGTATGCTTTCAACTTTTTAAATTCTATTCACATCCCCAATATTCCAACTAGGTAGTCCAACCATCAAATTTTAATTCTTAATTCCAATCATCAAACTAAAAAATAATTTAAATATAGTCCACCAATGTTCAAGTCTGAATTATATATCCTCTAAATTCAAATTGATGATTTTACCTTCATTATTCAAAATTTAAATCATGTACCTAAGATATAACTATTGGATACTCGATATCAATCCATTAATCATCTTAGTCATTCCTCTAGATTTTCAAAATAAGGATGGCTTGAACCTCTCCCAATCTAATCTTACTCGGTCACAATCTTAAAAGAAAATCCTCTCGAGTTAAAAATGCACTACTATCCAACTTAGAATTTACCCATCCATCACAAAAGCTATATACATTAAGAAAACATTCCTTAATATGTTTACTCATGTCATTCAATCCTCGAAAATTCAACGCCGATCATATCACATATGATATATCCTAATTTTCGAAAGAATAATCCTCAAGTATGTGATCGGCCTATGTGGCATATCTAGTACTATCTATGTACCAAACTTATACCAAGTACGAGATTTCGTCTTTCCGAAATAGGGGAGACGAAGATCAATAATAAAGAGTTCAAGGGTGGGGTGATAGAATAGAAATATCAGGGTCAAGGCGTTTAAAGAATTCAAATAAGACTTGTCAAGTAGTTGTGGATTGAATCCTATCTTGGTAATTCCTATTCACATGCTCGTATTAATACAGTTATGCTCAGACATGTCTAGGGCAGGTATACTAGTCAACCGTATATCTTAATCCACGTAAAGTAGTACGAAGGGCGAATCAAAATGCACTAAGGTTGATCAGACCGTAATACACTAATTCTGAATAGACAATTATATTAGTGTGTCGACCCACTAATACTTATGTCATGAACAAGCTTGATAAAAGGATAAGCTTGCAAAACTAGGCTATACTAGCAGCATAAGTCAAGGTGCAACGAATATAAGTACGCTAGATGATGATGAAAGGAGGTACAAATTATTTAAGTTCACAAAACAAAAACATAATAAGCACAATAGCAAAAAGACTCTACAATCTCTATAGTTATCAAAATATAAGCATACCAGGTTATTAGCAAGTTCAAAATTACTAGGTTGGGGCTGAGGTCACGAACCAATAGGCACGAGCTAAACAATACTAGAAACGGTATCTACGAATCACTTACGCGCATTAGCTACTCCAGGAGTCTGCGCGTTCTCCATGGTCATGCTGGTAGAGCATCTCGTGGTGATCTTGTAGGAACCTCGTCGCTTGCTGATAGATCCTTTACTCTGCATCCAAAATAAACGATAAGGGGGGCACAGGAATCAAGGTAGGATGCAAGTCAAGGAATTAATTCGAAGTCGATATGGATATCAAGAACGTTTCAAGTAAGTGGATGAGATCCTAAAAACTTATCCTATCTTATTGCAGGTCTGTTCGGTCCCTAAGTTGAAACCGAACAATTTAGTCGTTGACCTGCATGGGCCACCACAAAAACGTGTCACAACCCGCACCCGGATATTCGGGCACGAGTACGTGGGTACGTCCAGCCTACGCCACAGTGTCGGCGGTAGTACGCTGTCTAGGTCATTTTCTGGGGTTAATAAAATTTATCTCATCCACAATAATAAATAGATAAGGAAAATAACAGGGAATAGAAATGTTAAGTTTTCATACGACAAATTATGACATACAAATCCATAGTTTAATACAGAATCCAGAAGATAAATCGGGGACAAACCCGATTGCTGTGCTGAAAGAAAATGAATAACTAACTGCTAACTACTCCTCAAAAGTAGTCTCCTGAGTGGGAACCGGCTTCTCAGCTGTATCACCTGCTATCTCATAGGGGCCATAAAGGTGGGGGCAAAGTTCTCATCATCGCCTAAATTAACGGATCCAGTCAGGAAAGGAGCAAAGTACCAAATGCACAACAAAGCTTAAACTAAATATTTATGACAAGTAGAAAAGAACTGACTAAGCATCATGTTAAGAATATGCATAAATAAGTAGTGAAATTAACTGAGAATTAATGCTATAAATCAGGACTATAAGTAAAACATGATTAATTGCTATAAACCAGGGACATGAGTAAAACAGGAATATAGTGAGACAAGGAAATGTAACTGTAACAAGACAACAGGAACTGCAACAAGACAAGAACTATTGTGTGTGTGAACTTGTGTATTTAGAATACATAGTTGGCATATAGGGGGTTATAAGGCTAATCAGGCCGTCATAGACGGCTATCAGACATGAATAATCGAGTATCAGGCTGATGGTACAGTCGCGTACCAAAAGCTATCAGACATGACAGGGGAAAGGGTAAACCACATGCCTCCTAGTATTCTCCCACCCGACAAGCAAGACATAAAATCCAATATTCTAACACTACGTGTAATCATCAATGTTACTAGTAGATCAAGTAATTAATTATCATAATATAAAGATTAAACTTGAATTGCAGGTACTTGCTTGATGTTTGGATCCAAATACAGTTATATTCTCGAGGAATTTTCAGAAATGACTTCGGATGCTGAAATAAACATTACCATCATGCTCAAAAGATATCAAATAGCTAGAAACGCCTGTCCTTGAGTCCAATTTGGAGACAAGGGCAAAAACGGCAGTTTTGGGTTAAAACGGAGTCCGCATGTGGGCCCGCTTTGCACCGAAAAATGTGTCAGGGTCAAAGGTCTCCAAATTTACCAAACTTAGTGTCAACAGGTCAGGAACGATGATACGAATCCAACGAAACTTTCAAAATTAGATTCCGATGAGCCGATCACAAAATCGCCCGTCGAGCGGGGCCTGTGGGGCCCACGACACGCGATTTCATCAACGTTCTCAGAATCGAACTAAACTTGGGACCAGCGTATCGCTACGAGTCCGATGGCGCAAGTTCGTTTCGATCCGACGTGTGTACAGGAAGTTAGGGCAAAATTCAGAAAAGTCGGATACGGGGCGATGTCCGCGGATACGCGTTGATCCCGGTGTGCACGCACACCCGAATCAACTTCCGCGAAATCCCACACGTCCGTATCAATGCTGCACACGTATCTGTGAAGACCGCGCGCGACCAAGTCATCCCGTTTGGCGGGGCATACTCAGTTCCGTGGTGAATCGGGTCGATATTTTTCCTGTTTTTGGATCGCGGTGTGCGATCACCACAGGACGCGATGCCCCGAGCGGTTTGTCCGGGCACCGAGAGGGTCATACGGTAGACGCGACGCGGTAGACACTGATGCCCTAGCTCGGACATGGCTTGGACACAGTGTCCAGGATACGGTAGACGCGACGCGGATACGAAGAATTCGATTTCCCGGAGCCCTGTTCAGGTACCCATATCTCTCTCCTCGCTGCCTTATTTTTGATTTCGTCAGTTGCATCGCGTAGCCTGCATGACCCCCTCGGTGCCCGTGCAACCCGCTCGGTGCATCGCGTCTTGTGGTGATCGCGAACCGAGATCCAAAAACAGGAAAAACAACGCCCTGATTCACCCCGGAACTGAGTACGTCCCGCCAAACGGGATGACTTGGTCGCGTGCGGTCTTCACCGATACGTGCGCATCGTTGATACGGACGTGTGGGATTTCGCAGAAGTTGATTCAAATGTGCGTGCACACCGAAATTAATGCGTATCCGCGGACACCGTCCCGTATCCGTCTTTTCTGGTTCTCGCTGTAACTTAGTGTACACATGTCGGATCGAGACAAAACTTGTACCATCGGACTCATAGCAATACGCTGGTCCTATGAGCCAAGTTTGGTTCGATTCTGAGAACGTTGACAGAATCGAGTGTCGTGGGCCCCACAGGCTCCACTCGATAGGTGATTTTGTGATCGGCTCATCGGAATCTAATTCTGGAAGTTTCGTTGGGTTCGTATCATCGTTCCTGACCTGTTGACACTAAGTTGGGCAAATTTAGAGGCCTTTGGTTCTGACGCATTTTTTGGTGCAAAGTGGCCCACATGTGGACCCCGCTTTGACCCGAATTGTCGTTTTTGCCCTTGTCTCCAAATTGAACTCAAGAACAGGCATTTCTAGCTGATTAATATTTTTTGGATCTAATAGTGATGTCTATTTCAATAACCAGAGTACTACCTGCAATCCCTGCTGAAGTCAGAGCTACAATTGGAGCCGGAAATCCAGGCAAGTGTACCTTGCCATAAATTGCAGTATATTGATTCATTTTGTTCTCTTGATTTATTCTTGTGACTGTTATACATGCTCAACCATAGGGCCGTGTGACTTACTTAGCTTCCAATTAATAGTCGGGTGCCAACACCGTATGCGGGGTTGTGTAACGTCAACTAGAGATGGATATCGTGACATTTACATTTGCGTACTTGTCTTATCAAGTACATTATACCCAGGACACTTGAAACAATTCATGAGGCGAAATCTTCCTGAGATATTCATGGTGATACTGTATAGGATACATGTATATGACATACACAGTTTACATGCTTAGATTTTATCCAGACTTGTTGTATTAGATATGGTTTTGCGTGACATGGACATGAGATATCATGAAACTGTGACGTGACATTACATTGGGTGGGGAGAGATTTACCATACAAAAGGCTGAATATATATATATAATACTTAATGGAAGTGCCTTAGACTCTGACACAGAGCTTTGGTACCGTACTGGCCCTTCGAGAAAATACTGCTATGGGTTTCTCCGACACTGATCCTGTAGTAGTCTCAGCCCGAGTATGACTAAAACTCTCACTTGCATATCACTTAGCTGGTTTATTTATTTACCCTATTATTTCCTTTATTTCTGTACTGCAATATTTTGGCTTATTTTATCTGTACCTTGCTATGTCCCCTGAGGATCTGGAATGGATTATGTTCCCAGATTTAGAAGACGAGATTTATCCTGAGGTGTACGGAACAGGAGCACTTCTCAGAGCAGCACCGGAACCTGAGGACGAGGTGATCGATGAGGACTTCTCCTGAACATCAGCTTCGCCATGCCCAGTTTTTATTGGCAAATAAACTCTTCATTTCCTGTTTAAATAAACTTTTATAAACAGACTTAATATCGGGTTGTTTCCCAATTTTTAATTACTTGTGACTGGATGTTGTTTATTTCTTTTACTGATATTGCTATCTTTATTCTGTGGATGAGATTAGTAAACCCTGACTATTGTAATACAGCTTAAGTATGCCCTGATGGATCCATTAAATTGGGTTTGTCCATCGGTGTGTGCTGCTGGCCATTGCCACGTGTCTAGTCCCTCGATATTTTAGGACTGGGGCGTGACATGGTTTTTGTGGTGGCCCATGCAGGTCAACGACTAAATTGTTCGGTTTCAACTTAGGTACCGAATAGGCCTGCAATAAGAATAGGATTAGTTTTTAGGATCTCATCCACTTGCTTGAATCATTTTTGACATCTATATCGTATTCGAACTAATTTTTGACTTACATCTTGCCTTGATTCCTGTGTGCCTCTTATAGTTTATTTTTGATACAAAGTAATGGATTCACTAGCAAACGACGAAACTCCAGTAAGAATACCAATATGTAATGTATCCACCTACGGAGAAGATGAAGTGACGCCATTGAGTGGAGATCCCTCTACTCACCGAAGCAGCCAAGCAGATCAGCAAGCTTCTAGATTTCGACGTGATGACATTCTACCTCCGCCGCAGTTCGTTCCACCGATGCCTGTATTCCCAGAAGGACAGCCTACTGACGGGCAACAAATATTCCAAATGATCTACGCAATGATGCAAGCCCAGCAACAAGTCCAACACGAGGCTCAGCGTCGCGAGGCTGATTACTTGAGGAACAGTCTAGTAAATGCACTGGAGCAGGCCAACCTACTAGCTAGACGGCAACCGACGGGCTCTATCACTGATTTTCGCCAACTGAAGCCCCGTACCTTCTCAGGCAAGGAGGAGCCTACAGAAGTTCATGAGTGGCTCACCAACATACAACATCAATTAGAAGCAGCTGAGCTACCAAGGGAACGTTGGATGACTGCCGTCAGGATGCAATTGACGGGCAATGCTCATCACTGGTGGCTATCTAAAGAGAGACGGCTCAGACCAGGCCGAGTTACTTGGGAAGAGTTCTCCAGACTCTTTCAATAGATGTACATTCCGGCTATCGCTCGATCAGAACTGCAGGACAAGTTCAATCGCCTCATTCAGGATACTATGACGGTGGAAGAGTACAACAGTGAGTTCGTTCGTCTAAGTCGCTTCGCCCCTACCTTGATCCCAACAGAAAAAGATAAGGCTGAGAAGTTCTTTGATGGGCTAAAATTCGAGTTACAAAGAATGATCGGATCCGTCGCACCTACTTCGTACACGGACGTCCTTCCTGCAGCTCGATATATGGAGCGTGTCATCAGACGAGAATCCAACCTGAAGAGGCCTTCCACATCAACACCAGCCAGATCAACGAATGGAGAAGCTGCCAAGAAACCTCATCTGCATCAAGCACCACAGGGAGCTGCATCCAAATCCCTGACTCTTTCTACTTGTTACTACTGCGGCAAGATAGGCCATGTTGAGAAGGAGTGTAGACGTAAATTCGGACTGTGCTTAGGTTGCGGATCCAAACAGCATGCAGTGAGGGATTGCCCTGAGCGTAGAGAAGAAGCACCAAAGGCAAACCAACAAGCTCTACCAGCACCAGGAGGACATCAACCAAGGCCACCCTTGGCACTTCAAGCAGCACCCTACCTGCAAGCCCAGCAACAACAGAGGGCACCACCTCAAGGACGCGGCCAAGCTTTCGCAATGACTGTGGGAGACGCGCAGAACCATGGAGTAGCTAATGCGAGTAAGTTTTTGTAGTTTCGTTTCTAGCATTTCTGTAGTTCGTGCCTGCTGGTTCGTGACCCTAGACTTAACCTGATAGTTTTAACTTGTTAATAATTGATAACCTAGTGATAACCTAAATAATTTTGAACTTGCTAAATAACCTAGAATGTTTTATAAATGTTAAACTGATAAGTTTTTAAAGGATAAAACTGATTTTCTAAAAACTGTAATTTTCTAGATTTCCTTCATTCGGAAAATTTTATAACTTTTAATGCTTAGAGAAATAATTTTTCCTAGGTGTTACTCTCAACCTTGATTCTCCTTGATTTTGATGTGCTTCGAACAATGTTTGCAACCGTGTCATCTCTGTTGACCGGTTATTCTTTGATTGCGAGGACGTAATCCTCTTAAGGGGGGTAGATTGTAAACCTCCTGATTTTCAAGAGTTTTTAAATTTAGATTTTTCACAATTTTCTGGAATTTTCTGGGAATTTTCTGTAATTAAATTCAGGTGTTTTAATTATTAAATGGTTTTTAAATGATAATAAAAAAATATTAAAATATTATAAAAATAATATTTTATGGTGTAAAATAAAAAACTAGACATAGGATAATTTTTCGAGAATTTCTTGGACCCCGGAAGCATTTTAAAAGCCCTAAAACTAATTAATTAAATTAAACCAAAATAAACCGGATTTATTTTAAATAAACCAAACCAATTTCTGAACCGGACTGGGTTCATTTGAATTAAACCCAAATCCTTAGCGGGTCAGATCCGGGTCTAACCCAGACCCGACCCACTAGCCCGATCCGACCTGTATTGCTTTTGGATCGGGCCGGATCCGCTAGGACCCGACCCGTCCGCCCGAATCCACCCGACCCGTTAACTCATCTCCCCCAAACCGCCGAGACCCCGACTCCTGACCTTCCGTCGCCGCCGCTCGCGTCGCTCTGGCTACAGGAACGTCCGCCGCCGGCTATCCCGCTTCCCCAGCCATTCCGCCTCCCGCACCCTCCACCGGCCGCCCTACCAGCTTCCTCCTCCTCTCTATAAAGCCCTAGCTTCCTCCTCCCTCTTCTCCTCCTCCGCCCGCTTCTCCGGTGACCACGAACCTCGACGCCGTGCAAAGCCTCGCTCGCCTCGCCGTCCCCGACAAGACCGGCCTCCCTCCGCCCTCGGCCAGCCTATCCTCCTCTCCTCCAGCTCCGTCCCCGCCGACCCCGAGCTCGCAGCTCCTCCGCCAAAGCCCCTCCTAGCCGCTCCGGCTCCGGCCGACTCAGCCGAGCGCCGCCCGGCCTCCCCGAGGCATCCCCAAGACCTCCGCCGACCTGAACCCCCGCTCCCAGCGGCCGGACACTGATGCCCTAGCTCGGACACGGCTTGGACACAGTGTCCAGGACACGGTAGACGCGACGCGGACACGAAGAATTCGATTTCCCGGAGCCCTGTTCAGGTACCCATATCTCTCTCCTCGCTGCCCTATTTTCGATTCCGTCAGTTGTTTCGCATAGCCTGCATGACTCCCTCGGTGCCCGTGCAACCCGCTCGGTGCATCGCGTCCTGTGGTGATCGCGAACCGCGATCCAAAAATAGGAAAAACAACGCCCTGATTCACCCCGGAACTGAGTACGGCCCGCCAAACGGGACGACTTGGTCGAGTGCGGTCTTCACCGATACGTGCGCGCCGTTGATACGGACATGCAAAATTTCGCAGAAGTTGATTCGGATGTGCGTGCACACCGAAATTAATGCGTATCAGCGGACACTGCCCCGTATCCGTCCTTTTTGGTTCTCGCTGTAACTTAGTGTACACACGTCGGATCGAGACAAAACTTGCGCCATCGGACTCATAGCAATACGCTGGTCCTATGATTCAAGTTTGGTTCGATTCTGAGAACGTTGACAGAATCGCGTGTCGTGGGCCCTACAGGCTCTACTCGACAGGTGATTTTGTGATCGGCTCATCGGAATCTAATTTTGGAAGTTCCGTTGGGTTCGTATCATCGTTCCTGACTTGTTGACACTAAGTTGGGCAGATTTGGAGACCTTTGGTTCTGACATGTTTTTCGGTGCAAAGCGGCCCACATGTGGACCCCGCTTTGACCCGAATTGTTATTTTTGCCCTTGTCTCCAAATTGGACTCAAGGACAGGCGTTTCTAGCTGATTAATATTTTTGGAATCTAATGGTGATGTCTATTTCAGCAACCAGAGTACTGCCTGCAATCCCCGCTGAAGTCAGAGCTACAATTGCAGCCGGAAACCCAGGCAAGTGTACCTTGCCATAAATTACAGTATATTGATTCATTTGTTCTCTTGATTTATTCTTGTGACTGTTGTACATGCTCAACCATAGGGCCGTGTGACTTACTTAGATTCTGATTAATAGTCGGGTGCCACCACTGTATGCGGGGTTGTGTAACGTCAACTAGAGATGGATATCATGACATTTACATTTGCGTACTTGTCTTATCAAGTACATTATACCCAGGACACTTGACACAATTCATGAGGCAAAATCTTCCTGAGATATTCATGGTGATTCTGTATAGGATACATGTATATGACATACACAGTTTATATGCTTAGATTTTATCCAGACTTGTTGTATTAGATATGGTTTTGCGTGACATGGACATGAGATATCATGAAATTGTGACATGAGATTACATTGGGTGGGGAGAGATTTACCATACAAAAGACTGAATATATATATATATATATATATATATATATATATATATATATAATACTTAATGGAGTGCCTTAGACTCTGACACAGAGCTTTGGTACCGTACTGGCCCTTCGAGAAAATACTGCTATGGGTTTCTCCGACACTGATCCTGTAGTAGTCTCAGTCCGAGTATGACTAAAACTCTCACTTGCATATCACTTAGCTGGTTTATTTATTTACCCTATTATTTCCTTTATTTCTGCACTACAATATTTTGGCTTGTTTTATCTGTACCTTGCTATGTCCCCTGAGGACCTGGAATGGATTATGTCCCCAGATTTAGAAGACGAGATTTATCCTGAGGTGTACGGAACAGGAGCACTTCTCGGAGCAGCACCGGAACCTGAGGACGAGGTGATCGCTGAGGACTTCTCCTGAACATCTGCTTCGCCATGCCCAGTTTTTATTGGCAAATAAACTCTTCATTTTCTGTTTAAATAAACTTTTATAAACAGACTTAATATCGAGTTGTTCCCTGATTTTTAATTACTTGTGACTGGATGTTGTTTATTTCTTTTGCTGATATTGCTATCTTTATTCTGTGGATGAGATTAGTAAACCCTGACTATTGTAATACAGCTTAAGTATGCCCCGATGGATCCATTAAATTGGGTTTGTCCATCGGTGTGTGCTGCTGGCCATTGCCACGTGTCTAGTCCCTCGATATTTTGGGACTGGTGCGTGACAGGTTCGATTACAACTCTAGGACCTTGTTAGAGATTGGTGGGCACCAGAAGAAGTTGGGTTAAGACAACCTATTTTGTGGGACAACTTCAGGGCTCACTTCAGGGTTAAGTATTTCAGAGTGGTAGCACAATACGAGCTACAATAGAGGTTTATCAACCTCAAATAGTTTGGGAGGACAGTGGATGGCTATGTGGTGGAGTTCTGCAGGCTTAACAGATTTGCTTCGATGATGGTGGCGACAGAACTAGAAAGGGCGATGAGGTTCCAGTATGGATTTCATCTAGAGATTCAGCAACTGGTAGAGGGCCATAACTACCAGACTTTCGATAAAGTATTGATCGTATCTAGGCAACATGAGCTGACGATACAGAGGTTAGCTTCAAGGATGGGAGGCCAGAAGAGGTCTCATGCACAAAGTGGAGAAGGAGGAGGAGGAAAAGCATAACGAATATCAGCACTATCTCCTGGTATTCATATTTATGACACAACACCAAGAAGGCCAGTAGCATCGACAACAGCAACACCATCTCGGCCGAACCAGCCGAGTCAGCAGCAACAACAATGATTGGGAGCCCAGTCGGATGTACGTATTATGGCAAGGGAGGCCATACGAAAGATGTGTGTAGAGTAGCATAAGGATTGTGCCTACGATGTGGCAGTCCAGATCATCAGATTGCCAATTGTCCTATGATGCAAAGGATTGAAGGACCGGCGCAGCAGTTAACACTGACAATACCAGGGACAACTCAGTATAGGGGACCAGCACTGGCGATCAGGTCATTGGCTCAGTGCCCATTGCCAACGTAAACTCAGATGTACAACCAACAGAGGAATCATCAGTATGGACAATAGAGGCCAAAGCTGCGTATTCAAGGAGCACCGCAAGGCCAAGGGCAAGCTTTTACCCTATCTCTGGAGGAGACGTTGGCATCAGGTGACATGGTGGCAAGTAACATTCTTGTTATATCTTTTCCTGCCATAGCATTATTTGATTCGGGAGCATCTCATTTATTTGTATGTGCACGATTTGTGACATATATTGGATTGGAGTTCGAGGTATTACCATAAGGTTGAATATACTCACTGGTAAAGGACTCATAGGAGTTAGTAGAGTATGTGTAGCATGTCCAATCATAGTATACGGATGTTTATTACCCGTGAAGTTGATTGAGTTTCCTATAGGTAACTTCAAGATTATTTTAGGCATGGACTGGTTGAGAGACAGTCATGCGATGCTAGATTGCCATAGGGGTAGAGTTTTGTTTAACGTCCCAGGTAAGGAAGAATTTATCTTCAATAGAACGGTGGGGGATCAACATGAAGGTAGCATTGCAGCAACATGAGTTAAAGGTCAGTTTACCAGAATAATTAAAAATTTTCTTGATGTATTTTCGGAAGAGCTTCCCGAATTACCTCCAGTAAGAGAAGTGGAGTTCTACATAAAGTTGAAACCAGGAGCAGAACCAGTTTCCAATAAGGTCTATCAGATATTACCGATGGAACTTAACTAGTTGTATCATCATATGAAAGAATTAAAGGGAAAAAAGTTTATTTGGGCTAGTGGATCATCATGGAGAGCACCAACGCTTCTAGTAAAGAAGAAGAACAGGTTGACATGGTTATGTATCGACTATAGGCAGTTGAATGCCTTAACAATGAAGAACAAGTATCCATTGCCCAGGTTTGATGATATGTTTGACTAATTAAGTAAAGCAAAAGTATTTTTCAAGATAGACCTTCGATCTGGATATTATCAAGTGAGAGTCCGAGATCAAGATATACGAAAGACAACATTTTGATCTCGATATGGACATTATGAATTCTTAGTTATGCCATTCAAATTGGCTAATGCACCAGCAATATTCATGGATTTGATGAATCGTATCTTTATGCCATACCTAAATCAATTTGTAGTGGTATTCATAGACGATATTCTTGTCTACTCTAACAGTAAAGAAGAGCATGAAAAATATCTTTGGAAAGTGTTGCAAGTTCTAAGGGAGCATCGGTTATATGATAAACTCAGTAAGTGTGAGTTCTGGTTAGATCATGTATCATTCTTGGGGCACATTATCTCAGGAACAGGAGTATCAGTGGACTCCAATAAGGTTAAAGCAGTAGAGAATTGTCCAGTCCCAAAGACAGTAGCGTATGTGCGAATTTTTTTTAGATTAGCGGGATATCATCGGAGGTTAATGGCAGACTTTGTACGGATTTCAGCACCAATGACTCGTCTAACTCGCAAGGACATAAAGTTTATTTGGACAGAAGAGTGCCAAGCAATATTTAAGAAGTTGAAAGAGAAGTTGATATCAGTACCGATCCTTATACTTCCAGTAGGATAAGAAGGATTCACAGTTTATTGTGATACATCAAGGAAAGGACTTGGATGTGTATTGATGCAACATGGCAAAGTAATAGCTTATGCGTCCCGACAGCTTTGAGATCATGAGAAAACTTATCCAACTCATGATTTGGAATTAGCAGCAGTAGTATTTTCTCTCAAGTTATGGAGACATTACCTATACAGTGATCGGGTGAAGATATTTACCGATTATAAGAGTTTGAAGTACATATTCACTCAAAAGGACTTGAACATGAGAAAAAGAAGGTGGCTAGAGTTATTTGGTGATTATGATATGGTACTTCAGTACCATCAAGGCAAGGTAAATATAATGGCAGATGCTCTAAGTAGGAGAGGCAACACATTCATCTTGACAACTCAAAAGAAAATTCTAGAAGATCTTCAAAAGATGGGCATCGAAGTAGTGTTACCTCAAGAGGCGGGAGTGTTAGTCAGTCTTTAGATACAGTAAACTTTGGTAGAGAGGATCAAGGTGGCTCAAGCAGAAGATTCATAGATTCAGAAGCTTAGGGCAGAATGTGAGCCAGGTCTTAGGAAGAAATTAAGAATCCACGAAGACAGAACACTCAGATTTTGAAACCGTCTTTGTTTGCCAAGTGGAGATATCCGATAAGAAGTGATGGCCGAGGCACAGAGTTTTCACTATTCTATTCATCCCGGAGGTACGAAGATATACTATAATGTCAAGAAATATTTCTGGTGGAACGAAATAAAAAAAGAGATATCTCGGTTCGTTTTACGATGTCTCGTGTGTCAGCAAGTAAAGACAGAATAACAGAGACCAGTAGGATTATTACAACCCCTACCTATTCCAACATGGAAGTGAGAACACATTACGATGGACTTTGTGACCACTTTACCTAGATCCCTTACTGGACGTGATACAGTTTGGGAGGTAGTAGATCAACTCACGAAAGTAGCACATTTTCTCCCTTTCCGAATATGGCAGTCCACAGAGCAGTTAGCAGAGATGTACATGCGGTAGATAGTGAGGCAGCACGGAGTCCCAACGAGTATAGTGTCAGATCATGATACTCTCTTTACTTCTTATTTCTGGAAAAGCTTGCACGAGCGTTTAGGTACCAAATTAAGATTCAGTACCGCATATCATCCCCAGACAGATGGAAAATCAGAGAGGATGATCCATACTTTGGATGATATATTGCGGTCTTGTACCTTAGACTTTGTTGGGTCTTGGGAGGATTATCTTCATTTAGTAGAATTCTCGTACAACAACAATTATCAGGACAATATACAAATGGCTCCTTTCGAGGCATTTTATGGAAGAAAGTACAGGTCACCCTTGGCCTGGGATAACATTGGTGAACAGAAAATGTTAGGGCCTGAAATGATCACTCAAATGATTAGAGTAGTTAAGCAGATAAGGGAGCAACTTTGGGTTGTACAAGATTGTCATCTTCATTGGGCAGATCAACATTGTAGGACATTAGAGTTTTCTGTCGACGACCATGTATTTTTATAGAATTTGCCTACCCGTGGAGTCATTAGATTCGGGGTTCGCTTGAAGCTTAGTCCATGATACGTAGGACCGTTCAACATTCTCTATAGGGTAGGGGATGTTGCTTATCGTCTTGCCCTTCCGCCTTCATTTCGTGAAGTGCATGATGTATTTCATGTATCTTAGTTGCGTAGGTATGTCTCAGACCCGAGTTATGTCCTCAATCACTCTAAGTTAGTTGTTGGTACCGACTTAACTTATGATGAACAGTCCGTGTCCATTTTGGATCATAGAGAGAAGGTACTCAAGAACCAGATTATCTGTCTTGTTCGTATTGCTTGGGACCACCACTCCTTGGGGGATTCAATGTGGAGCACGAGGATGATATTCGATCTCGGTACCCGCACCTATTCGACTCATAAAGTATATTCTCTTCGTATGCCTTGCATCTTTTATTCCGTGATCGATAATCACTCATGTAAAATAATGCTGCTTTGCTTTATTATATGTGTTATTATACTTGATTATTTATATGTGTAGATTTTTTATAGTTAGTTTGTAGCTTGTCTTGATATCTTTAGCTAGCCTTGAGTTTGAATTTCGAGGACAGAATTTTTAAAGGTGGTTAAAGATGTTAGCCCCCTACCCGACGCACTTTGGCGCATGTTATTTTTGGCGCATGTTGATTGCTTGCCCGGCCTTTGTTTAGACCGGACTCGTGAGTTGTGGAGAAGAGTGTGTTTGGTTGGGTTGGTGTCATATGTGGCTTGGATGAGTTTGAGTAATCCGATGGTCCATACCTCAAACCTAAATATATATATATATATATATATATATATATATATTCTTGTTTCTCTCTCTCTGCTCATTATATCCTTTCTATTTCTCTCTCTTAGGTTTTCTCTCCCTCCTTTGGCAAGTATATCTTGCATAAGAGAAGAACCATAGATTTATGCATGCTTTTAATTCTTAATAATATTAGTTTATTTCTAGCTCATGTTGTTGGGACCGAGCACCCATTTATCTTTAATACTTGTCGCTCTTAATTTTCTTAGTTGGAATTGCATGGACCAGAGTTTAGGTCTATGGGTTCACTTTTATTTTCTTGGGGATTGATCTCATAAAACTTTGTATTTTATAAAACTAATTAGCTTATAGTGTAGAGCACCATATTTTACGTAACTTTGTATTTGGCTGTGCTTGTTTTCGAGTCCAACTTTAGTGATGAAATTTGATACAATACGTGTACCAAATGGCTTACTGGAAAAGAAAAATGGTGCTCTGTGAAGAGTATGCAAGAGAAGCCCTTGGGTGTAGAAATACATATGCTCCACTTTGGGTGCATTGGTGTGCTATCCCAACTTTGTGTGCGTACTAATCATACTGTATTTAGTCTCCTAGCAAAAGTGCGCCAGTCATACTCCTTGAGTCAGTGGCGCACTTTTGAGAGGAAACCCAGTTGGCATACTTTGGTGCCTATTAAATCAATCCCTGAAAAACTAAGGGAAAGTGCACCACAGTCAGTTCGCGCACTTTCTTCGAGTTGGCCATCTGGCGTACTTTTCCTATGTTTCATCAGCCGGCGCACTTTGCTTACGTTTGGTAGATCGCGCACTTTTTCTCTTCGTTTCCTAAGGGACAAAGTTTTGGTTGATTTCTCGATTTCTGTGTTATTGATTTGTGTGCTCCTCGACTGATGAGTTTTTTGACTCTCGAGCTTTGACCTTAGATTATGTGTTTTGTCGTGTAGCTAGCTTGCTCGTGCACGTTTCCTGAAAGCGCACTTTATTCTTGCATATGCACTTTTGTTAAGTGTGCCACCCTTTGTAGCTCACATACTTTCTAGAAAAAGTATGCCAACCTAGTTTTAGTCGTTTGTGTGCCACTGCATAGTTTTGGTCGTTTGTGCGCCAACCTTACTTTTGTGTGTTTTGTGTGCCAACTTGCTTTGTGCGCTTACTATTTCCTGCGCACATTGATCCCTGTAGATGTAGTCCTGTATGCACTTGTAATTTTACTTGTTAATTTAGTTAATTTTCCTTGATCACCTTATTATATGTTGAATATAATAAGAAGCATAGTTCAATTCAGGTGACGTTCTGCAATCCCGGTCCTTGTTTGGTTTAAGAGTTATGGGTCTGATCTCGAGGGGTTCTCGTACTACACTTATTCTCAATCATCGATATAATAAAGTGACAAATTGATGTGACTAGTATTAGACTATAATGTCCCGAATAACTTGCTACCTAATAACTTATCCATGATCTTGATACTAGAACTTGTTCCTGCCCTGACTATTGTATCTGTGCTGATACACTTGATCGCACCAAGAGTGCTATTTGATATATAGTGAGCCATCATATCACATACTCATGCTATGTGATATATGTTATTATTTTTATGCACGAATCGGGTAGTTGGATAGTGACTTTAGCCGTGGCTAGATAGTATTGATTGTTGCATCTCACTTGGGTGAATCCAGATTTAACTTTCGAGTGACAATATGGATTCATATCAAGAGTGCCCGTAGTTAAGGTATAATATTTAATAAAAAATATTCATGTGGCCATGATATGAGATTCTAACTAACCTAGGGTTAACTAGCAACTTAATTATAGAGTATTAGAAGGGAACGATATATTGAGATCGTACATGTCGAACCACCCTAAATTAGTTGGAAATGAAGGCTGGTCACCACGGATACTGTATATCATCTGTACTAGTGGAGTGCAGTATCTGATTTAATTATAAGACCGAGCCGGTATCTTTCCTATAGAAAGCTTGGAAGTATTACTGATTATTAATTATCTCAGGGCCCTTGTGAGGGATTGGTGCATCATTTACATATATTCTTGCTTGTATATCTTTGGTTCAGCCAGCCCTGCTCGATTATGAAATAATATGAGGATGCTCATATATTGCCTTACTGGGATAACCCAGAGATCATATATCAAGTCATAATACATGATTGGCCGTCTAATTTGCTTATATAGGTGCCTAGCAATAAAAGTCGACTATCATGACATGATGATTCAACCCATGTCCTTGTTTGGTTGTTGGGTTGCATCATTGTGATACGATACTCCATGGACTGAAGCTATATTATTTTCTTCTCATTATATCTTTGCATGTGTATTGTGACTTCTGTTGAGTGAAATTAGGGACACATGCTATTGTGACATGGTAGTTCAACCCATGTCCTTGTTTGGTTGTTGGGTTGCGCTGTTGTGTTACGATATCTGTGGATCGAAACTATGATGCATACTATTTTAGCTTAACCATAATCAAGGGACGTATTCTATCTTGATATGATAGGGGACTTTCTTTCCTTGTTTGGTGAAGGGGTGCTATATCATGTCACGAATAAGATATATGCCATTGATTGTTGGATCATGAATCTCATGCTGTAGATCTGGTTTTGTTTCTTTATTTCATGCTTCCTTTGTGGTACTTACTATTTGGGGTCTGACCCCACTGGTTTTGTATGGCCAGGTTTAGAGCCAACATCAGAGGATCAAGCTTACTTCTCCCTCATTGATGGCACACACCAGAAGGATGGCTGCCGAGGGTCATGAGTAAGTTTCTTGTTTTACTGCTCGTATTTTTGTAAACTATATTGTTTTGGACGTTTAGCCAACCAGCACCTATTAGCTGGCAAACTTGGATACTAGTTCCCTACATGACTGTATCTATACTCAGACTCTAGCTGACTTACTGTCATGTATACTTTTGATTGTGTATCTGGCATATCAACTTGTATTGCTAGAACTTTAGAACTTTAAAACTCTAGAACCTTCTGATGCAGTATTTGGGATACCTTACAGCTTATTCTGAAATATTCTATGTTATTGCTACTTGATTGAGTAATTGAGATATAGAAGTTCTTGACCTTAGGAGACTTGATTGTAGTATGCACTCCCTCGTCTCTAGACAACCTTAACATATTGCGGGTTACTTAGGTATTCTATAAGGTGCGGTTGGCTGAGTCATTCACCTGCTCTCCAGTATTCTGGATCTGGGACGTGATATGGTTTTAGTGGTAGCCCATGCAGGTCTGGCGTAACGTTAATGCGCGCTTCTTTCCTTGTAGGATCCATTGTTCTAATATTTCTCAAAAGGAAGTTTAGCACTTTACGAAGATCTCATGCGGTAGCCTCCTCGGACAAGAAAAGTGCTCAGCACTTGAGCTCTGGCAGAGAAAAATACTTCGATGCCAAGAGTTCGAGCGCTAAGATACGTTCCATGCAGCCACGTTAAAATTCGCATATAGAGGACTATTTGGCACCGCTCGACAACCGTAAGTAGATGGCAGCGTGTGGCCAAAACAGCCACCAAAGTTCCGTCTTTGTTTGAATTTTACGCAGCGCCGACTCCATGCACCTTGCTGAAAAAGGGAAAGATGTGAACTTGGACTATTTATACTTTGCACCGGCACATGATAGGACGAAGAAGTCTAGGGCAATACGAGATCTCCAAGCCCAAGCAATTGCTCATTCGATCGACCGTCAGCAGGCGCCGCTTACTATGCGGGCCCCTGACGGAAAGTCGTACAAAAATGGCCCGTGTGTCCAGCCCGCAGTGGCAATTGGACAGGGTCGGTCTAAAGAGTCTTCCATTGGCAACTTGGGACAAGTTCTTGTACGAACCACAGGTCAGGAATCAAAATCAATGACTGCGCACCCGTGTGCTTGTTCTACCCTAGATCATAATAAGGATGCAAAGGTGAATCAACCCTCGCTTGACTTGCGTAACGTGATCAATCACAAGTGCAAAGTGAGAAAAACAACCATGGTATATGAAGTATCCTCCCTAGGGCATCACTGTGCCAATATTATCATCAATTATTATGTAACAAAGCAGCAGTACCTACAAACAACCAAAGGCACCCACCCGACTGTAACCCGGAGAACAGGTGCAAGCACCAGAGGAAGAGGAGATACCCTATGCCTTATGTTATTCTGCTCAGAAGGCCCCCTCCATAAGGAAAGATTAAAAGTCCAGCACCTCTAGTCCGTCGCTTTCGGCCAGTGAGTCAAGAAGACGGATCCAAGGAGGATGGGCAGCGGAACCCACGAAAGGTATTTTTCTGGCACCCACTTAAAGAAGAAGTTGTCAGCCGTTGGGGGTAGTTCTTCCTTAGGACCTCACATAGCCACGCAAGATGGGGGTTGTAATCCTTCAGACCTCTATGACAATCCGGCATTCCGAGAAGGCAAATATTCCCAAGGAACTGATGTTGAGATCCCTGGGGGTAGCTACCCTCATCTAGAGCACGCAGCTTCCTACGCCGAGGGTAGTGTTCCTTCCGAGTCCGAAGAGGATGTGACACTACCTACTTTCCGAGATAACTATTCACGACAAGAGTCTGAGGCAATCATCCCCTACCCGGATTGTCTGCTCCTTCCACAATCGATGAAGCTCGGGAAGCAATATGGGAGGTATGAGAACTTTAGGCCCTCCTCGACTCTATGGGAAATCGGGACTCGTTATGCAAGCTCGGGATTCAAAAATCGTATCCCCTCGAGTGGAGAGACGTACCGTATCCGTCCAAGTACAAGACCTTTAACTTGACTCTGTTTAATGGGAAGACATTTCTCTATTAATTCATGAGTTACTTGAAGACGGTAACGGGGCATCTACCTCGCAATGACGCCTTCATAAACAAGCTCTTTGTCGGGGCATTGTCTGGAATAGCCTTCGATTAGTTCTGCAGCCTCCTGGACAACTGTATTTCATCATTTGACGACCTCAAAGGCCTTTTCCTTGCTTGGTCCTACGACGGAGAAAATGATATGACGATGTCCTCTTTAATGGACATCACACAAAGGGAGAAAGAGTCTGTACGAAAATACATCGAGTGATACAGGCAAGCGGCACTAAAGTTATCCCCCGGTAACCCTGAGTCCACACTAATGGACACCTGCTGGAGAAATCTCCTTCCCACAGTTAGGCACTGGATGTGAGACTCTCAGTTTAAAGACTGGACGACGTTTATCATAAATGATGTCAGTGCCGAGAAGAAGGTGAATGACGCCCGTCTCCTGGGGATACAGATACCCGTCACTGATGATAGGAGAAAATGCCCTTACAACTGCAACAACAACAGCGTAATAGTACCCGGGATGGCAAGGAAAAGCATGCTTTAGTCGCCAATATAGCCAAAAAGCCCAAGAAAAAGCATGCAGAGGCTCCACAACAGAAGGAAACCTATTCCTTCGAAGATGATGTCATAGAAATCTTTGACGTATTAATAAAGGAAAACAACCTTTGGCTCCCTGACATCAAGTGCCCTGTTGAGGCAGCCGAGGTGAATAATCTGAAGTACTGCCACTACCATCATTACGACCATCATATGATGCAGGACTGCTGCACACTGAAGTGGTATATCCAGCGTCTACTCGACACCAAGGCCCTAACTCTGGACTTCGATGACAAAGCCGTTGCCGCGAATATGGTATCTCTCCAGTTCGACAACTTCTCGGTGACGAAAGCCCAAGACGGAGTAATCCCGATCCCCCGGGCAATAATGAAGGTTGTCAATCTCCCGCCAGCTCGTGACCAAACAGCCGGGCTGATGCCTCTTACCACATCAAGGGAGGAGGTCATGTGGGTCCATCCCGATCTTGCTCCAGACTTGATGCAGCAGACAACACCTTATGCCACCAAGTCCAAGGGCAAGAAGTCCAAATTCTGCTACACCGTTTCTATCTCTTCCGAAGAAGCTAAAATAGGAATAACAAGGTCAGGCTTGGCGTACCAACGGGAGTACGACATCCCTGACGATGGTGTGCTCCCAATCGTTGCATCCGATCCGGGTCCATCCAAGCCTCCAGCAGCGGACAAGTCCAAGCAAAAAGAAACTTTCTTTGACAAATCACTGTGCAAAGATACCGCTCAGGGGCTGGAGAATCCCTGTAACTTTGACATCTTGGCACAGCTCGTCAATACTCCAGCGAAGTTATCACTATTCAGCTTCTTCGACTATCCAAAGATACTCGGGTTGCTCTAAGTAAGGCATTATAGAATATCGACACCTACCTAGCGTAAGTCAAGCCGCCAGCTGAGGATCCTGCCGTATGCCCCTACTACAATAATATGATGGAGGAGATACCCAACATCATATTTTTATAACAAAATATATTATTGAAGAACAATCGGCACGATCGTCCTTTGTATTACACAGGGTGCATCGACGCCATCAAGGTGCACCGGATGCACATCGACCCTGGCTCGTCAATCATCATCATCCCGTAAAGTCTGCTTCAGACTCTATGCATCCCAATGCATCACTTGGTAGCAACCAATACTGCCATCAGTAGCATCAACGCAGAAATGAGCTACCCTATGGGAAAGATTCTATTGAAGTATCAGATCGACGACTTAAAAACAAAGGTCACATGATATGTCATAGACGCAGACGTATCCTATAATATCCTATTGGGATGTCCATGGATACATCAGTATATGATCATACCGTCAATCTTGCACGAGTGCTTGATATACGTAGACGATCATGGCATCGTCACGACAAAATTTGCCAATATTGATCTATTTAATGGGGTCGAGACCTACTACTCTGACTCAATCCTCTGCAATCAAGTCTACCAAGATGAAGGTGACAATGATGCCAACGATGAGGCAGAGATTGGGAGAACATCGGACGAGCCCTTGAGAGTCCATCTCAAAGCACGCGGTCCTGGCACAGTTCCTTCCCTCAGGGTAAAACTGCCCAGGAAAGCACCCGAGCCTCTATTCGTTCGCCTCCGCAGACCGAGTCGATCACTGAAAGAAGATCCGACACCTACTATGACTTTTAAACCTCTAGTGGTAAAGCTGAACAGGAGACCTCTAAAGCCGTCGCCTGTACTGGGGGTAGATCTTGGAAAGGAAGAACTAGAGGAGTACGAAGTCGCTCATGATAATGTCCCTTCTCTCGAGATATAATTATGGAAGATAAGATACCTTATTTTATCAATAAAGGGCTATCTTTGAACTACTCGGATGTTGCACATCTCAACGTGCTATATTCACTTGAGCACGGTCTGGGCCTGCACCTGCATACATAGGTGACTACCACATATACAGTCAACTGGATTCTCGCTAGTCAGAACTCCTACTTTATAGTTCCATCAAGGATGAGGGGAGACAAACTCATCATCTTCGAAAGAGTGGAAAGTCCCCAATCCTCCGTCCCAGAGGAACTGGAGCTAGAATATGATATTGACAAAATACCATTTTACCGGTAAAGTTCTCAAACCAAGCACCTCATTCAAAAGATGGGGTACGATCTGAAAGCTGTTAGGGGCTTGAACTACGGCAAAGGCCGACGACTGCCTCTGCGTCTGTAGGCTTCTGCAGGCAAGCCCAAGGATTACTACCATAAGACCAAGCATGTCGTAGGGTACGTAACACCTCCCACAACCCCAGAAGGCTCGGATGAAGAAGATGACTTACACTCTCACTCTTCAGAATCTTCCACTTGGGACTCCGATATTAGTATTGGGGAGATGCTCAAAGAAACATTGTCTGCCAATATGGTGTTAGCTGACCCTGAGAAAGACGACGAGGATCCACCTAAACTCTTTAAAGTAGAACCGTGGGCCCAATACCTAGACGCATAATGGGAGATGAGGTTCGAACAACGAGAACCTCCACTGAGGATAAAGTCATACAAATCGATATAGGCGATGAATCTCCCCCTAAACCTATCTTCATCAGTAAGAGTCTGTCCAATGAGGATCAGAAATCCCTGTTATAGCTCGGCAGGGAATACATCGATGTCTTTGCCTGGAGTTACAAAGACATGTCAGGATTGGACCCCCAAATTATGTTCCACAAACTCAATATCTTGTCGGATGCTAAGAAAGTCAAGCAAGAACAACGACAGTTCCGTCCGGACATCATGAACGCCATCGAAGCTGAAGTCAATAAACTAATAGCTAGTGGCTTCGTTTATAAAGAACAACATCCGGATTGGGTATCCAACATCGTTCCCGTGGTAAAAAAGAACGAGCAGATCCGGATCTGCTTTGACTTCCACGATCTAAATACGGCATGCCCTAAAGACGAGTTTCCCCTTTCAATCACAAACATAATGATTGATAATACTTGTGGATTCGAACGCATTTCCTTCATGGATGGGTTCTCAGGATGCAATCAAATCAAGATATTTCCTGACGATGGGAAGCACACATCATTCTGAACGCCGATAGGAGTATACTGCTACACAGTCATGCCCTTCAGACTAAAGAATGTCAATGCTACATACCAACGAGATATGAGCACCATCTTTCGTGAATATCTACACAAGACGGTGGAGTATTACGTTGATGATATTATCGTCAAGAGTTACTCCAAAGTTGATCACCTCTAGGACTTGAAGACTGTGTTTGATCTCATGTGTGCACACCAGCTCAAGATAGATCCCACCAAATCCTTCATAGGAGTCTCCAGCGGTATGTTCCTGGGTCTTGTCATAACTTTGAAGGGTATCGACATAGACCCTGATAAGTAATATCGGTCACGAATATGCCATCTACTATCTCAGCAGGATGATGGCCAACGCAGAGCACATGTACAACCCCATTAAGAAGGAGTGCCTCACTCTAGTCTTTGCCATTCAGAATATTCGATATTACGTGGCAGGACAAAATATCCATGTGATCTCGCAAGTTAATTCGCTCAGGGTCCTTATGACTAAACCTGGAGAGCTCAACTCTTGCCTAGCCACATGGACAATACTGCTATCACCATACGACATGGTATTTCTTCCACAAAAGGCGGTCAAAAGCCAAGAATTAGAATATTTCCTTGCATCTCACCCTGTACCAAAAATCTTGAAGCTCTACGAGGAGATCCCAGATGAAGTAGCAGACTCAAACATGACCACAAGCGCAGAAGCCGTTTGGTGAATATTCTTCGACAATGCTTCATGAACAGGGCCCAAAGGCAATATTGTTGCTTGCGTCGGGATAGTCCTAATTTTCCTACACAATTTGGTCATCAACCGTGCTTACTCCCTCACAGAGCTATGCTCCAACAATATAGCAGAGTACAACGCTCTTGTCGTTGGGCTCCAATTCGCTAAACAAGTAGGAGTTGACTACCTGGAAACCTACAGCGATTCCAAGCTGATAGTCAATTAAGTTCAAGACGAGTACGAAGTTCAAAATGAGGACTTGACTCCCTACCACCAAGCCACACTTGGAATAATCTCCACCTTCGAGAGATTCTTCATAGAGCACGTCCCTTGACTGTAAAATATCGAGGATGACACCTTGGCTGGCCTCGCAACCTCTTTAGTTGTTCCAGTCAATACTTATGAACTGATTACCATGGTCGGTAAAGAGATGATCTTCCCGAAGAATAACCTCTATTTGTGCATGAGCTACTCAGTAGAGATGAGCACCGACTCCCAAGACTGGAGACTCCCATTTATTGACTATAAAGTCTATAGAATTCTCTCCTAGAACCCAAAGGAAGCCACTTCAGTCAGAAGACGTTCCCTCCGGTTCTATTACGATACAACTACCAAAATATTGTATCGTCGTTCCTACAATGACATTCTACTATGATGCCTATCAAATGCAAAAGCGAAGCATGCTCTCCGCGAGGCTCACGATGGGTTTGCGGTGCCCATCAGCCCGAACCCAAGCAATTGGACCGTCTCCGGAGAATGGGTCACTATTGGCCGACAATGGTTGCGAATGTTGTCAATTACGCAAGCTAGTGCTAAGCGTGCCAAATTGTCACCCTCACATTTTCAATTAAGGGTAGTTTGGTAATTGACACGGGTATTTTATTTTAGGAGTGTTATATTTAATATTGTGCATAAGTAATTAATTATTTCTTGTATTATTTCTTGTTTAATTAGATGTAGTATTTATTTTGGACTTGTGTAGTGGACCTAATTAGTTTAGTTAGATGCATGAACCCAACATTTATATGTTAGTATAGATTGGACCCAAGTTTAGACCCATTCATTAGGAGAATGAATTAATTAGTGAAACTATTAGACTAGAACCTCCCCTCCTTATTTATTTCTTCATGAGAGGCCCCAAGGGATGTTTTGGATATTTTATTGCTTGGGAGAGGGTTTATGACCAGCCATTAGAGGAGGAGTAGAGAGTGTCTCTCATTTTATTTTATTCATTCTATTTAGATCTATAATTTTTCCCTTTCCTAATTTCTTTATTCTCTCACCATTCCTCACCAAATTTCTACCTAAATTAAGTCCCTATTTTTCAATAGAGGCTACTACAACAATGATCTACAAGAAGGAAGCAAGAATCAAGAAGGAGGAGGCCAAGATCTACAAAGAGGAGCTACTTTCCAATTTTGGAGATTTTTTCATTGGGAATCCATCTCCCAATAGGTATATTTCAGTTTTTCTTCTTTTATTATGTTCTAAATCTGAGATTTAACCATGAGAAACTAATCCACATACATAGGCTACCTATAAATATTGGTTTTAGGTTCATAGGAGACCTATGGTGGAAGTTATGTGCAATTTGGTGCCAATTTTGGGGGAATTCCGAGATTGGCACATGTAGTATTTGTCATATGGTTTAATAAATCAAATTGACATATGATTGCTTGTTTGTGACTAGTGTCATGTCAACAATTGGATATATGTTGGCCATATCTCGTCAATTTGACAAAACAGATTAATTTTGGGGGTTTCTTCTGACACGGAGAGTTGTGCACATCAATTCTTGATACAGACACGTAGTGGATCTAATTATGGTTTGTATATTTTATAATTAGTATTTTAGATTTGCTCGTGTCCTCCGGGATGCGTTTGGTTGTGTGTTGGAGCCGTATCGCAGGCGTATCATAGAATTAGTATGATACGGGTGCGGTGCACTCCACATGTTTGGTTTATTGTCATTTTTCCTATTTGTGCATGTGTATTTATATATCTATATGATATTTATGTAATATATATATGTATATAATAGTGTATATGAATAAGTGTCCTTGTGTGTGTTTATATGTGTGTATATAATAGTGTATTTATATATATATATATATATGTGTGTGTGTGTGTGTGTGTGTGTGTGTGTGTGTGTGTGTGTGTGTGTGTGTACTAGTGTTTATATGTGTATATGCATGTGTGTGTTTGTAATTTTGTGTGTAAAAGTATATGTATATATTCATATGTAGATATGTATATATAGAGAGGAGAGTATGTATATAGAGATTGATATAGATATTGGTATCTATGTATTATAAAAGGGTATATGGTTATATATATATATATATATATATATATATATATATATATATATATATATATATATATATATAAGCATAGATGAGATTATTGATATATATAGATGTATATGTATATAAGTGTTGGCGGCATGTTGTTGTATGTGTTTGTGTGTGAGAGATATAGCTATTATGATATGAGTTTTGTGTATTATGTCTATACATATACATATGATGATGTATCTATATATATATATAGATTGAGATACTTGATAGATGTATGTATGTATGTATGTATGTATGTATGTATGTATATAAATACATAAAGATGTTTGAATATATGTGTATGTGTCCATATATCTATATGTGAGTGTATATATACATATTTATAAGTGTAGGTATGTTTGTGTGTGTGTGTGTGTGTGTGTGTGTATATATATATATATATATATATATATATATATATATATATATATATATATATAGAGAGAGAGAGAGAGAGAGAGAGAGAGAGAGAGAGAGGAGTGTGTATATACAAGTTGATATATATATATATATGTGTATGAGTATAGGTGTTTGTATATATGTATGTGTGTGTATCTATGTATTGTGTGTGTGTGTGGGAGGAGTGAGCGCAGCGTGCAGCACGACGCAGCAGCAGTACAGCACAACAGCATTTTGCTGTAGCAGCAGCAGTTGAAGCGCAGCAGTGTGCAGTGCGGTGCAGCAGCAGTTACGGCGCAGCAGCAGTTTGCTACAGCAACAGCAGTTGCGGCACAGCAACGGTGCAGCACAGCAACAGTTGCGGCACAACAGCAGTTGCAACGCAATAGCAATTTGCTGCAGCAGCGCAGCGTGCGGAGCAGCAGCGCGCGGTGCAGTATGCAACAGTGCGCCACTGTGTAGTTTCAGTTAGTTTTTAGTGAGGTTCAGTTCAGTTTCAAGGTATTGGTTATGGGTAGTTAGTAGATAGCAGTATTCAGTTTTAGTTTTGGGTTTTTGAGTTAGCTAGTAGTAGTTAGTTTCTATATTATATATATATATATATATATATATATATATATATATATATATATATATATATATTATAGTGTTAGTTTATATAGTTAGTTGGGTATTTGAGGTTTTGGTTTGCTTGGTTTTGGTTAGTAGTTATTGGTAGAGTTAGTTGATTGCATATATGTATACTTGCTATACAATAGATAGTTATTGGGATACTTGATATATATATAGTTAGCTTTATGAGTACGTATGTATGCATGTAGTTATGGGTTGTTGGTAGTAGTAGATATATTAATATAGTTAGTCTAGTATACATATACTAATATATATTGTATATTGTTAGTAGTTTAGATACATAATATAGCTAGTGTTTGAGGTATTTATATATACATATTAGCTATATCAATAGTAGTTTGGGTTAACTTGGGATACCAAGGTAATACCAAGGTATTGGGCCGATACCCAAGGTATTTAGTTTGGGTATCGAGATAGGTGTGCTACGCATTGGTGCAAGGCCAAGGTATCATATTATATTTGTTTTGATATAGTGTTATAATATTTGACTTGTATATATATATCTAAAATTACTATTTTCGTATAAATGAACTTGTGTATCTTTGGATACGGTATCTTGTTGGTTTCTAGTATCTTAGAATAACTAGTGTGGCCTAGATGCGTAGTGTATAGACACAATATCCTAGAGATAGACTCATACAACTTAGAAATAGCTAGTTTGACCAACTTTGACTAGTTTGACCGATAGTTGACATAGTTTGACTATTTTGACTTAGAAATGGCTTTATAACCTAGAATTTGACTAGTTTAACTTAATTTCATTCCAGAACATTATATTAATGTAATATTCCATATATAGGTTTGTGTGATACCAGTTGGGACACAGTTGGGCATTCATTGCTTGGACGACAGGCGAGTACATTCTCTGATAGTTTCCATTATTTAATAATTTTTATGATTCTGGTTTATAATATTATTTTACCTGATTTCTCGACACTTGGATACACGGATTAGTATTACATGGATTCACCTACTGGAATTAAGGGTAGTTTGGTAATTGATACGGATATTTTATTTTAGGAGTGTTGTATTTAATATTGTGCATGAGTAATTAATTATTTGTTGTATTATTTATTATTTAATTAGATGTAGTATTTATTTTGGACTTGTGTATTGGATCTAATTAGCTTAGTTAGATGTATAAACCCAATATTTATATGTTAGTATAGATTGGACCTAAGTTTAGACCCATTCATTAGGAGGATGAATTAATTAGTGAAATCATTTGACTAGAACCTTCCCTCCTTAATTATTTCTTCATGAGAGGCCCCAAGGGATATTTTGGATATTTCATATTGCTTGGAAGAGGGTTTATGACCAGCCATTAGAGGAGGAGAGATAGCGTCTCTCATTTTATTTTGTTCATTCTATTTAGATCTAAATTTTCTCACTTTTCTAATTTCTTCATTCACTCACCATTTCTCACCAAATTTTCACCTAAATTCAATCCCTATTCTTCAATAGAGGCTACTACAATAAGGATCTACAAGAAGAAAGCAAGAATCAAGAAGGAGGAGGCCAAGATCTACAAGGAGGAGTTACTTTCCAATTTTGGGGATTTTTTCATTGGGAATCCATCTCTCAATAGGTACATTTTAGTTTTCCCCTTTTTATTAGGTTTTAAATATGAGATTTAACTATGAAAAATTAATTCCACATGCATAAGCTACCCATAGAAATTGGTTTTAGGTTCATAGGAGATAAGTTACGTACAATTTGGTACCAATTTTGGAGAAATTCTGAGATTAGCACATGTAGTATTTGTCATATGGTCTAATAATTCAAATTGACATATGATTGCTTATTTGTGACTAGTGTCGTATCCACAATTGGATACATGTAGGCCGTATCTCAAAATGAGTTGATTTTAGGGGTTTCATCCGACACGGAGAGTTGTGCACATCAATTTTTGGCACAGACACGTAGTGGATCTAATTATGGTTTGTATATTTCATAATTAGTATTTTAGACTTACTCGTGTCCTCCGGGATGCGTTTGGTTGTCTGTTGGAGCCGTATCGCAAGCGTATTATAGAATTAGTGTGATACAGGTGCGGTGTATTCCACGTGTTTAGTTTATTATCCTCTTTCCTATTTGTTCATGTGTATTTATATATCTATATGATATTTATGTAATATATATATATATGTATAATAGTGTATATGATTAAGTGTCCTTGTGTGTGTCTTTATGTGTGTGTATATATATATATATATATGTGTGTGTGTGTGTGTGTGTGTGTGTGTGTGTACTAGTGTATATGCATATGTGTGTTTATGATTTTGTGTTTTAGAGTATATGTATATATTCATATGTAGATATGTATATATATAGAGAGGAGTATATATATAGAGATTTATATAGATATTGGTATCTACGTATTACGAAAGGGTATATGGTTATATATATAAGCATAAATGAGAGTATTGATATAGATAGATGTATATATATATAAGTGTTGGTGGCATGTTGTTGTATGTGTTTGTGTGTGAGAGATATAGCTATTATGATATGAGTTTTGTGTATTATGTCTATACATATACATATGAGGATGTATCTATCTCTCTCTCTCTCTCTCTCTCTCTCTCTCTCTCTCTCTCTCTCTCTCTCTCTCTCTCTCTCTTTCTATATATATATATATATATATATATACACACACAAAAATATACCTACACTTATAGATATGTATATATACACTTACATATAGATATACGGACATATACACATATATTCAAACACCTCTATATATTTACATACATACATACATACATACATACACATAGATTGAGATACTTGATAGATACATGTATGTATGTATGTATGTATGTATGTATGTATGTATGTATGTATGTATGTAAATATATAGAGGTTTTGTATATACACACTCCTATATATATACACACTCCTAACATATATATATAGGAGTGTGTATATACAAGTTGATATCTATATGTATATATATGTTATATATATATATATATATATATATATATAATATATATATATATAGGAGTGTGTATATACAAGTTGATATCTATATGTATATATATGTGTGCGTGAGCATAGTTATTTGTATATATGTATGTGTCTGTATCTATGTGTTGTGTATGTTTGTGTGTGTGGGAGGGGCGAGCACAACAGCGGTGCAGGCATCAGCAGTTGCGGCGCAGCAGCAGTTTGCTGCAGCAGCAGCAGTTGCGGCGCAGCAGTGTGCAGTTTGCTGCAGCAGCAGCAGTTGCAACGTGCGGCACTACAAGCGCACGATGCAGTGCGCAGTAGTGCGCCACTGTGCAGTTTCAGTTAGTTTTCAGTGAGGTTCAGTTTAATTTCGAGGTATTGGTTATGGGTAGTTAGTAGATAGCAGTATTCAGTTTTAGTTTTGAGTTAGCTAGTAGTAGTTACTTTCTATATTATAATGGATATATATATTATAGTGTTAGTTTATATAATTAGTTGGGTATTTGAGGTTTTGGTTAGCTTGGTGTTGGTTAGTAGTTATTGGTATAGTTAGACATATATGTATACTTGCTATACAATAGATAGTTATTGGGATACTTAACATATATATGTTAGCTTTATGAGTACGTATGTATGCATGTAGTTATGGGTTGTTGGTAGTAGTAGATATATTAATTTAGTTAGTTTAGTATACATATACTAATAGGTAGTGTTATATTGTTAGTAGTTTAGATACATAATATAGCTAGTGTTTGAGGTATTTATATATACATATTAGCTATATCAATAGTGGTTTAGGTTACCTTGGGATACCATGGTAATACCAAGGTATTGGGCCGATACCCAAGGTATTGAGTTTGTGGCATCGAGATATATGTGATACTTATTGGTGCAAGGCCAAGGTATCATATTACATTTATTTTGATATAGTGTTATAATATTTGACTTGTATATATATATATATATATATATATATATATATATATATATATATATATATATATATATATATATATAATTACTATTTTCATATAAATAAACTTGCGTATCTTAGGATACGGTATCTTGTTGGTTTCTAGTATCTTAGAATAGCTAGTGTGGCCTAGATGCGTAGTGTATAGACCCAATATCCTAGAGATAGACTCATACAACCTATAAATAGCTAGTTTTACCAACTTTGACTAGTTTGACTGTTTTGACTTAGAAATGGCTTTATGACCTAGAATTTGACTACTTTAGCTTAATTTTATTTCAGAACATTGTATTAATGTAATATTCTATATATAGGTTTGTGTGACACCAGTTGGGACATATTTGGGCATTTATTGCTTGGACGACAGACGAGTACATTCTCTGATAGTTTTCATTATTTATAATTTCTATGATTCTGGTCTATAGTATTATTTTACCTGATTTCTCGACACTTGGATACACATATTAGTATTACATGGATTCACTTTCTTGCGAAACGTACATTATACTTATCTGGCCTCTACTTCAGGACTCATTACTGGCATTACATCAGGACTCACCTACTGGAATCACCTATTTTATCTGGCTGGACTCATATTTGATTTGCGTGTCGACATTGGATTCATTTATACTAGTCGGGCGGGAAAATACTCGAGTAGACATGTAAACATTCCCAAAATCTGGAATCACCCCCTCTGGTCTAATCAGGAATGATAGCAGCCGCACACCAAGTGTGCGGTGAGCCGTACTTACCCCTAGTCGTTTACATGTCAAAAGCAGTATTTTAAAAAATACTAGTTAATGCTTTCTTACTGGATTCACATGATACTTGCTGGACATACATCTTATTTATCTAGTTCAGTTCGCATCTTTTCACAGTCTTATTTATTGTATTGTCTTGATTCACCATGCATAATTTGTCTTGTTTCTTACATTAACCGTGACTGTATGTTATTCTCTGATTCATTTCTCTTTCTTGCTCACTATGTATTACTTACTATAACTTTTTTATAGTCTTTGTCAATTAATTGTTGGAATTGCTAGCAGAGCTGTACTTTGCTCCAATCCTGACTGGATTTTTTTTCTAGATGATTGGCTTATATGGCAGTGTCCCATATTCTACGGGCCGCATGACAGCGTACCTTTAGAGGATACTCTTGTAGACCAGGAGGACTTAGTTGCAGAGCCCGAGGAGGTCTAGTTTATTGTGTTGGATTATATTAGGATATTATATTGTTGAGATTCACAGTTTGTATTATTATTTCATATTGTGGATTGTATCTTTATTCTTTCCTTCGCTTTTCCATTCGTGCTTTATCTTCCTTAGTTTATTTTGTGATTGAGATTAGTTATACTTGTGAGATACCATATTGTTCCTCCGTTTGGAGTTGAGATGATTGACTAGTACCGTATTATATTGTTGAGATGTTAGATAGTTAGAAATGACCCAGACAACGTTCTACCGCCGATGCTGTGGTGTAGGCTGGACGTACCCACGTACTCGTGCCCGAATATCTGGGTGTGGGTCATGACACAAATCTATGCTGACTTCATCCACCAACCCTCGGAGTTCCAATACCCGACCATTATATCTTGGCCGTTTGATGCATGGAGAATGGACATTATCGGGATAATTAGTCCACCTTCGTCGATAGAACATCGGTTTATTTTTGCTATTACCGACTACTTCTCCAAGTGTACGGAAGCCGTACCACTCGCTAAAGTCAAAACATCAAACGGGACATCTTCGTCAAGCATCACGTCATATACCGCTTCGACTTGCCACAAAGGATCATCTATGATAATAGTCCACAGTTCATAAGTCATATTTTTTATCGATTTTGTGACAAAAATTGAATTCAGAATATAGCCTCAAAGGCTTACAACCCAACAACAAATTATCTAGCGGAAGCATTCAACAAGACCATCATAAACCTACTCATAAAGTTTGTGTCATCCAATAAGCATGACTGGAATGATAAGCTGGGTGAATGTCTCTGGCTTATCGAACAACGATCAGGATGCCAACTGGTAGTACGTTATTCTCTTTGGTCTACGGGAGCGAAGCGATCCTCCCCCTCGAGGTCCAAATTCCCTCTTTCGCGAGTAGCTCTCTCCAACCGGCTAACCGTCAACGACAATCACCACTAATGACAACAAGAGTTAGAAGTACTTGACGAGAAATGTCTCTTAGCTCAACAGTGCATTGAGATGTACCAAGCATGCCTCTCAGGGGCCTTCAACAAATGGGTCAAAAAGAGAACTTACCAAGTGGGTGATCTCATCTTGACAGTAAGAAGGCTGATGGTTATGACCTATAAGATGGTCAACAAGTTTTAACCCAAATGGAAAGGTTCCTTCGCCATAGAATTTGTATTCTCCAATGGCGCCTACCGAATGACAAAACCTAATAGAAACTTTCTCATGATGCCTATCAACGACAAGTTCCTAAAAAATTACTATGTCTAAGGCTAGGCTTGTACTTCTCTCTTTCCCTATAAGGACAACAAAAGTGTACAGGATTCCCAGTTTTTGTTATTCATCCCTAGTGAGTGCTTATGCATGACATTATTCTTCCTTAACAAACCATTATCGTTATTCAAGAGTCCTGGATACGCAATGGATTATGGATCCTCAAAAGCTCCCAATGGAGTAGTCCTCAGGTTCACCTGCACACTCCTGTAGGAACCACTGAAAAACTAGTCTTATTAGACTCTAACCATATCCATATTACCTCTGAGCTATCAGCCTAACGATCTCCCAAGCGGAGTAATCCTCAGGTCTATCTACATTCCCAGGTAGACCACACTTAGCAAACCACTCCTCGGTAAGTTTCTCGGTCATTGGTTCATGTCCATATTACCTCTGAACTACTGCCCTAATATTTTTCTCGACCGAGTTTGCCATGTCCATATTACCTCTGAGAAAACCTTCTGGGTTTGGCTATCGATTATCACGTCCACATTTACCTTTGATATCAGTTGTCATCTCAACTTATCACCCGTACTTAACTCTAAGTACGCCAGCGGTGTTAGGTCCACAAAACCTGCCATGACCATATTACCTCTAGCATGGTTTGTCTCAAACCTATTACTTGCACTCAGGTGCACAAGAAGTAATAGGTCCACAAAACCTGTCACGTCCATATTACCTCTGATAGGGTTTCGTCTCGAACTTATTACTTGCACTCTCGTCTGCAAGAAGTAATAAGTCTACTAAAAGATCCCCCAATGGGATATCCTCGATGGAAGCAAACAGTTCACGTCCATATTACCTTTGAACTATGAGCCATCCATGTTTTCCATCCAAAGAAAACAAGCATGTCCGTATTACCTCTGTCTTATATTCTTTTATTTTCACAAAAATACCAGGATCGTATCTAACCTTTCGGTATGACTATCGATTAGCTCACATTAACGTTGCCTCTGAGATATCATCCTAATATCCTCTTCCACGACCTGCACCCTAAAATTGGGCATGAGTCATGGGAACGCCCAGCCTATGTCGTAGTATTGGCGATAGAACGTTGTACCATACACTACTAGTATAATCTATAACTCACCACATATATACATATCCATACTAAACTCAATCAAAGACACCGAGATAATAAAATTATAAGGAGATAATCAAATAATAGTCTTAAAATCATGGGTCCAAAATAGTTTCCCAAATAATACTAAAGATCAAAAAGATAATATCCAAATATAACTAGAAGTCCTGAAGAACAATATGGTCCCAAAAAGCTAACTAAAACAACCACTTTACTGAACTACTCGATCGCAACCGGGGTCTGAGCTGCTAACCCTCCATGATCCTCCTGAGGGGCAAGATCCGGCACAACTATGTTGCCAACATACGATCCATAATGTGTAGGGATCTCATCCTCATCGTAGTCACCTAAAATATTATTATCTAGTCAGGATTGGAACAGGTACATCACAATAAAAATAGTTCCAACACATGGTAGAAGCTATACGATAATAAATAGTAAAGAATATATGATAGTAACAAAACTGAAATCACAATAAGACAACCAGAATAACTAACTGCTGAAGTCCTATCATGGTAATAAGGTAAATAATCATAAGCGATCATAGAAAATAACTGCAAGTATGGAAGAAACAAATAGGAATAAACTAATCTACGTGATTTAAAATACCTTATCGACATGTGAACGACTAAGGGTAAAATTCAGCAAACCACACGTGTCATACATGTCTGCTATTATTACAGTAAGTCCATGGGATGGAAAGGGTAGTTCACAAGTCCACTAAGTATTTTCCCTCTCGACTGGTATAACATGGATTCCGATCCAAACACAATAAAATAACAATAGTCCATAAAGTCACATATCTCATACAAGAATCTACCATTTACTAATCCGTGTAACGAGTGTCAAGAATAAAATAATCAATACTAAGCATGCATTATAGGGACTATCAGGTACTGAAAGTAATCACGAAAATATACTCGCCTATGGTCCTTAGCTGTGGTACGAATCAGGTCCCATATCAGAGTCCAAATTGCCTTTGTAGAACGAATTACCATGTCAAAAGATAATTTACCTTAATTTGTTAAATTTTAAAATAATTACTCTAAAATTATAGTTTAAATCTATTATTCTGAATTTTAGATTAAATCTTAATTTTTGTCCAAAGAAATCGAATTTGCCAACTTGAGACTCGTGGCACACAAATCGAGACGTCCTGTTGACCAAAAAGTCAACCAATATAAAATCCTGATTTTTAAGTACATTATTGTTTATTTCAGCACTACTTAAATTTTGGAATCAACGGATTCACAAACTCCCAAGTTGGTAAAGGATTATGGCCAATATGGTGCACATATGACAGTTTCGTCGATTCCCTGACTACATCTAGGTTGCACAAACTTTACAGAATAGTAAAATAGTATATTTAATTCTAATAAAAATATATGTCATGTTTTATCATGTTAAATTTCTGAAACTTCAAACGGTTCGTGATTCCGAGTTCGGGATTTCCCAAAATCTCAAAAACACCATAACGTGTCAGATTTCAGACAACTGGCACTCCACCAATTTTTTAGAAAATTAGGATCATAATTTATAAAAAACTACATATTCAAAAACTATACATCGATACAGTTTCAACAAAAGAAATAAAGATGCATTTGGAGTTCAGAGCAAGGAGTAATGGCTTCTGGAAGTTGAAGAACCCTAGAAAGCAATCTCCCTCCAAAATTGGCTGAATATAAAATAACCCTAAACTCATCTAATATTATATATATAGAGAGCAGATAGGAGATGCAACTCAGTTCAGATGCCATGTGTCAGCGTCTGGACGAATCCTGCCCAAATCTAACGACTTTGGATCCACGCGGCTCGGCTAAGCCGATTCTGGGTCGGTTTAGGAACCGACTAGTCTCCACCAACGGCTCGGGGACCTGGCCACTTTTGGCCCACGAAGGGGCATCCGCTGACAGGCGGGCCCCCTTCCAGCTCCTGCTGTGATTGGAGGGTGGGCCGGGAAATGCTTATTGGGTAGGGTTTAGGTTTTTCTTTTAGTTTTGTTTTTAGAAATTAGTTTATTAATTATTTTAATTAAAATAACTCAGAATAAATATTAAAAATATTCAAAAAAATTATGAAAAAATTCTAAAAAATATATAAATGAATATTAAACCTTAGATAAAATTTAGGGTCAAATTTAGCCTCTAGGTTTTCCACAAAAATTATTAAAATTCTTAGAAAAATAAAATTTAATTAATAAAAATTCTAGAAAATCTCCAGAAAATTCCTAATGGCTCAACCATGGTTCTGAACCCTATAATGAGCTTTATTGAGTACTAAGGATCTAATGTTCCCCTATTGGTGTATAAATTCTAAAGGTGTACATATTATTATTTTATATTTTATTTTTAGTATATCTGGGAAGTGGGTGCTATAAATCTACCCTCCTTAAAAAAATTTTGTCCTCGAAATTTAAGGTATAACAAGTACAAGAAGGAAAAAAAATACCTCATGGTGCAAAAAGATAGGGGTAATGCTCACACATCTCATCTTCGCACTCCCAAGTGGACTCACCGGGGGAGTGATGCCTCCAAGCAACGCAAACCAACGAAATCGTCTGGTTATGAAGCACCTTCTCCCTGCGATCTAGGATCTCCATTGGCTGCTCCGGGTAACGGAGACTTGGTCCAATCTCGAGCTCTGAATGGTCTAGTACATGGTTAGGATCTGCCATATAACACCTTAGCTAAGATACATAAAACACGTTGTGTACTCCTTCAAATATAGGCGATAAGTCCAGTCGATAGGCTACGACACCGACCTTCTCTAGAATATCGAAGGGTCCGATAAAGACTAAGATTCCCACCTCCACCGAAACGAATCATACCAAGTGTCGAAGAAATCCTCAAGAACACCAAATTATCAACCTCGAACTCTAACGGTCTCAGGTGACTATCGGCCTAACGCTTCTATCTGTCCTGGGCTACGCAAAGTCTCTCTCTAATATATATCACCTTTTTTGCAGCTCAACTACCATCTTTGGTCCAAAAAGTACTCTCTCGCCTACATTGTCCCAAGATAATAGAGTCTGATATCTCCTACCATACAGAGCCTCGAAAGGAGACATCTCGATATTGGCCTGATAGCTATTATTATATGCAAACTCTACCAGGTGAAGATGGTCCTTCCACGAGCCACCAAAATCTAGTACACATATCCGAAGCATATCCTCGAGTGTTTGAGTAGTTATCTCTGAATGTCCATCCGTCTGAGGGTGGTAAGCAGTGCTAAATTTGAGTTGGGTACCCAAGCTAGCCTGCATACTCCTCCAAAAGTGGGATATAAATTTGCTATCCCGATAGGAGACGATGCTTACTGGAACTCCATGTAGCCTGATGATATGTCTCACATATAAATAGACGAGCTTCTCTGTGGACAATTCTACTTTAAAAGGTAAAAAGTGGGCTAATTTGGTCAACCTGTCAATGATAATCCAAATCGTGTCCTTCCCTCTTGGAGTGCGTGGAAGTCCAAAATCGGTAGTAGTTGGAGCAACTCTCTTGGTCTCTGTCTCTGGACATTGACCTGCTAGCATACTAGACACCTGGAGACAAAGTGTGACATCTCTCTCTTCATTCCATACCACCACACGTGTTCCCTCAGGTCCTTGTACATCTTCTTGGCTCCCGGATGTATAGAATATTGGAAACGATGAGCCTCCTGCATGATCTCTTCCTGTAGGTCACCACTAGGCACACATAGCCTAGTCCCGTATCTCAGTGAACCATCCTCGGCAGTAGCAAAGTCCTCCAATAATCCTGCCTGCACCTGAGCTCTAATGCTTCGCAGAATCTTATCCTGATACTGCGTCTCTCGGACCTTTTCTATCAACCCAGACTGAATCTGCATGCCTATTATTTGCATCTCTACTCTCAGAATAATAATCTCGATGCTCAAACTATCCAAGTCTGCTAGCAAGTGGCGATCCTTCTTCTTCAGGTAGATAGCTACTGGATACTTACTCAAGGCATCAACAACTAAGTTGGCCTTCCCTGGATGACACTATAGTGAAATATTAAAATCCTTCATCAGTTTTTGCAACCTGCGCTGCCTCATATTTAGTACTTTCTGCGTAAAAACATACTTCAAACTTTTGTGGTCAGTGAGTATTTCCACAAGCTCTCCGTACAGATAATATCTCCATAGCTTCAGAGCCAAGATCACCGCTGCTAATTCTAATTCATGAGTGGGATAGTTCTTATCATGTGGCCGCAACTATCTAGAAGCATACACCACCACCTTCTTGTTCTGCTCTAGAACATATTCCAAACCTTTTCTCGAAGTGTCGCTATAGATAACAAATCTACCTTTTCCTGATGGCACTGTCAAGACAGGTGTTGTGGTCAACCTCTTCTTTAGCCCATCAAATGCAGCCTGACATTCCTCAGTCTACACGAACTCTACATCCTTTCGAGTGAGTCTAGTCAACAGCTATGCTATCCAAAAAAATCCTTCACAAATTTCTTGTAATATTCGGCCAATCCAATGAAGCTTCTGATCTCTGCAACAGAACTCGGAGTGGTCCAAGATTCTACATCAAAATTCTTCTTCGGATCTACTGATATTCTGTCTCTAGTTTCCACATGCACAAGGAACTCTACCTTATCTAGGAAAAACTCATATTTTGAGAGATTCCCATAGAGCTTCTCATTTCTGAGGGTCTCCAGCACAATCCTCAGATGTTCTTCGTGATCCTCTGACATCTTTGAATAGACGAGAATGTCATCTATGAATACCACCTTGAATTTGTCAAGGTATTGATAAAATACCTTATTCATCAAGTTCATGAAGATTATCGGAACATTAGTCAACCTAAACAACATCACCATAAACTCATACTGGCCGTATCTTGTCCGAAACATAGTTTTCAGAGTATCTTCCTTCTTCACCTTCAGCTAATGATAGCCAAACCTAAAGTTGATCTTCAAAAATACCCTTGTGCCGCTCAACTGATCAAAAAGATCGTTAATCCTTGGTAGCGGGTATTTATTCTTGATGGTGAGGTTATTCAGGGCCCTGTAGTCGATGCACATTTGCATCGACCCATCCTTCTTTGGTACAAATAAGACCGAGGCTCCCTAAGGTGAGGAACTCAATCTAATGAAACCCTTGTATTGCAATTCATCAACCTGCTTCTTCAGCTCTGCTAGCTCGCTATTGTTGATCCGGTAGACCTGCTGCGACACCGGCTCTGCCCCCGGTACTAAGTCAATAGAGAATTCTAGATCTCAATCCGGTGGCAATCCTGACAACTCCTCAAAAAACACATATAGGAACTTCACAATAATAGGATATGGCAAGTCCTTCTCCTCTACCATGGCTCCATAAATAATCCCTTCACCTTGTTCTATTGCTTCTCTAACAAACTTAAATTTTGGCTCTCTTAGAGGGCGAAACAACACACATCCTCCATGACTGTCTATGCCAGCATAGTACGTACTCAACCAATCCATTTCGAGGACAACATCAAAACTCAGAAGTGGCATTACGAGTAAACTAGCATCCAAATTATGGCCTCCTAAGGTAACACTGTCCCTTGCAAGTATCACTAACTAGAAAAATATCTCCACCAGTCGTGATCTTGTAAATCCTACCCAAGGGTTCTGTTACTAAACTATGCTTAAGCATAAAGGATACAGATATGAAGCTATACGATGCACCAGAATTGAATAAAGCAATAGTTAGAAATAAGTCAAGAAGAATATAACCTGCTATCACATCACCCATGGGTTCTGTCTTCTCGACCATCATTGCAAAAGATCGGCCCCTACTGGGGAGCTCCTCTCGATTGGTTCTAGGAAAACTGTTGCTGCTGTGTATAGAGTGGTGGTCCCCTCAGTTGCGGGGCCACCGGCGGTCCAACTGGTCCTCTCTAGGCTGAGGCTCCACCTATAGGAGGTACGATAAGGAACTCTCTCATCTGATGCGTAGGCGATCCACAGAATAAGCAAACACCCAATTTTTTCCTGAAGACCTTCCATGAGTGCCCTGGATTCTTGTAATCGTTGTATGGGAAACTTGTTGCACTTACCTCTGTAGCTATTACTGCACCTGTTGAGCTGAGGCTCTGACTGGGGCATGATAATGTTGTTGTTGCGAAAAGGTCCTTGGTGAAAACTGTGGGCATTTTGCTGCCCCTGACTACTATTACCACTGAAAGCATCCCGGTTCCTTTTTATCCGAAGGCCCATATCTACCTCGACTCTCTGAACCTCTTCCACTATGTCAGCAAAAGTGGTATGGGCCAAATAAATATGGACCTTGATCTCCTGGATCAAGCCCTCTCTGAACCGTCAAGCCATATCCTCCGGGTCCCTTACCATGTACTCTGTAAATCGGCTTAGCCTGCCAAACTCTGTAGCGTATTCATCTACAGTCATCCCGTTCTGCTCCAAGTTCTGAAATTGCTTCTCCAGAACTCCTTTGGCAACTGCATAAAAGAATTTTCTCTTTAAGAGGTCCTTGAACTAGTCCTGGGTCAAATTAGGATCCGCAAGTCTGGGCTTAATTTTGAACCAAGTACTGGCGATATTGTGAAGCTGCAAGCCCACCACTTTAATCTTCAGGTCCTCTGAAAGTCGCAAAACCCTCATAATCTGCTCGATATCCTCGAGCCACTCATCAGCGTAGAGGATTCCCTTGGTCCCCTTGAACATTCGTGGCTCTATCTTCTTGAATTCCTAGATTTTACCCACCATCGGCTAAGCAGGCTTCTATTATGGTTGATGGGCAACCCTCTCCATGGCTGCTAGGGAAACCTGCTAGGCATTTTCTATTCATGCCCTCAATATTTATGTCTGCTGCCTTTGGGCCTCTGTCTGAGATCTCTGCATCCCCATCATGCTTCTGAAGAGCTAATATAGTGGCAGAGGAGGATGAGGTAGAGTAAGGCCTCTAGATCCAGCTGATGAGGCTCCTGAGATACGAAAGGTATGAGAAGAGAACCATTAGCTCTGGAACTACGTGCTCTAGTCTTGGGTGGCATTCTAAAAGGTTGAAAATATAAGGACTCAATTGATATAACACAAGGTAAGGTAGTATTCAAGAAGGACATTAATCATGAGGGACGTCCGATAACTCAGAGGAAAATAAGGGTTAACAATTAAACTTAGCAGAATCCTAGTTGTGATAGAGTATTTTCTTATTTCTAATATCTTATAATCTATGGCAGGCTCGCAGTAGTACTACTAACTTAAGTACCACCACGAGTTCACAACCTTATACAAAATTTGACCTGTATGGGCTACCATAAAAATGTGTCACGACCCGCACCCTAGAATTAGGCATGAGTCATGGGCACGCCCAGTCTATGCCACAGTGTCGGCGGTAGAACGCTTGTACCATAAGCCACCAATATAATCTATAACTCACCACATATATACATATCCACACTAAACTCAATTACAGACACTGAGATAATGAAATTATAAGGAGATAATCAAATAATAGTCTCAAAATTATGGGTCCAAAATAGTCTCCCAAATAATACTGAAGATCCAAAAGATAATATCCAAAATATAACTAGAAGTCCCGAAGAATAATCTGGTCCCAAACAACTAAATAAAATAACCACTTTACTAAACTACTCGATCGCAGCCGGGGTCTGAGCTACTAACTCTCTATGATCCTCCTGAGGGGCAAGATCAGGCTCAACTATGTCGCCAATATAATGTCCATAATGTGTAGGGATCTCATCCTCATCGTAGTCACCTAAAATATTGTTGTCTAGTCAGGATTGGAACAAGTACATCACAGTGAAAACAGTTCCAACACATGATAAAAGCTATACGACAATAAATAGTAAATAATATATGATGGCAACAAAACTAAAATCATAATAAGGCAACCAGAATAACTAACTGCTGAAGTCCTGTTATGGCAATGAGGTACAATAATCACAAGCGATCATAGAAAATAACTACAAGTATGAGAGAAACAAATATGAATAAACTAATCTACATAATTTAAAATACCTTGTCGACATATGAACGACTAAGGGTAAAATTTGGCAAACTATACGTATCGTGCATGACTCCTATTATTCCAGTAATACTATGTGATGGAAAGGGTAGTTCACACATCCACTAAGTATTTTTTCTCCCGACTAGTACAACAGGGATTTGGAACCAAACACGATAAAATAATAATAGTCTAAAAAGTCACATATATCATGCAAGAATATACCATTTACTAATCCATGTAACGAGTGTCAAGAATCAAATAATCAATACTAAGCATGCATTATATATACTATCAAGTACTGAAAATAATCATAAAAATATACTCGCCTGTGGTTCTTAGATGTAGTACGAATCAGGTCCCAAATCGAAATCCAAATTGCCTATGTAGTACAAATTACCATGTCAACAGATAATTTACCTTAATTTTTTAATTTTTAAATTCTAAAATAATTACTCTAAAATACTATTTTATTTCTATTATTCTGATTTTTTGATTAAATCCTAATTTTTTTCAAAGAAACCAAATTTGCCAACTTGAGACTCGTGGCACGCAAATTGAGACGTCATGTTGACCAAAATGTCAATCGACATAAAATTTAGATTTTTATGTATATTCCTATAGATTTTAGTACTACTTGAATGCTGGAATTGACGGATTCATAAACTCCCAAGTTGGTAAAAAGTTATGGCCAATATGACGCTCAGATGACAGTTTCGTCGGTTTCCTGACTACATTTAGGTTGTACAAATTTTACAAAATATTAAAATAGAATATTTAATTTTGAAAAAAATATATGTCATGTTTTATCGTATAAAATTTTTGAAACTTCAAACGGTTTATGATTCCGAGTTCAAAATCTTCCGAAATCTCGAAAACACCATAACGTGTCAAAATTTAGACAAGTGGCACTCAACAATTTTTTTAGAAAATTAGGTTCAAAATTTATGAAAACAAACTATATATTCAGAAACTATACCTCGATACGGTTCCAATACAAGAAATGGGGATGCGTTTGGAGTTCGGACCTAAGAGTACTGGCTTATGGAATTTGAAGAACCCTAGAAAGCAATCTCCCTCAAAAATTGACTGAATATAAAATAACCCTAAACTCATCTAATATTATATATATAGAGAGCAGAGAGGAGCCGCAGCTCAGTTCAGATGCCATATTTCAGCTTTTGGGTGAATCACGTCCAGATCAAACGACTCTGGATCCACGCGGCTCGGCTAAGCCGATTCTGAGTCGGTTTAGGAACCGACTCGGCTCCACCAGGGGCATAGCCGGAAGAATAAGGTTACGACTAATTCTCTCAATTGAGCCTGAGCCCCCCTGCGAACAAACAATTATGTAGCCAGATCATCAGGTATCCCGCTAGCAGTGCCTTCTCAGATAGCTCATAGGTATCCATAAAGTAGCTAAATTCCTCGCTCTCGGCAGACGGGTCGCGAGCGATAGACTCTTTATGATATTTCTGGATCAAAGTCGCGATAGTCTCTTGGGATTTTGGTCCACGGACATAAACCTATTCTGACTCGAGCTTCTCCGAGAAAAGATAGTGCATCCAGACAGTAATATGAGGGATATCCCCTTCGGACGTCTTCTCCTCCTTATACATTCTCTGACAGATACTATGATAGCACAGTAGCTCCGAGTATACGGCTACGAGCTTCGAATCCTCCTATTTGAGGTCCTCTAGTTTGTCATTACTCGAATATTCCTTATAAGGCACTTCGCCCCCCAGGGAAGCTTTTATACTGAATATATCTCATGCAAGGCAAGCCCCATCTCACCGTCGGACGTAAAAAAAGTTTCTGTATGGCAGTTGTACATATCCATCAGGGCGATAAAGAGGAAATGGTTCATCTCCAGGCTGTAACAAGTGCCCCTCAAAACATAAAAAAGATTGGCATTTTTTAGTTTTCACTTATAGTGCTTCAGCACCCATCGGGTCAACCGACACCACGAGGGACTGTAGTGGGACCAGCCAAGAGTCCGTAATTGACCAGAAGGTTACCCCCCTTTTTTGTCCACTTGGTGGAGGAGCGTATCCACAGCATAAGCATCAAGATTTAGCCCCAAGTCAGTCATGACAACACCGGGTGCCAACCCAAGAGAGGAGAAGGAAGGCGACTCCTTATGACAAGAGAAAGTCCCCCTTGCTCAGACTTGGCCCATGCCGAATGTTACCAATAAGGGCCCCCCATTTCTCAGGCGTCAAGTTCCAGTTCATCTTCCTCTGGCTTATTACTACGCAAAAGTTTGACAAAGGCATAAGACGCTCGAAGGAGGGCATTGACATCCTTGCCCCATAGTGGGTGAAGGTCTAGTTCTCCTTTGACTTTCCCAAGTCAGAGATAGAGGCTGTCAGCGCATCCCCAAAAAGAAAGTATGGTTTCTTAAAAGCATAATCCTACCCAGCAGCAATTCTTCCTGCGTTTATCTGACTCTAAAGATAAAACTTGCTCTGGTCAGCGATCAACCTTTGCCTCTTAGATGGGAAACCCCTGGCTAGTTGGACTTGCAGGGAGATATTCAGATCCATAAAATTTATACTCAACGGGACTCGCTCAGAATTGAGGATCAACTCACCGGAAAGAGTAACGGGCAGGTTCACTGCAAAATATAAGAAGCATAATTAGAACGTATGACATAACATCACAATAAAGAGCCATGCAGGTCATCCACATATGGTGTATACTAGATCTGTGCAGGGCAGGGCTACCACCTATGCGACAGACACAAGGATTGTGCATCATAGGACCGCGCATGATGGGCCTCTTACCCATGTGATAGGTTGTATGGATAGTTTGCGCATATCATTATTCATGCAACAAGGCTTGAGAAAAGGCCACGCATGTTTCTTCATCCATGCGATAAGCCGTGAAAAGGGTGTCACTATAGGAGGAGTAGTCATCTTCCCCAGAGGGAACCCTACCTTTGACGGGCTTCTGCATATCAGAAGGAATCTTAGGGGAGCCACCCTCGGCGGCGGGGTCTTCTCCTTTCCTTTCTCCTTCGTCTTTTGGACTGTAGCCTCAGTAGCTAGGCCCTTGCCCTTGGCAGTCGTAGAAGAAGGAGATCTGGAGGCCGTGGCAGTCATAAGAGATAGCAGCAACGGAGAAAATACAGAGAAGAAAATAGGAAGACTTTTTCTTTCCAAAATCCTCCTCTTTTTATAGATAACAGTTTTATAGAACCTGAGCCGTCTCAAGCCACGTAGCATTCTAGGATAAAGAGTGGCAGTTAAGTTCTTGATCCCCCATCATCAATGTGTGAACCGTTGCCTCGACGAACGTGTATAAAGGTGGCTCAAAATCCCCAAACTCTACCGAAAGGATCGAGCCAAATCCTGTATTAAATAGAGATTAGACATCCGGGCAAAGACTCGTCCATTCTCTCATCATCCATGCAGCCCAAGGTCCTCTCCTCTATGCTTCTTATTCAAAGTATCCCAAACTTATCAGTTTAGAAACTTTGAAGGGGGCTTGTAGAAGTATAACAAATCTAGATCTATGCGCTTAATAAACATGCACCCCAAAGTCGAATCAGAAGAAATTATGCCGCATGATGACTATGCGGCCAAGAAAAAGCAGCATCCATGCGCCCCCAAATATTGGTCGCATAAAGGCCTGACAACGAGATTATGTCTAATACATAATCCTACCAAAAAAGATTTTCTGAATGCCTCGAAAGATGTGAGCACACTATGTCACGCCCCAATCCCAAAAGACGTAGGACCAGGAATACGTGACACGCCAGCTACGCATTCGACCAGACTCTGGTCTGACTCAAATACGTATAAGCTGTAATATAAAAGGGCACAATCTAGGTATCTCATAAATGTAATCCTCTATGTCTTAATCCACAATGTACAACAGTATACAAGAAAGAGCTATATGTGCTAGAGTCGGCCGCCCAATAACACACTAACTCGAATAGACTCGAGAAGAAGTATGAGTCTATAAAAACTAGGTTACAACAGCAGATGAAATGAATAATATAAAATAACCATAATGCCGATAGATATAATGTGAGTACCTGGTACCATGCCCGCAAGACATGCAACTCCAACAGCAACTCCAAATGCTCCGTAATCATCTATGCTGCAAAACTGGCAGGGAACCAGGTCCTCAGAGGGACGTAACAAGGTACAGAAATATAATATGCCAAGTAAACAGAAATTACAAGTGCAACAATAGGGTACTCTATCATAACCAAACAAGTGTGACATAGTTTAAAGACAACGTTCGACGCGTGGGCTTTCTAAAATAAAACTATAGCTCCGAACACAGAGACACAAGGGGCGTACCGTAGCTCCGAGCACAGAGACACACGGGTGATACACTACTCTAGAATACATGATTACTACATATACATATATAAGCGCGTGCAGAGTAGCCTAAACGTCTAGTAACTGTCTTCCCCTTCCCAAGCGGTCAACGATGGTGCGCTGAACCTGAACCTCTATCTAACAGTCTCGACTCACGAAAGTAACTCAACAGGCGCGACCCTAAGGTCGTCCCAGTCACTGGTCATGATGTCAGTATCAGGATACAGGAATCTGGCACGATCACAGTGTATGAGTGTGTCCTGGGGTGTCGATGTACTCAGGTACGTGCATCGAGGTACTACAAAGCATCTAAAAATTATTCTAAGATGTTACGACGAACGTCAGCACCCGACGGTGATTCGGACCGAGGTATCGAACGTCAACATAAATACGTGCACAATGTACATAACGAAATAATAAAATATCTGTAATCTAAAATACAGGGTGGCAAGGTACACTTGCCTGCGTGCGGCTGCTGATGACGGGGTCCCGGTACAACGTCCGAGTCCGCAGGTCCCGTAGTACCTAGAAATGAGATACAAACCAAAAATCAATACTCTATTCCACGTCAGACAGGGATGCGACACACATCTATACCCAAACTCAGTCTCAGCTACGACTCATAGGGACAAGACGCTAGGGGGTTGACCAAAGTTGACTCGGAGGAAGTTACATCTAATCAAATTAAATATCTGTACGATATCATCAATCCAAACCTCAAGCTTACCATGTTCATCACAAAGTTCAGTAGTTCAAGCCAGGATCAAATCCTCAAATTTTACTCTAGTCTTCACAGTCATTACCATGTACATTACACATTATCCTTAAATAAAATAATTATCCTCGAGTAACTGGTTATTAATAATTACTTAAACCCTCGGTTATAAACACCGTCAGTATCTACTCCTCCAATATATTCATTATTATTTCCCGGTCTCCAATCAATGACTATCGGTTTGATATTACACCTTTCTCATAATTTATGGTACACAATTACATATTCGTATTCCTCAATCGATTTTCGTCACTAGTTATCAAGTCCTCAAAATAATGAGCATCTTAATGACATCACCTCCCTTTATCATAAATTACCGGCTCTTCAAAGATAATTAACTTACATGTAAAAACAACGTAATATACTCTAAATCTTGATGCATTCAACCTCAAACTCAACAAACCATATTTAAACCTTAAACCAATATAAATTCATTCACTTCCATAATATTCATAATATCTTATTAAAATTCAAATCCCCGACCTTCATGCGAATCATTGAAATCTATTTTAATTTATGCAACCAAAAACCCTAAAATATACTAAACATCATTAACACAAACTCGAATCATTAAAATCCATATTCGCATCAATCATCATTAGACTTAACCAATATAAACCTTAATCACATAGTTCAAGTATTCCCCACACTAACCATATATATCCATATTATAGATACACCACCCTAACTAACATTCACATTTCTATGCATATAAATGAATCTTATTTAAAATGTTAATAAATTCTGGAATTAAAACAAGAGAGGGGAGATTCGACCTCGACGAGGTTATCGACGCCGGAGCACGGCCGGTGGAGGGTGGCCGCGATGGTGGTAGTAGTGTTGATGTTGGTGGAAGCTAAGGGTGGTGATGGTAATGCTGAAATCGGACGGGAAGGAGCGGGGAAGTCGGACGGGGATGTACAGCCGGCGGGTCTGAAATTCGGACAGCGGGTCGGTTGGTGAACGGTGGTCTCGGCCGGATTGGATGGAGAGCACGGCTCGAGCAGGGTCAGCCACTGCTCGGTCGACGGAGAGCAGCGGGGTCGGGCCGCTGATCTGGCCGGAGGGGGTCCGCCACTGCTCGATCGACGGAGAGCAGCGGGGTCGGGCCGCTGATCTGACCGGAGGGGCAGCTCGACGCCGGGTGTGGGTGACAAGCAGCTCGCAGAGGAGGCTCGGCCGGAGCGTGGACAGCAGTGCGGTACGGTTCGACAGCAGCTCCGATCGGGTCGAGGAATGGTCGGCTCGTGGGGCACAGCATCTCGGCCCGGCCGGAGCTAGTTGGTCGGCCGGCCGGATGGGGACTTCTCAGGAAGAAGGAAGGATGAAGAAGAAGAATGTAAGAAGAAGAAGAAGAAAAAATATGGTAAGAAGGTTACGTATGAAATGAGGAGGAGGGAGGAGAGAGAGATGGGGTGGGGTTTTCTATGCATTGGGATTAGGGCCAGCTTGGGAGGAGTGAAGGTGGGTGATGTGTTGCTTTATAAGGGTGTGTGAAGGAGATGGAGGGTTGTGATCAACCTATTCAAAATGGAAGCTTATGATTTGTCATGAAGGGGAGTGGGTTTCTTCATGAAGGGGGGTGAGGTGGATGGTGAGAATAGGACCCTATTTTGGTATCTCTCCATAGTTCAAAGCCAATAGGGTGATGACACATAAATTCAATAATTACAACTTAGCCCCTTAAATTCGGGAAATTGCATAGACACATAAAATGACACAAAAATTGCGAAGAAAAATATGTTTAGAAATTTTTATGGTGAGAGGGGGTTGTGCGTTAGGCACGGGTTTATTTAGAAAGGCATTGGGATTAATTTAGGATTAAAAATGGGATTAGGCAAATTTGTATCCCCTATTTAAATAGAATTAAAGTGTCCCGCACTTTTAAATTAGATGGGGGCATTTGGGGTCAAAATCCGGAAATGACGTAAATGTCAGAAATGGTGGGGGCTTGGAGTCAGTCTTGGACCCCATAGTTGGTCCGGCTCAACGGGTTAAGTTGGTATCCCAAAATTTAGGGTAACGACACAGGTGTCCGATACGGAATTAAATATGGGTTACGATTTTCAGAATATTGCGCAATTAATTTAGAGCACAATAAAACTGATTTTAAAGGATGAAAAAGTCCAATGCCTAAGTTGGCGGGTCAGGTCAGAAGTACAATAATTGAACGAAATTTATGGGCTGATATTGGGCTACGAATAATCAAGCAATGATAGGGCGCGCCAAGGGTTTAAATTAAATAAATTAAAATACCAGGCAAACTTAACTCCACTCTAAACCTCAACATCTGCTGCAAAAATCCAAAATTTTCCAAATCCAACCTGACTATCTACAGAATAAATCAAGGGGGTTTATACAATAAGCGACAAGAAGCTATCGTCAGACTAATAATAACTTCTGACAAACGTGCAATGCCACATGTACGGGGTCTCATGTGTCCCAGACTCTATGCTCCCCATGCATTTCAGACTCCAGGCATTTCATGCATCTCGGGTCCCATGCGTTCCAGACTCCATGTGTCCCATGTGTCTCTAGCCCCATGCATTCTAGATGCTATGCGTCCCATGCATATCAGACTCATTGCATCCAACGTGGTAAGGTTCCCTGAGACAAAATCTTTTTGTTCTTATTTTCTCCAACTGAATGCGGGCCACGTATCAAGCTGACCAAGTCACGCAAACAGAAGACAAGTACCGCTAGAATCTCCAACAACGGCAAATCCCAACAAAACGTCTACGTGGAAGCTTACCCTGGACTCAACCCATACTATACGCCCATATTTGCAACTGTATTCTGTTGAAACAGACTCATGTGGCCACCAAATAGAAGGACATGTGGTACCTATAGCCCATCAACATGATGGCTATAAATAGAGGCAACTTAGATATCCCAACTGCTGGCTTTTCCTGCTTCAGAGAGACCATACCCCTCCAGGCGAGCTATGTACGTGCACACAAGATCAGGAGAGAGAAGAAACAAGAGAGCAACCCGTATTTACTCGTCGGACTGTCAACAGAGTAAAATAGTCATTGTAGTAATCGATCTCCATCGTTATACTACCCGGATAAAAAATATTGTACTTAGATTGCCTGTCTAGGATTTCTTGGTACGCTTTTTATTTGTTACTAAACAAAGATTTTCCAAACCTATTATAATAGCGAACAATAATGCTTAATAAAGCTGATCATGTTCGATATCTTAACTTCGATGAGCGGTATAGCTTTTGCCCACTTAGAGAGGTAGTCGGTTATAACAAGGATTGACCGATGTCCCCTGATCAAAAATGGGCTGATTGGGCCAATGATATCTATACCCCACGCTTAAAATGGCTATGATGCGACTGTCGGGTATAGAAATTCTGAGGGATGGTGGATGAAGTCAACATGAATTTGAAATATTTTGTATTTTTTGGTGTTCTCTATGACATTTGATACCATAGTGGGCCAGTAATAGCCCATTTATCAGAGGCAATCCTGTAACTTAGGATCGGGTTGATGTGCACCCCAAGTATCGTTATGAGCTTCACAGAGTGCTTGCTTGGCTTCTGTATCTGATAAACATCATAGTAGGAATCCATCATACGAATGTTAGAACATCATTTTTATAGCTGTATCATAGTAGAACCTGAGGGAGCGTCTCTTGACAGAAGTAGCCTCCTTCAAGTCATCGAGCAGAATTTCGTAGACAGCGTAATCTATGAAGGGGAACCGCTAGTCTTTGGTTTTAATATATATCTCAGCGACGTAGCTTTGATAATTGTGTAGGTTATTCTTGGCACAAACCAATTCTTGGCCAGTCACTGTGATCGACTGCCTGGCTTTGACAGGGATCGCCAGAGAAGCCGTGAGACTGGCAAGAGTGTCAGCTTCGGCATTATGTAACTTGGGTATATATTCTATGAAGAAGCCGGTAAAGGTGGAGATTATGTCAATCATCGCTTGATAATAAGGGATCAGATCCTTATGCCGGACTTCGTACTCGCCTTGGACCTGGTTGACTATTAGCTTGGAGTCACCGTAAGCCTCTAAATAGTCGACGTCGTATTATTTAGCCAACTGGAGACTGATGATAGGAGCATTATATTCTGCCACATTATTGGATAATGGATCCATGAGAGAATATATACGGTGGATGACCACTACCAGAATAACACATATTAGCGACGTCCAAAAATGTTGCTAATATGTAAACTGACGTCGCTAAAATAATTTGACAACATAATTATCGACGTTTTTACGTCATCGCGTATTACATGGTCATTGACAACAAAACATATCGCTAGTCGTCGCTGTAGCGACGTATATTTGCGATGAGAAGATGTCGCAAAATATACAATGGTTAGCGACAAATGTTGATGATGAAAATTGAATTTAAAAATTTAAAGAGTACAAACTTCATAAGTTGAAAATAGGAATAATGTTTGATTATAATTATTTTCTAGAGGAGATTATGATAGTTGAAGATCGTGATGTAAAATTTGATATAAAATTATTTAAATCTTGAAGATGTTATATGGATTCAATTTAAATTTGGATATTAATGATTTGGAAAAGTGAGAAGAGATTAAAATATGTTGAATTTTGATTTGAACAATGATTATCTTAATTTTGAAGTGATCGCGATAGATTTGAATAGATTTTGTTATTAAAATTTTTGGAAGAGATTGCGATTGACGTGCCTTATGTACGAATATGAAGGATTTAACAAATTATGCTTTATTTTAATTTCGAGGATGAAATTGTTTTAAGTTGGAAATATTGTAAACCCCCTCACCCAAAATAGGTATTTTATGTGTATTTTATATTATTATATTATAGATATTGAATTTTTTTAGAGTATTCTCTTAGTTAATTAGAAAATAAAATTTTTAGTATATTTACTTATATAAATATTTATTTAGAATCATTTTTAGGCTATTTTAGATTTTTGGAGATTTTTCTAGAATTTTTTAGGTAATTAAAACATAGGGAACCTAAATTTCTAGGACTTCCATAATTTACTATGAGACCATACTTGCATATTATTTCTGCCAAATATTTATTTTAGGCTAAAATATTTAATTATATTTTTCTGTAATTTATTTAGAATTTTAAGAAATTTATTTAGTTTTTTAAAATTATTTAGGATTTATTTGGATTTATATAGTATTAATATTAGATAGATGCTAATTTAGTGTTAATAGATATTAATAAAATTATATATAAATTATTTGTATTATCGTTAATTCTATTTAAGATTATAAATTATTGAGATAACCTCAAACTCTATTTTTTAAATTAATTTAAATCCTGAGCCTACTAGAAAAGTAACTTCATGCATATCCTATCCTTATTTAAATTGATCATAATCATATCCAAATTAGTCAATCTTAGTCGTATTCAATTAAGTAGTCTCCACCATTATAAATACCTACATCTTTCATATTTTTCTTCCCCAAACTCCTCACTTTTTCGTCCAAAAATAGTCAAATTTGTCAAAAATTTAGCCTCATTTTCTAGTAGTTATGACGATTTTAAAAGATGATATCTCCTACCTCCGGACTCCAAACGCGTTCCAGTTTTTTTTGTTAGAATCATATCAAGGTTAGTTTTCTGAATATATAAATTATTTCAGTAATTTCAAAACCTTTTTTTCCATAATATTCTGAAAGTGCCAGCTGTCCGAAATCAGACGCGTTTTCATATTTTTAAGATTTCGGAAGATCCCGAACTCGGAATTACGAGCCGTTTGAAGTTTCAAAAATCTGACATGATGAACTTACATAAAATTATTTTTTAGAATTTAATATGCAAGTTTAATCTACTGTAAAATTTGTGCAACGTAGACGTAAATAGGAAACCACCGAAAACTGTCATCTTTGCGCCCTTGTGGCCATAACTCTTTACCGACTTGTGATTTTATGAAACTATCGATTTCAACGTTCATATAATATTAAAATCTATAGGATCCCACATACAAATCTAGGATTTGAGTTGGTTGATTATTTGGTCAACGGATCATCTCGATTTGCGTGTGATCACAAATCCGTAAAGTTGACTTTCTTGGACCAAAATTAGAGTTTAACAATAAAATCAGATTATAATAAATTAAAATACTATTTTAGGTTATTTTATTTAGAATTAAAATAGATTAAAATGGAGGAACCTATTCACCCACTTTTGTAACCTAACTTGTTTAATTTATGTGACGGGTAGATCGGACGACGCCTTGATTTGGGACTTTATTCTTTTTCAGGACTGACAAGTATACATTGCCATTATACTATTATTCATATTCCATATATTGCATGCATCTTTATTTTCTGTCTTAGTTCATATATTTTAACTGCTATATAAAATGCGTGTCCAAGAAAACTTGGAGGCAACAACGGTGTCGTCGTGATATATTTTTATTATGTATATGCATTGACCTTGTTTATAAGACCGCCCCATTATCATGAAACATCATTAGATTTTATTGGCCGTGACACAGTTGCTACACGAGTGTGAGTCTCATATAGATCACGGACTGCGTGACAGGTCTGGCCTCCTGTACGTATGAGTCGTGCGTTAGGGATAACTGTTGTTAAAAACTTTGCATGCTAGAAGACTTAGCAGTTATTAGTAGTCATGGGACATAGCCTATTGTAGTACGGTGGTTCAATCCTTGTCCTTCTTTGGTTGCAGGGTTGGGCTATTGTATTAAAGGTAGGCTATGAGCCAAATCGTGTCATGGATGTGACATGCTTAGAGCATGGAGTGGGGAGAACAACAAGTACCGCATTTGGGCTCCTTTGTACTTTCCTTTTTATGTAACCCGGAAGCTCCACTAGAGATACGGACGGTGATGACCCCTATACTACTTCGCGGCCTTTGCCGTTCAAAAGACGACATGCTTTGTAGGCCCCTGATTCTACGAGAGAATCATGCCAATCCTATTTTATGGCCAGATAGCCCACTTGGTAGAAAGTTGTTCTCAAACTGCATTCACATAGATGGTTAGGCGACCCCATTGGATATTTATTTTATTACTTTATTGGCATGCTTCTATGTATCTTGTTATGTCCCTCTGAGGACCTGGTCCCTTTCCAGGTGTAGCTGTTCATGAGTATTCGTAGGTGCACAGACCCAGACTGGTTACTTATATTTTCGAGGATGTCTTCTCTTCGAGCCCCGTGATTGTTAGCTGGTATTCTTATATTATTTTTGTTGTGTTGTACTTATACATTCGAGTTGGTAGTGGATTTGTTTTCATCCAGCTATCATCTTTAGATACTTTGTATAGAGATCTAGTTTCATAGATATTGGTTATTTATTTCTATTTGATTTTCTGTGGATGAGATTTAGATTATGAATGTGACTTGAGATAATTTATACCACTTATGGGTTTGATATTCATATTACAGCGTACGTATGGATTTTAGTTTCCATATGTTGGAGTTGCCATATCCATGCGGCTGGCATGCTTACGTGTCCTAGTCCAATATATTTTGTGACTGGGGCATGACAAACGGTTTGTCCGTGTAAGTTCAAAACCTAACCCTCTAGGATTTCCTTCAAGTGGGACGGGTTTTCGTGCCCCGGTTTGGTCGAAAAATCGATCGAAAAATGGCCGAAAAACTGTCCAATAACAGTTCAGAAATTTGACCCAAACCTTCATGTTCACGCCCAAATTGCCACCAACCCGTTTAATATTTTCAAAATCTAATTGAAAGATTTTTTTCTCAATATAACCGAGAATTTTACTGTTCTTTTAGTTTTTATTAATTTGTTTTATTTGTTAATTTATTCGGCCTCTAAAACGACCAAAAACTTGGTATTTTAAAACTAAATTTTTTGTAATACAGAGTATGCCCCACCAAACGGGACCACCTCGTCGTATACCAATTACACCGAAAGGCGCGTATGGTATATCCTGACGTTTGGGCTTTTACGGAAGTTGATTCGGACGTGTGTGCGCGTCAGAATCAACCCGTATCCGTAAAAAGTACCCGTATCGCGACTTTAGCAAACCACCACTCCACTTTGTGTACGCTCATCGGAATGTAACGAAATTTGTGCCATTGGATTCTTGGTATCACGCTGGTCCCGTGACACAAGTTTCACGCGATTCCGAGATAGTTGACCGAGATGCCTATTCGCGGGCCCCACAGTTTGACTTGAAGGGCGAATTTGTTATCGGCTCACCGGAATCCAAAATTGGATATACCGTTGAGTTTGTATCATCGTTTAGAATTTGTTTGACCTATAATTTATTCCATTTAGAGACCTTTACCTCTAGCACGTATTTCGGTGCAAGGTGGCCCACAAGTGGACCCCCTTTGACCCAAAATTATCGTTTTGCTCCTGTGTCTAAATTGGATAAAATGGTAGACTTTTTTGACTATCTAGCTGATTCCGGAGACGTTGGTGATATTTATTTCAGCATCCGAAGACGTTCATTCGGAGGCCATAGTTTCTGATCCTCTTTACTTGACACATGGACGTTTACACTACGTAGCTTTCTTGCCAGGCAAGTATACCTTGATATTGTACTGTGATTTATATTCCATATGGTGCATGTATTTTATTTCTATTATTTAGTTCATATATTTTAACTGCTATATAAACTGCGCGTCCAAGAATAACTTGGGTGCAACGACGGTGACGTCGTACCTTGTCTTTATTATATATTATGTATGTTGACCTAGTTTTATGAGACCACACTATTATCATGAGGTATTCTTATGTTTTATTATCCGTGACACAGTTGTTACACGAGTATGAGTCTCATGTAGAAAACGAACTTGCGTATTCGGCTGGCCACTAGTACGTATGGGACGTACGACAGATAGGGATAACTGCTGATAGAATTTGCATAATTAGAAGCCTTGGCAGTTATTAGAGATGTCATCATATCTTGGATATGGCATGAATAGAGCATGGAGTGGGGAGAACAATAAGTAAGGCGTTTGGGCTCCTTTGCACTTTCCTTATGGAACCCGTACGCTCCGCCGGAGATGCGTGGTATGATGACTCCTATATTATCTACAGGCAGCCTCTGACGTTCAAAAGGCATCATGCTTTTTAGGCCCCTGATTCTCCGAGAGAATCATGCCAATCACATTTTAGCCAGATAGCCCATGTGTTGGAAAGTTGTTCTCAAAGTGCATTCACATAGGCGGTTAGACGATCCTTTGGATGTTTATTTCAGTATTTTATTGGCATGCTTCTATGTATCTTGTTGCATCCCTCTGAGGACCTGGTCCTTTTTCAGGTGTAGATGATCATGACTATTTGCAGGAGCATGGATCAGGACTTGCTACTTCTCTCTCTTTCGAGGAGGTCTTTCCTTCGAGCCTCTCTGATCATTAGATGATGTACTTATTATGTTTACTTTTATATCCTAGTTTGGTAATGGATTTGTCTCCATCCAACTATTAGTTCTTCTCGACTAGTTTATATTTGGTTCATTGACATATTTGATCATTTATTTCTTTATGATTTTATGGATGAGATTTAGTTATGTCCTGTGACTTGTGACAACTATATACCACTTGTGAATTATTGTTCATAATACAACGTACGTATGTGTTATGGTTTCCATATAATGGAGTCTCCATATACATATGGCTGTCATACTTACATATTCCTAGTCCTACGTATTTTGGGACTGGGTGTGATAGTATATAGTTGGTTGTGTGTATGGATATCCCGAATGGACTGCAGGGACATACGATCAGAAAGAACTCTAGCATCGCATTGCATTATAAAGTTAGTAATTAAGGATTCTGATTACCCCAGTTAGTTAAAAGTATCAAGCCATACTTATGTGATTTTTCGTGATTGATGGTTGATATTAGTCTAGGCTTTACATAATCACCTTTATTTTCAGTACTTGTTATTTCCTTATTGATTATCAGATCTGAATATGTCTCATTGCAGGTTTTACTGTATTTATTATCCTGAGATCTTTTATATTCAGTCTTTACTTTTCAGTATTTGTATTGCTTTTGTTGTTGGTTTAAGTTCCTAGATTGGCTTCCTTTGTGGTACTTGCTATTTGGGGGTCTGAACCCACTAGTTTTGTATGGCCAGATCCAGTAGCAGCACTGGAGGATCTTTCGTACTTTCATGAGGATGGTGGCCACCAAGAGCACCAGACCGCTTGAGTAGATTTTCTTACTTTTCCACCTTGATGTATATTCTATTTTGTGGGCATTTAACTATCGAGCACGTGTTTAGCTTATGTTTTGGTTTGATCAGTTAGCCTACGGGCAATAGCATGGTTGACATATCCTAGGGTTGATCATGTATGACTTAAATTCTGGCTAGTTTATTTATTTTGTATTCACTAGCTTCATGATCATCTGTTTATTATAGTTTGGGATGCTTTACTATTATATCTCAGCTGATCTTACATCTTGTTATTATTTCTGTTATTCTTATGATTGAGATACTATGGTTTGTTAGACCTAGGCTTGACTGCTGGTTTATAGTAGTGACCCCTCATGTCTTACAGCTTCACCGTATATGCGGAGTACCTGAGTAATCCAAGTATACGTAGCTTGCCTTATTTGTCCTGCTTTCCAGTAATTTGGTTCTGGGATGTGACATAATTTTAATGGTGGCCTATGCAGATCTGCCTGAGCGGATTATGTCTGTCTGAGCAGATTTGATCTGGTTTTTATAGACATGTGGGGGTTGTTGCTATTGCTAGATGTCTCAATCCTAAAATTGTTTCCCTTGATCCCTAGTTATTTTTCTCTATCCATGATTCTTGATCTGATATCTTCTTATTCGTTGATCTATCCTATTCTCCGATTGACTCTTGTGTCCTTAACTTTCAGGGGCACTATTCTTGTTACTATCAGCCAGATGGATCGAGTGCAGCTCAAGAAGGGTTAGTATTCAGGAGCTCAATATATTCCTGGAGATCAGCCTCAACATTCAGGGGCAGAGTCTAGAGTAGATCCCGAGGCAGATCGATCGACAGTACTGGACTAGCATGCAGCACCTGTCCACCCGGTTCAGCCCAAGCAGCCAGAGGGTATTGCCCGAGCCCTGATGGATATCCTACGAGATTTCATGATGACCCAACAACACCATAGTGATATACTTACGCAGTCAATCCAGACAATATTGGAGCGAGGTAGTTCTCAGATCCCTAATTCTGCGACCAACTTCAAGCATCTCAGTCCTCCATACTTTTATGGTACAGAAGACACAATTTCGTCTGATGCTTGGCTGCAGGACACTGAGGCCATCTTGGAGGCAACAGGGACTCCATCTAGAGAGCGTGTAGTAGTAGTGAGGCTCAGTTGTTGGACTTGGTTCGTGACTGGTGGGCAGCGCAGGAGTTTCTCTCATAGCACTGATTCCATGGATAATTTTTACTGAGAGATCTCAGGCAAGATATTTTGACATAGTGATGCGTTACGAGCTTCAGTAGAGGTTTAACAACCTCAGGCATGAGAGAAGGGCCATCGACGATTACTCTATGGAGTTTACGAGACTTAGTGGGTTTGCTCCCACTTTGGTAGCGACCGAGTTGGAGAGGTTCCAGTAGGGACTCTATTTATAGATTATCTTGGCGGTGGTGCAGCATGAGTTTCAGACCTTTGACGCTGTGATGCGGGCAACTAGGGGGTATGAGTACACATCGCAGAGAATTATCGATCGAGTTGGGAGTCAGAAGAGGCCCAACATTTTAGGAGGGTCAGCATCCCATTCATCAGCACCTGCTCCAGCAGTTAGAGCCCGAATGGCTGGATCCTCAAGGAGGACTTCATCATCTCAATAATCTTCCTAAACATTTCCTCAGTAGCGACAGTCATCTTCTTCTTCTTTCCGTAGTTATTTCTATTGCGAAAAACATGGACATATTGTATCATAGTACAGTAGGGCACATGGATTGTGCTTGGTATGTGGGGCATCTGACCACATGGCCGGGACATATCCTAGAAGAAACTAGACTGGGTCATCATCAGCCCAATCAGTAGTTCGGCCAGCATCAACGTAGTACTTGGCACCAGTACCAGTGTAGTAGCAGCAGGTTCAGAGGCCTTTTCCTCCACAGGCTCAGGCATTCCAGCAGAGGCCAAAATATTATGCGCAGGCCCAGGCACAAGTGAGACCTAGAGGTCAGCAGCAGAGAGGACCAGCACCCAAAGGACAGGGTCGAGCCTTCTTGCTATCGATGGAGGAGGCTTTGGCAGCAAGAGAGGTGGTAGATGGTACCATTCTCGTCTACTTTCATTCAGCTTAAGCTTTATTTGATTCTGGTCCATCACATTCATTTATATTTGTATGCTTTGCAATATGAGTTGAATTGGAGTCCGAGTCTTAACTGTAAGGTTGAATATACTTTCTGGTAACGATCTTGTGGGAGTAGATAGAGTATATCCCACGTGTAGAGTTATAGTGTGCGGGAGAGAGTTTCTCGCGAGGCTGATAGAGTTTCCTATGGGCAGTTATGATATCATCCTTGGAATGGATTGGTTGAGTGCGAGACATGCGACGATAGATTGCCATAGTGGCAAGGTTATCTTTCGTGTACCTAATGGGGAGGAGTTATCATTCTTGAGTGGTGCAGTAGAGTAACCGGAGGTTACATTGATGATGGCAGAGGCTGAGGAGGCACAGTTTTCTAAGGTAATTTGTGAGTTTCCAAATGTATTTTTTGACGAGTTACCAGATGTACCACTAGTTAGAGACAGAGAGTTCTATAATAATTTGATCCCGGGAGCAAAGCCAGTATCAGAGAGAGTTTACAGGATGTCACCATCCGAGTTGGAGATCTTGTACTGGATGATTGATGAGTTGAGAGCCAAGGGATTCATTAGACCTAGTGCATCGCCTTGGGGAGCCCCGTTATTTCTTATTAAAAAGAAAGATAGTTCATTGCGTTTAGTTATTGATTATAGAACACTAAATGCGACAACCATTAAGAACAAGTATCCCTTGCCCAGGATAGATGACTTGTTTGATCAGCCCGGTGGGATGACTATATTTTCTAAGATTGATTTGTGGTCTGGGTATCATTAGATTAGATTTAGAGAGCAGGACATACCCAAGACGGTGTTCAGATCTAGATATGGTCATTGGGAGTTCCTAGTTATGCCAATTGGAGCGACCAATACACCAGCTATATTTATGTCTCTCATGAATAGCATCTTCATGCCTTACTTAGACCAGTTTGTGATAGTGTTTATTGATGATATCTTAGTCTATAGTCGGAGTAAGAAAGAGCATGACCAGCATCTTCGCGTAGTTTTTTAGATTCTTCTAGAGCAGCAGCTGTATGCGAAGTTCAGCAAGTGTGAGTTCTGGTTTGATTGTATCTCATTCTTGGGATATATCATTTCTGGCGGAGGAGTCGAGGTGGATCCCAAGAAGGTGGAGACTATTGAGAGTTGGCCAGTACCCCGTACAGATTCAGATGTGCGTAGTTTCCTAGGTCTAAAAGGTTACTACAGCCGACTTGTGGTAGACTTTGCCAGAATCTCTGCACCCTTGACACGGCTGAAGTGTAAGGATGTGCGCTTTGAGTGGTCAGATGCTTGTCAGACTTCTTTCGAGAAGCTCAAGAGTAGTTTGATCTTGGCTCCTATTCTGACACTTCCAGTGGGACCAGGTGGGTTCTTAGTATATTGTGATGCCTCAGGAGTGGGAGTAGGATGTGTCCTTATGAAGCATGGCAGAGTAATAGCTTATGCGTCTCGGTAGCTTTGAGACTATGAGAAGAGTTATCTGACGCATGATCTTGAGTTGGCAGCAGCAGTGTTTCACTTAAGCTCTGGAGGCATTACCTATATGGTGATCGAGTGAAGATCTTCACAGACCACAAGATCTTGAGGTATGTGTTCACACAGAAGGAACTCAACATGTGTCAGAGAAGGTGGCTCAATTTATTGTCAGACTACGATATTGACCTTCAGTATCATCCTGGGAAGGCCAATATCGTAGCAGACGCCTTAGCTCGAGTTATTTTGAGATATTTTCTCTATAAATAGTACTCGAGATATTTTATTTTCTTCTTTCTCTTTCTCTCTCCTATTTTCTTTATTTTCTCTCGAGCTTGGAAGCGTGGTCTTGAGACCTAGAGTATGGTTTCTGAATCCCTTCGTGGTGGTGGATTAGAAGGTTTAGGCTGGGAGCTCGCGTTAGGCAAGTACACCTTGCCGATTTCGTGAACTTGTTTTACTTTCTATCATTTTACTTTCCTGGGGCTTGGTTATTGCTTTTTAGCTTAGACTTACTTTTCTATAGCTTTTTATATCATGATTTCTAGCCTAGTAACCGTCTCGGTTTTAATTTCTGGTAGAATCTCGTCCAGTCCCTTTTTGGTAACTCGATAACGGGAACGGTACCGGAGTTGTGACCGTAAGATTTAGTCCGTATTGTGATATGAGACTTACCCTAGACTTGACTTCCTATTAGACTTGGTTTTAGTAATTTTTGGGGTTTAATTTGGGTCCCAGAAATCAGACTTGATTTAACCTTGTTTATTCTTGGAAACCGGCATACCAACAGTATACTACGGCATACCAACGGTATACTACGGTATACCGACGGTATACCAATTTTGACCGACTTAATATTTAGATATTTTCTGTGAACACTATCGGCTTACCAACGATGTACTACAGTATACCAATGGTATCCCGATTTTGCCGATATTGGTTCACCGACTTTAGGATATTTGACTTCGCCGACATACCAACGACATATTGGGCTGTGTCGACGGTATACCGATTTGTGGAACTTTATTTTTCAGTAACTTTTTTCCTACTTGAAATGACATACCAACGATATACTATAGTATACTGATGGTATACCGATTTGTTAAAATCCAGAACTTATTGTATTTTTTCTATATCTGGACCGGTGTACCAACGGTGTACTGGACTGTACCGACGGTATATCGATCGTGCACTTTCTTTAGGAATTCTTAGTTTTTCTTAATTTTATGTTAAAACTTCTGGCTTTTGCTTGGATATGCAATGACTTCACCAGATTTGGACATGAACTCACATGGCTTCAGATGACTTGACTTGACTTGTCTTTACTCAATTTCACCCGACTTTGCCCGGCTACAAGTGATGACATGATTGACTAGACTTGACTTGGCATGACTTTACATGTCTTCATCGGACATGGCTTGACTTGGTTTTACTTGGTTTTATCTGGTTGTACATAACTTCACATGGTTGTACATGGCTTTACCTAGTTTTATATGGCTTTACCTGGCTTCACCTGGATTGACATGGCTTCACTTGACTTTATTTGGCTTTACTTGGTGCATGTGGCTTGGTTGTTATCGTGACTTACATGAGTCCAGTTGTGCAATATATATTAAACCTATTTATATTACTATTAGAACTTGATTTATCTGCATCATGTCTAGGATGGATTCTACTGAATGCCACATCCGGATTCATACAAGAAACTGCTAGGGGTTTATAACTAGAGATTTATTTAGTACATGGCTAGAAATTTTCCTAGATTGCATGCAGTCTCAGTTATTTATACTGTTAGCTTGAGGAGTATCAAGTGGTTTATATTGTGGCATATCTTGAGGAATATCCAGTTGGTTGTATGTATGGATATCCCGTACAGACTGTAGGGACATGCGATCAGAAGGAAATCTAGTATCGCATTGTATTGTAAAGTTAGCAATTAAGGATTGTGATAACCCTAGTTAGTTAAAGGTATCAAGCCTTACTTATGTGATTTGTCATGATTGGTGGTTGATGGTTAGTCTAGGCTTTACATGATCACCTTTACTTTCAGTACTTGTTATTTTCTTATTGATTATCAGTTTCGGATGTCTCATTGCAGTTTTTATAGTATTTATTATCCTGAGATCTTTTACATTCAGTCTTTACTTTCTAGTATTTGTATTGATTGTGTTGTTGGTTTAAGTTCCTAGATTGGCTTCCTTTTTGGTACTTGCTATTTGGGGGTCTGACGCCACTGGTTTTGTATGGCCAGGTCTAGTAGCAGCATCGGAGAACCTTCCGTACTTTCCTGAGGATGATGGCCACAGGAGCACCAGACTGCTTGAAAGAATTTTTATACTTCCCTACACTGGTGTACATTCTATTTTGTGGGCATTTAGCCACCGAACATGGGCTTAGCTTGTGTTTTGGTTTGATCAGTTAGCCTATGGGCATTAACATGATTGACATATTCTAGGGTTGATCATGTATCACTTAGATTCTGGCTAGTTTATTCATTTTGTATTCACTAGCTTTATGATCATCTGTTTATTATAGTTTGGGATGCTTTACTATTATATCTCAGCTGATCTTATATCGTGTTAATATTTTTTTTGTTCTTGTGATTGAGACACTAGGGTTTGTTGGACCTAGGCTTGACTGCTGGTTTGTAGAAGTGACCCCTCATGTCTTACAACTTTACCATATATGCAGAGTATCGAAGTGCTCTAAGTATATGTTGCTGGCCTTGTCTGTCCCGCTTTCTAGTAATTTGGTTCTGGGGCGTGACAAGGATCTACCTACGTATGATCCTCATCGTCCTGTCATACCTAATAATGACATATGATGATAAAACAAATACATAGACTTATAACAGTTCATAAAAATAGACAAACCCGGAGCAACCCTCCGTTAAATTTTCTGGGTACGAAATATCACAAAAGTATATAAAATTTCACAGTCACACAATAAACACAAAATAAAAATATCCATACAGTTAAGATAAATAGAAACAAATAATATAATTGATAACATATTTAAAATATGTATCCAAAAAGTTAAAATAGATATTATATTTCACATTAAAAATATAGTACATAGCTAGAGTTCTAAATGTATTTTATTTTATTGTCAATCCTCTTCTGAAAATTTATCTTCTTCATTTTTCTCGTCATCCTCTTCCTCTTTCTCCTCATCTTCACTTTCATCTACTTTGTCTTCCTCTTCAAATAATTATACCCTTTCCATACGATTAAACGTGTAATGAGGAACTTCTGTTGAGCCCACATCTACAATATTTGTTATAATAGGTATCTCATCCTCCTGATAAGCTATTTCGTTAATGTCAAAGGTGTTTTTAGCTTTCGTCTTGCATACTGTCCACCAGTTCGACCTCGTTGTTTTCGTTTAGGATAAGTTATGAAGTACACGAGCTGAGCCTGACTTAATAGGACAAATGGTTCATATCCTTGATATCAATGCTGGTAGTTTATATCCACAAGACCATGTTTGTCTATTTTTCAACCTTGATCTTGGATCGAATTGAACCAATCACACCTAAATAACACAATCTTAGCAGGATCTGTTCCATAATTATATGTCAACTCAACAATCTCCCGTAAGACGCCATAAAAATTATTGCCTTGATCGACATCTTTGTAGCTCGAAGATCTGATACACAAAAAACTATTTTTCATAGAATCAAGATCCAAGAACCTGTATCTTATCAGGGCTTTTGTTGACTTGAACCTAAACCCATTCACACAGTAGCTTGGCCAGATTTTGACAGCATAAATTGATCCCTTAGCTAGAGTTCTAATAGACTCATTCTCGAGTGTTGTGTTGGGACGATCGACCTAAATACCGAGAAAACAATATTAAGTTCAATGTTATGTTAATTATTTTGCATAGTGCATACACAAAATGATCCTTATATATGCATTCAACCAAGAAGAGAAATAAAGTCTCATTTCCTGTTCTACTTCTTTATCTATTATGTATGGTCTCATCGACCTCACCTCATCATTAAATGTGCTAAAAACAACAAAATATCGCCCGATTAGTGTAACAATATTAACGTATACTATTACATTATAATGACTTAAATATTGACGTATTAATTACTTATCCCTCTAGCTTCTCCTCTTCATCCTCATCGCAGTTGAGTAATATATACAACTGAGCAGCCCTTAGCTCGTCATCATTCAAATATCTCTTATTTATTTTTTTCGAAGGCTTACCGAAAGCATTGAATACTTTCAGTATTGCATCATTAGATTCCTGATATTCGTCGTCATTTCTAGGAACTCTTATTCTATTAGTAGAAACATGCGACTTAAAATACATCGAGCAAAAGTTTGTAATCTTCTTAAGAACATAAGCTTCATAAATAGAACCCTCGACCCGTGTCTTATTTTTTACCTTTCTCTTTACGTGGTTCAGTTGACACTCGAACAGGTGCATCCACCGATAATCGACAGGTCCACCAACACGTGTCTCGTAAGAAAGATAAATTCGCAAATGCTCCATGAAGTCGAAGAATCCAGGAGGGAATACTCTTTCAAGTTTGAACAGTGTTACCGCAAAGTTTTTCTATTGCTTTTCTAGACGATCGACGATCAAGTTTATAGAACAAAGATCCCTAAAGAATATACTAAGCTCAGTCAATGGATCCCAAACTATCCGCAGTAAGAATTCTCAAAATACAATTGGAATTAACCTCTCCATGAATACATGATAGTCGTTGTTTGATGATAAACGAAAGAAATGAAACTAGGTTTATATGAAACTCTTTTTTTGTTTACAAACAAGAAAAAAGTACAATTAATCCTATGCGAGGATATTAAGTACAAATAATGATTCTGGGAAAAATATTGCTATAGGAGTCTGATCTGCGGTCGATCACTTTGTCCCTTGGACCACACGATGACGAAGAAGTGCTGTAGAAGAAGGAGAAGAAGCTTCAGAGACTGCAGGAGGGATTTGAACTCTCGTTGCCGAAGTTGCCAGTCAACTCTCTCTGTATGATCTCTCTTTCTGATCTCTCTTCCGATTATGACTGCCCGAATTGCCGACCCCCTTCTCCTGTGACCGAAAACCTCTATTTATAGAGCTAGGTCACAGTAACTGACTAGTTGTCGTAGAAACCAAACAGCGGAGAGAGTTACGCTCTTTACGCGGCAGTTATAATAACTGTTACCCACATCTGAATGATCTTCTGAATCTGCGTGTGACACGTGTCCCATTATGAGGTAACGCGTATAACTGTTTCGAAGATCACGGCATGCAAGCCACGTAGGTAACTGTCCCTCGCATAGAGATGGTTGGCATAGAAGCCAAATAACTGTCTTGTTGGCGTAAAAGCCAAATAGTTATCTTGTTGGCGTAAAAGCCAAATAGTTGTCCTGTTGGCGTAAAAGCCAAGTAGCTGTCTTGATGGCGTAAAAGCCAAGTAGCGTAAAGCTTGATGCTGTACAGGTAGGTAACCAGCATAAACTAGCCAATTATCTTTCCTTGACTGAGATCTTGAGTGTATTCTGGGCCAAATAGCCTTATCACGCGCTTTTGCAAATATAGCCTGAGTGGGCGTATTTCGAGGAGATAGCATACGGCGTACTCCTATAGTTGAAATTAGCCTGAGTTGGCGTATTTTGAAGAGATAGCATAAGGCGTACTCCTATAGTTGAAAATAGCCTGAATTGGCGTATTTCGAGGAGATAGCGTATGGCGTGCTCCTATAGCTGAAAATAGCCTGATTGGCGTAAAATACAGGAATGGTGATGTGGACGTATTAGCCCTAATTTTAGCTCTCCCAGTCATTAAAAGTAGAACCAAATCTCGTGCATTAAATGCAGAGATCTGCCCCCATCTCGCGCATTAACTACAGAGACGTGCCTCGAGTTATGTACGAAGAACAGCTTTTGACGTGGCATTTGATTTTGTCTCATCTTGAGCGTAAAAGCTCATGTCTGCCTGTGTAGAATAGGCAGCATATTCCTTGAATGCGTAAACAACGTCTTATATTGTAAAACCCCTATTTCAAAAAAAATTGTATTTTTTTTATTAATTAATAATTTAATTATAGTAATTATGTGCTAATTAGGAGAAATAAATTTTTATTAATTTTTATTTTAGGTGTTGGGGCACTTAGAGGATTTATGGGACCATCAGGAATTTTTTGGAATTAATTCCATGTAGGAGATCCTTTGGACAATTGCTAGCATAATGGTGTGCACAAATATATTTTTTAGAATTTTTTTATGTATTTATATATATATATATATATATATATATATATATATATATATATATATATATATATATGTGCATTTAGGGAATTTATGGAGCAATTATGAATTTTTTCTAATTTATTTCATGTAGAAGACCCCTTGAGCAGTTGCTAGCTTAACGGTGTGCATTATTATAATCTAGAATTTTTTTATGAGTATATATATATATATATATATATATATATATATATATATATATATATATATATATATGCATATGCATATATATATTTAAAAAGAAAAAAGGAAAAGAAAAGTAAAGAAAAGAAAAGAAAAGAAAAGAAAGTAATAATAAACTAATAACTAACTTAACCATTAATACTACACCAACCATTCCCCTAGCTTAGTGCAAACCATCCGATGGCTTGCTGCATGAAGCAGCAGCCTATCTGTGGCAAAGTGAGCCCCTTGATTAGCCTTTAGCAAATTCTAAACCCCCTCCACCCGTGTATGTGAACCGAACTCATCTTTCCCCCTTTCATATATATATATATATATATATATATATATATATATATATATATATATATAATTCATCTAAAATCCTAAACCTAAACATCCAGACCCTCCTCTTCTCATCTAGACCTAGAGAGCGCCGCCACCGCAGCCGGAGAACCCCGCCAGGCCGTCCAAACCAATCCCGACGACCGCGACCCCGCGCACTGCAGATTCCCACAGGAGGTACCTGTGTTCCGGAGTTATTTTCCGTCGACTCGCTCAACCAAACGCCACCCCGTCTTCATCGGTATGCTCACCCCTTAACCCTCTTCCATATATGTGTGCTAATAGACCTCGAACAACACGAAACCCTAGGCAAAAACAGCGCCAAAGTTGGCACAAACAGACCGAATTATGGGATCGCAGAAAATTACGGTGACCACCCATGTTGCCGAGTTCGTATCTCCCACCACAGAGATCCAAATTGGATGATTCTTTTTTGTATGTGTAGACCACTTGACCTAGTTTAATTTCTGTTAAATAACCCAAGATTATTAACTGTTGTGGACAGAATTAAATTCGTCACAAAACCCCGCAAACCCACTTTTCCAGATTTCCAAAAGTTGTGAATCGGAGCGCATTCCGCCAAACGGGACCGCCCCGCCGTGTACCAAGTATACCAAATGGTGCACGCAGCATAATCCGACACATAAAAAATTGTGAAAACTGATTCGGACGCGTGTGCGCACCGGAATCAGCCGGTATCCGAGGACACATCCCGTGTCGTAACTTTTATGGAAGTCGTACGCATTTTCTGCAAGCATGTCAGATTGCGACGAAACTTATGCCACTGGACTCGTGGTAACGCGCTGGTCCTGTGACCCAATTTTCATGTAATTCTGAGACGGTTGACCAAGTCGCCAATTGGCGGGCCCCACAGTTGACATTTTTGACAAAATTGTGTTTGGCTCATAGAAATCCATATTTGGATATACCGTTGGGTTTGTATTGACATTTAGAATCGTTTGACCTATAATTTGTCCCATTTAGAGACTGTTACTCTTGGCACGCTTTTCGGTGCAAAGTGGGCCACACGTGGACCCCACTTTTATCCAAAATTATCGTTTTGCCCCTGTATCCAAATTGGACGAAAGGGAAGTGTTTTTTAGCTATTTTGCTTATTCTGGGAAGGTTGGTGATGTTTATTTCAGCATCCGGAGATGTTCATTCTGAGGCCGTAGTTTCTGACTCTTGGTGTTGACATCGGGACACTACATTTTGCAGCTTTCTTGCCAGGCAAGATACCTTGCCAAATTGTTTACAGTATTTTGCATGCTTAATATATTTCTGTATATTTATTGTATTTCTGTTTATTTATTGCATGTGTAGTTCCTTTCAGTCATTACTATATATTAGATATGTTGACATACACTTGACACTTAGTATCATAGAGGACAATCATTAGGCGTATGGGCTTTTAACCACTCTGGTAAACCGTAGTATATAGTTCGCACTACGGGCGTGTGTCGCGCTGGTCGCTACCCCAGAGGTATGTCGATTTCTGTAGAGTTGCGCTGGTCGCTACCCCAGAGGTATGTCGATTTCTGATGTCCATTGACGGGTGTGTGAGTTGTGAGGCTTAGATCGAGTAGCCTACCCTTGCCCATACGTTGGAAAGTTGTCCTCATTGCATTCATATAGATTGTCTTGTACAGCATACTTATTTATTTTCAAACATTATGCATGTTCACTGTATTCAAATTGGCTTGCTTCTATGTATCTTGTTATGTCCCTCTGAGGACCTGGTCCCTTGCCAGGTATAGACGATCAGGAGTATCCATAGGAGTACGGGCCTGGACCTGACGCATTATTTTTTGTCATGGAGGTCTTACCTTCTGAGCGTCGTTGATTATCTAGCGATGGATTCATTTAGCTGATACACTTCTGTCTTCACATTATTTTATATTGGAGATTTTATACTCCTCTCTCATTTTTAGTTTTGGATATAGTCTTTGGTAGTGGATTTGTCTCCATCCGACTATTATTTTGGATATTTCAGACTCCTTATTCTAGTTTAGTATTTATTTTCTATGACTTGTTGTGTGGATGAGATTAGCATATCTGTGACTTGTGACATTATATATACCACATGTGAGTTTATATTCATATTACAGCGTACGTGTGTATTATGGTATCCATATATTGGAGTTGCCATATACATACGGCTGGCATGTTTATGTGTTCCTAGTCCTATATATTTTGCGACTGGGGCGTGACATATTTTTATGGTGGCCCATGCAAGTCGAGTTTGCCGTTTCGGTTACGTAACTGTACCGAGCGGGCCTGCACCTAGGATTAGAATTTTAGATCTCATCCACACTTGACTATAACTTACCTTCCTTCCAACATGTCCTACTTAAGTGCTTGCATCCTGCTTGATTCATGTACTCTTCTTAATCCTTCGTCCATATCTTGCAGAGAGATTAATTTGCATAACGGGCATGCCGCCACCGGGGACAACACGTCTCCAGGGGACGACGACCAATCACCAGGAGTGAGCTCAACGACTTCTCTTCTTCCCGGACCGGATGGACTGACTAGCAATCCAATCCCATCAACCCCTTCTACGATACCTAATGGGACTTTTCCAGCTCCACTAGCACCGCAAGATGACCAGACACAGCTGTTCCAATTCTTTCAGATGATAATACAGGAACAGAGGCAGCAAACAGCAGAGAAGAGGCTAGAATTTCTGGCAGCACTTGAGAGAATGGCTGCACTAGCCCCTATACCAACCCAGGCACTAGTTTCATTACCACAAGCTCGGGTTGGTTCAGTCAAAAAATTTGTGCAGATGGGCCCTAAGCCATATAAGGGCAATGAGAGTCCAAAGGAGACCACGAACTGGATTGCCAATACCAAGAAGTTGTTAGAGGCATCACAATTACCTTCTGACCTATGGATGATAGGCATAAGGACTCAGTTAGAAGGCAACGCGCATCACTGGTGGAAATCAATGGAGCGCCAGTTGGGTACGTGTCAGACTTGGGAACAATTCTTGGAGTGCTTTGAGAGAAAGTACTTTTCGGACACCGTAAGGGACGCGTTGTACGATCAGTTCCTCCATCTGGAGCAGGAGAACAAGACGGTTGATGAGTATGACGCAGAGTTTAGCCGCCTCAGTAAGTATGGTACAGTCCTAATACCTAATGACTTGGATAAGGCTAAGAGGTTTCACCGTGGGCTGACTCAGGAGCTCCAGCACTACACTAGCTCACAGTCCCGGATCTCTTATGCCGAGTTATTGACAGAGGCCAGGATCCAGGAGACCATCAGCAAGGGAAACAGAATTCAACAGAGAAGTCACCAAGGACCAATAAGGATACAGCAAGGAGGACCCATTCGACACCCTTTGACACGCCAGCAACCAAATAGTGTCGCACCATATCCAGCCAAGGGGTATCGTACTTGTAACTTTTGTGGTATACCAGGTCATATTCATAGAGATTGTCGTCGTCGATTGGGACTGTGCATGGTATGTGGATCAAGTCACCATCAAGCTCGAGAATGTCCTCAGCAGAACCCGTAGTCTATGGCATTAGAATCAAGAACACCGCATACACCCTCAAGTATAGGAGACCAAAGGGACCCACCACTGCTTCTACAGTCTGCACAAATGGAGGGGACTAGACCCCAGTTGAACAACCAAGGACAAGGCCAAGCACTCATTATGACAAGTATGGGAGAGCAGACACAGGAAGCCGTAGATGCAGGTACGACCTTTTAGTTATAATTGTCTTTGCATACTCATAACCCCATTGTGACACAAGATCTTAGATGTACAAATAGATGTAGAATTATATATATGGTAGCTTAGCAGTTATGAGGATGTATGTATATTTTACCCAGGTGGCATACATGCGATGCTAATGGATGACGTGAGTACCAGTAGTAGTATTCTTCCCCTATTCTTATCTCGCCCTCTTGGGTGACTCATCTCCTCCTTTTATATTCATTCCTTATCTCGTGCTTAACTCTTCCTACCATAGTTGTATCTTTCATGCCATTATGAATTGTTTGATATCAACCTCACCCATATTTTGTTAGTTAAAACATAAATGTGTAGCAATGCTTGATAACTAAGGATAAGCTCTTAATATGTATATGCACTATAACAATATCTATATTCTTTATTAGTTTAACCCTTAAGTAGCAACATATAGCCTAGTAGAAATTGTTAGATCATTTAAGCTAGATCATACCCCTAATAGTTAGTCAAGACCTTAAGTGGTTCCCTAAAATCTTAGACTATGCCTAGGAAAGAGTTGAAGGCACTTGTTACGAACTGATGACTATGACAAATCGCTGGCGAGGTAGCGACAGTTGCAGCCAGACGATTATGGTAGAGTAGTCGAATTATTTGCAGCCATACTGGCCAGGTGGCATGGCAGTATTAGACTATGATACTTGACGGTTATGGGAAAAGTTATAATTATGAGATTCTAGACAGGTATCCCAAGATTCTCGACCCAATAAAATATATTTGCCTTACAAACCCAAACAATAGCTTCAAAGAATGTGACCACTAGTAGAATTCTTATAAGTTGGGTAGTATAGACGAGTTAGAGGATGATAGCAAAGTGTATGGACAATAGATGAGGAAGTGTTAGAATGGCAGACCATGAGTTTTAGGAGTCCTGTTAGATACCAATATAGTATGATAGCTATAGATATCATTAAGAATATGGGTTAGTGTCAATTTCGAGGACAAAATTTTTGTAAGTTGGATAGAATATAAAACCCCTATTTCAAAAAATCATATATTTTTTTATTAATTAATAATTTAATTATAGTAATTATTTACTAATTTGGAGAAATAGATTTTTATTAATTTTTATTTTAGGTGTTGGGGCACTTAGAGGATTTATGGGACCATCGAGTTTTTTTTTGGAATTTATTCCATGTCGGAGACCCTTTGGACAGTTGCTAGCTTAATGGTGTGCACAAATATTTTTTTTTGAATTTTTCTATGTATTTATATATATATGTGCATTTAGGGAATTTATGGAGCAATTATGAATTTTTTCTAATTTATTTCATGTAGGAGACCCCTTGAGCAGTTGCTAGCTTAACGGTGTGCATTATTATAATCTAGAATTTTTTTATGAGTATATATATATATATATATATATATATATATATATTTAAAAAGAAAAAGGAAAAGTAAAGAAAAGAAAAGAAAAGAAAAGAAAGTAATAATAAACTAATAACTAACTTAACCATTAATACTACACCAACCATTCCCCTAGCTTAGTGCAAACCATCCGATGGCTTGCTGCATGAAGCAGCAGCCTATCCGTGGCAAAGTGAGCCCCTTGATTAGCCTTTAGCAAATTCTAAACCCCCTCCACCCGTGTATGTGAACCGAACTCATCTTTCCCCCTTTCATATATATATATATATATATATATATATATATATATATATATATATATATATATATATATATTTAATTCATCTAAAATCTTAAACCTAAACATCCATACCCTCCTCTTCTCATCTAGACCTAAAGAGCGCCACCACCACAGCCGGAGAACCCGCCAGGCCGTCCAAACCAATCCCGACGACCGCGACCCCGCGCACTGCAGATTCCCACAGGAGGTACCTGTGTTCCGGAGTTGTTTTCCGTCGACTCGCTCAACCAAACGCCACCCCGTCTTCACCGGTATGCTCACCCCTTAACCCTCTTCCATATCTGTATGCTAGTAGACCTCGAACAACACGAAACCCTAGGCGAAAATAGCGCCAAAGTTGGCACAAACAGACCGAATTCTGAGATCGCAGAAAACTACGATGACCACCCATGTTGCCGAGTTCGTATCTCCCACCACAGAGATCCGAATTCGATGATTATTTTTGGTATGTGTAGACCACTTGACCTAGTTTAATTTTGTTAAATAACCCTAGATTATTAACTGTTGTGGACAGAATTAAATTTATCACAAAACCCCGCGAACCCACTTTCCCAGATTTCCAAAAGTTATGAAACGGAGCGCGCCCCACCAAACGGGATTGCCCCGCCGTGTACCAAGTATACCGAATGGTGCACGCAGCGTAACCCGATACATAAAAATTTGTGGAAACTGATTCGGACGCGTGTGCGCGCCGGAATCAACCCGTATCCGCGGACATATCCCGTATCACAACTTTTGTGGAAGTCACGCGCATTTTCTGCACGCAAGTCAGATTGTGACAAAACTTGAGCCACTGGACTCATGGTAACGCGCTGGTCATGTGACCCAATTTTTACGCAATTCTGAGACAGTTGACCAAGTCGCCAATTGGCGGGCCCTACAGTTGACTTTTTGGACGAAATTGTGTTCGGCTCATCGAAATCCACATTTGGACATACCGTTGGGTTCGTATTGACATTTAGAGTTGTTTGACCTATAATTTGTCCCATTTAGAGACTGTTACCCTTAGCACGCTTTTCGGTGCAAAGTGGGCCATACGTGGACCCCACTTTTATCCGAAATTATCATTTTGCCCCTGTGTCCAAATTGGACGAAAGGGAAGTGCTTTTTAGCTATTTTGCTTATTCTGGGAATATTGGTGATATTTATTTCAGCATCCGGAGACGTTCATTCTGAGGCCGTAGCTTCTGACTCTTAGTGTTGACATCGGGACACTATATTTTCAGCTTTCTTGCCAGGCAAGATACCTTGCCAAATTGTTTACAGTATTTTGCATGTTTAATATATTTCTGTATATTTATTGCATTTCTGTTTATTTATTGCATGTGTAGTTCCTTTCAGTCATTACTATATATTAGATATGTTGACACACACTTGACACTTAGTATCATAGAGGACAATCATTAGGCGTATGGGCTTTTAACCACTGTGGTAAACCATAGTATATAGTTCGCACTACGGGCGTGTGTCGCTCTGGTCGTTACCCCAGAGGTATGTCGATTTATGTAGAGTCGCGCTAGTCGCTACCCCAGAGGTATGTCGATTTTTGATGTCCATTGACGGGTGTGTGAGTTGTGAGGCTTAGATCGAGTAGCCTACCCTTGCCCATACGTTGAAAAGTTGTCCTCATTGCATTCATATTGATTGTCTTGTACAGCATACTTATTTATTTTCAAACATTATGCATGTTCACTGTATTCAAATTGGCTTGCTTCTATGTATCTTGTTATGTCCCTCTGAGGACCTGGTCCCTTGCCAGGTATAGACGATCAGGAGTATCCACAGGAGTACGGGCCTGGACCTGACGCATTATTTTTTGTCATGGAGGTCTTACCTTCTGAGCATCGTTGATTATCTAGCGATGGATTCATTTAGCTGATACACTTCTGTCTTCACATTATTTTATATTGGAGATTTTATACTCCTCTCTCATTTAAGTTTTGGATATAGTCTTTGGTAGTGGATTTGTCTCCACCCGACTATTATTTTGGATATTTCAGACTCCTTATTCTAGTTTAGTATTTCTTTTCTATGACTTGTTGTGTGGATGAGATTAGCATATCTGTGACTTATGACATTATATATACCACATGTGAGTTTATATTCATATTACAGCGTACGTGTGTATTATGGTATCCATATATTGGAGTTGCCATATACATACGGCTGGCATGCTTACGTGTTCCTAGTCCTATATATTTTGGGACTGGGGCATGACATATATCAAGGATTATGTCACTAAACGACAACCTGGGTCTCTGTACAGAATCATCATTACAGCCGTCCTCTCGATCGTCGTGCAGTACTCTTTGTCAGGAGTCAGGGTCACTGTTCTGTCTGACAGGTTCATTCGAGGAATACGAAGAGTTTCTCGTACAACTGCATGCTGCATTAAAATCAGACATGTTTTACGCCGGAGTGGCGTTGTAGCAACCTTTTTACGCCAAAGAAGTTTAGAGGTACTGCTTTATGTAGGTTGTTTTGGAGCTCTATTTTACGCTGAATAACGTTGAAGCTCTGTTGTACGCCAATGGCTCTGAAGTCATATCTTACGCCACATAGTACTGGAGCTCTGTTTTATGCGGACGTCATACATGTTGGGGGTTTTACGCGTATAATACCCCAGCGTATTTTTCTATGCTTCTACAAGACCCCCTTCAAAGTTTTTAAATTCCTCGTAATTTGAAATACTTTGAATGAAGCATGAAACGGTCAAATTTGACTCGTTCCGCGAGGCTGATTTCTCGATAAATTTTTAGAAATTTGTTAGGATTTGGTATATTCTCTTCTGCCTATATAAAGGCCAGTGAGTGAACATGTTTCTCCACACTCCCTTCACCAAAGAGATATGTTTGCCGAGATTCATTGGGCTGACCTGAGAAAGAAGAAGATCATGTTCTTCCAGCATGTAAGGAGCCGTAAAAGAAGGCGTCTTCGAGCAAATGTCCTCTGCAACGATGGATCATGGAAGGATATCATAGCTTCCTTTGCTCGGGATAATCAGCAATTTCATATGGCGATTCATCCAGGAGAGAGGAATAGTCTCATTTGACCACACAGCTTGTTAGCTGTATTGTCCCTTATCAAGAAGCTAGACTCTGGTGGGCAGCTTGGCCCCGTCTTCCAGTATTCTGTTGGGTCTAAATACCTAACACAATTCTAGGGCATGGCTTCCATAGCGCATGGAGGATGGGCTTGCGTAATTGATACATGCCCAATTCTGTATCCTCCCGCCATTAATCATTTTCTTGTTCATCGGCCGCGGAAACCGATAAACCGTCGTAGAAGACAAAAAATATCTACACCAATATGAGAACCTGGCACAGCAGATTCTCGGCGTGATCTTAAATGAAAATGAGAAACCCATTATAGAAAAAGGATTTCCATCATATGTAATCATAAAAATGAAAGATCCTTTGTAAACTGGATTTCCATCATATATCATCATGATTAATAGATTTGTCTTCTTTTATGCCTTGCTGATTCGCTATATTTGTTGTGCGCAGCTTTGACATATCTGAATAATTTTATGCTGACTCTGATAAACGTGGCGCAGCGACCTTGGTGACCCAAGTCTTGTGAGCCTTGGGAGGTCATATGGACCTCATTGAAGAACTCGGCTTGTCCCGCATGTCTTCGAATGCCTGTTGGTCGAAATGAACAACCAACATCCTCTGAGTCAAATCCAACTTGGCCACGTCCAATTGTGTCACCAGCTTCTAGTTGGAGGAAAAGCTCTTCCCAATAGAGTCGTCATTTTTGTCGACATCGCCAAATTAACACTCGGGATAATGTTGAACGAACTTCTTTTTTATTGATTGGAAAAAAATAGTACAAAAGAACCTCTAATGCGTAGAGTCTAAGTACAATAAAAATAAGAATCTGGACAAGTGTGACAGTAGAGATCGAGCACTACAGCGGCTCCTTTACTCCGTTGACGATTTGGGACCAAGGAGGGTGACGAGGCTTCAGGGAGCTTGAGTATACGACTCAATGGTTATCCCTTACGGCGCTTCTGTCTTCTTCTCCTCTCTCTCTCCTCTCTCTCTTTCTCTCTCTCTCTCTTCTCTTTTTTTGTGTGGGAGATACTATTTATAGCCTTAAGAAGGCATGCACGCGCGCATCTCATGTTGTCATATAGTGGCACATGTTGCAATAGGCTGCCACGTGGTGATTCGAGATCTGGGGTTGCTGATGCCCATAATACTTGTGACACATGTCATATCCTACTTTATGACGGTTTTGATTGCACCTTGGGAATACGTCTGTCTGGCGCATAGAGACCAATGGGATAGTAGTGGCGCATGGCACTGCTGGCACATGGGAACACTACCTATGTTGGGGATGGCACATGGCTCTGGATCACTTCGGCGCATGGCTTTTGATCACTGCGGCGCATGGCTCTTGATTACTTTGGCGTATGGCTCTTGATCATTGTTGCGCATGGTATAGATTTTCTATGCTTCTACAATAACTAGCCAGTGAGTTATCTCAAAAAACAATTTAGAGGTTTTCATGCTCATTCCCTAAAACGAAGGATGGAAATCATATTGTTTTCAGCTTTCTAACTCAGACTAATTGGATCCCTATTGAAATCCTTCTAACAAAAGAACAATATGAGAACATGATTCACCCATTTAGAGATCTCCAAAGCATATAATGTGCATAGATAAATGTTATAGAGCATGGAAGAGACCATGATAACCGGATATGAATTATCCAGGAAACAGTCTACTGGATGATTATAAGCCATCCCCAAGCCAACTTTGAGAATGTGTCACCTCATTTCCTATTTTCTACACACGCGCACGTGTTCCTATCAATTCCATAAGTTACAAAAAATTAGTGCAGAAACTCATGCTGTGAAGATTAGCAAATACTTTCATCTCAAAAATCAAAACTAAGCTTATGCCTCAACCTAGAATGTACAAAGCAAGCAGCCACAAGGTGTGGGCATGGATAGCCAAGGGACCTCTTAAACCTAGCAAATGATTCAAAAAATAGCACAGAATGCAAAGCAGACAGTAATCATTATGACTTTATTATGATTATCATCATGGTTACAAGTAACCTATAACTTTTATGATAATTATTATTTACCGTCACCACTGACACATAGAGATCATTGTTTTCTGATATCAAATATAAAGAGAAAAATGGAACCTGAGTAAATCATGATGGTGAAACAATAACCATATTGCTAATGGCAAAAATCAAACCTCATAAATATGAGGTATATTTCAAGAACATGAGAATCATAATGATCGTCGATATGGAGTAATTTTAGACCCGATTGTATGCTCTCTATTCATCATTTATTAATCTTTTACCAAATCATTTACAAAAAATCCAAAATAATGGAAAAAGGATATTCTTTCAAGATTTGGCTGGAAAACCAACACTTCTTCTATGTTATTTGGCAAGACCTGAAGTCAAATAATTTATATAATACAAGTATCGTCGAACCTCATGATTTGTTCTCTACCAGTTTATTTGTTATACTATCCAAACAAAAACCATTCTTCTCGTTTCTTCCTTTTTCATGACATTTTATCAGGCCAAGATAGTGTAGCATTTATAGAAACAAGGTTCAGAACTTGGTTCCGGTATCAAAGACTCACTATGAGTATCGTCAAGATAGTCAAAGGCTCAAGGTGCACTCGAGATGCAAAGGTCCATAGCATCCGAGGCACAAGGCGCAGTTAGGACTCGCACCCGAGCGAAGCGAGACACAAATATAAAAAATAATAATAATATACATAGATAAATAAATAAATTAGTAACATAAGAAATAAAAACAAATAACATATTAAAACCAACAAAAATATGTTAAAATATAACCAAGTGAACTAGCATGGCAACAGTAGCAGTCAACGGTATTAACAATAATTTGTATTATCCCTACCCGGCTTTTAGTAAATTTTAGTTTTTTCAGTTCAAGTGTAACCAATTACTTGTATGAGGTAAGAATTATCTCCCCTATCTCAAATTTTTTGAATAAAAGAAAAAAAACTTAAGGCATGTATTTTCTTGGTTGAGCCATGCAGAAAGGCGGACCAAAGGCGCGCCTTGGTGTGCCTGGAGAAATATGTCTTACCTAGTGAGGTGCGAGGCGCAACTACTGCGCCTTTCTGCAAGACGCGTCTTTGAATACCATGCGTTTAACATTTTGGATTATTTTGACAGTTTAAGATGAGAGGGTTGGAATCAGTGTTTCAAAAGACAGTGTCACGCAAGACGCTAGTATCATCTGGAGCCTAGGTGTGAGGTTCACAGTACGACATGGCAAGGCATCTGCTTCAAAAAAGCAAGGCAAACATCTCCATATTTTTTTAAATAATATATTTTAAAATACACAAACACTTATTAAATCTAATCAATTCAGAACACCATCAAAAAGTGGATCACTTAAAATCATACAGATAACTAACACTAAACCGTCGCCAAAACTCAAAAGAAACTACCACGAAGTTCATAGTATTAAAAAAATTCATAAAACTCTAAAAATTATCATAATACATGTTATCACCTGCATCCAATTAACATATTCACATCCTTTACCATCACCGTCATCCAATACAAAACCTCTTAAATAGAAAGCTAAATTGATTTATTAGATAATTTGTTAGTGTTTCCATCCTTAAGACCTAGTTTGTGACAATTTTTCACATGGGATCTTTTCTTGATAAACTTGATAACATCAAAAGTAAGAATAAAAAATCTATTAACTCAAATATAATTATTAGTTAAATTATTATATAAACATTAATATACTAAAAACATATTTACAACAAAAAATAAGAAATAAAATAAGAAAGAAGAACACTAGGCTAATGAACCTCACGCGCCTCAAAAGTAGTCGTGAGGTGCACGAGGCATACGCCTAAGGTGTGCCAAGGTACAGGGCCGACCCGGAGGGTTGGATTGTTCTATCCGGAGCTAATTTGGATTGCCCCTTAATCTTTATTGTGAGCAGGTCCGAGGGGGTCATCCGTGACCTCGACCTTTAGTGGGATCATGCTGAACCGAGGGGGTTGCCCTAGCAGAGGGGAGTTGCCCAAGCCCGAAGTCATGTCCGGCTTACCCTAGGTCCGGCCCTGCCTAGGTAAATGAACCTAACCTCAACAGAGGCACAAGGGTGATCCTAGCACCTCAAGGGCTTTTTAGGCACTCGTTGGAATGTTTGGTTTCGACACGCTAAGAGTTTAAAAATCTACAAAAAAAATTAGAAAAAAGGTATCATGTTACGATTAAGACATCATCTTATGTGTTCCTATGTAGTTCAATGTTAATATAATTAAAAATATTAATCTAATAGACATAACAAGTAAAATATTAGAAACGTTAACATTTTTGCATTGTTAGCTATGTTTTTATACATAATAAATGTAATACTTGACATCTATCAAAAAATACAACAAAATAATATTGTTGTCATTTGACTTGTCTCTCACATTGGGCCACATTTATATTAGCATGAAATTTCTTATTTACTTGTTTGACTTGTGAAACTTAATAGAAAAAACATTTTATTAATATACTATTACCAAATATGTGTAATTTATTAGCAAGAAGTACTACTTAGTTTATTTGAAACAAAGCATAATTTATTAACAAGAATGCCAAAGTTATTCATAGAGAGCAAATTTCCCAATTTATTAGCAAGAAAGTACAATCTATTGTAAGGAAGGAATTTGGAAGGCCTAAATATTTGCAAGATATGTTTGATTTATTTTAGTTACTTGGTCAATGAAGTTTGTATCCTATAATTTATCTATAAATCGAATGTAACTTACTCTTTATAATGTAATTCGGCCTGACTAGGACTATTTATAAGCAGACAAGATATCAGGATTTCAGTTCATGATTTCACTGGAACGGACCTGAACCTGTGCCCATTTCATAAGGCTTTTGGTTTAGGACCAGAACCAGAGGGATTAGAAGGTTCATGTTTAGAGCAAGGCCTGAACTAAACCTGGATCAGAGTTTCCAGTTCAAGTATGAAACAGACTTTGAACAAAACCAAGATCAACCCTATTATAAGGGAACCATTGGCTCAACTGTTGAACTGAACAAAACCTGGAACATGCCCAGTCACCCCATTGTTTTTAAGCACTACTTTACCTATAAAGGACTCTTACTTTTGGTGTTCATCCATTTCAATAATTGACTTACACCTTATGCAAATACTAAGGAATTAACTAAGGAATTGTCATTGAAACCAAAATACAATCATATGAAGAGTAACAACAGGAAGTCATTTATACTCGAATATAATCCAAGTCTTACTATGGCTTTTTAAAGTCGAATCCTGACCAAAATAGGGCTAATCATGAGTAGACGAATAATATTTTCAAATGGAGCCATACAGATTTATTGGCTCTATGAGCTACAAGCTAAATCAGTTTTGCGATTTAGTCTACTTCATTTGACCAACTGTTATAAAATTGAGGGTTTCTCAACTAAGATATGGAAACAATAAAGCAGATTATTTTATACAACAAACATCTGCAGCCTCAACATAGAGATATATAAACTCTTCAACACTTTTAACATAGGAATCTATGTATCTCCTTTTTAGCTAAAATGTCCGGGATCATGAGTCGGGTTTCAAAACGTGACCAACCCGAATCATAGAATCTCACAGGACCCACACACTACTTTTGCATCAATCAATAATGGATTCTTTACTTGTTACATAAATGTCAATATGGAACATGTTGATTATATATGGGTTCATTTTTGTTTGCAGGGTTGGACAATGTAATATAATTGGCATTACATTTTAAATTTAATTCAGGTATTTGGTTAGACAAGACAATGTAATGCAATTGTTTACAGGGTTGGACAAGTCTACTAGGAAGCACTGACACTCCAAAAATTAGTGTCATTCTCGTGTCCACATCGCCGATTCGTGTCCGTTCCCGTGCAACATAGTGGATGCAAAATAGACGTAATTTATAGGGGAAAATGGGACAAATTCATGGCAAATGAACGTACTTTTAGGTTCTTAGGACCATCACCTAGCCAACGCTGACAAATTACCTCCACATCCGAAATTAACCTAAACGAAACATCATTAACCAGTCAAATCCCTCAAACGTAAGAGGAAAAAATTATAAATTGAAAGAGGAAAGAAGTCACCTTTCCCACGAAGATGCGACAGTGAAATCATCGAAGCATTCGAGCTGCAAAAAAAAAACACTCAATTGAAATTGGCATCGATTCGACATTCTGTATGCTCAACATGGCGAGAAAGCTAGGTCGGATCATGATCGAGACCTACTCTTCGTTCTGCTCGTCCTCTTCCATGTCCATCTTTCCTGTCAAATTAGTGGAAGACGTCGATCATGGCGGAGTTCGAGATCGAAAGGTTCAAGAAAGAAGGAGGAGAAGAGAAGCATGAGAGTTGTTGGATCGGAAGAAAGAACCTCCCCATGGTCACCAATGTAGTTTAGGTTAAAAAAATATACACAAAATATATAATATTATATAAGTGATGCTATTATAATTTTAATTTAATTTAAAATTTTGCTATGTTATCTACCACATTAGGAATAGTTTGAAAATGAATAGCATTATTCATAATATTATATAATTCAAATCTTTAATTGATTTTTCATCAAAAAATAAATCTTTGATTGATTTAGAGAGAGATTACCTACCTAATAATTAGTACACAAAAATGGTAAGAATAAGCTATTTTATGTCAAGAAAATATTCTTGACATGTCCCCTCTCTCCTCCTCCATCCATATATATACATATCTTATTTTTGTATACCAATTGCCATCCCACCTTTCTTTTACCATAGATTTTTCTCTATCGCGAGCAATGATGGTGGCTAAGAAACAGACAAGGGGCCGACAGATAATAGAAATCAAGCGCCTCACCAACGAAAAGGCTCTTGACGTATGCTTCTCTAAGCGTCGTGCAGGAGTTTTTAAGAAGGCTTGCGAGCTCTCCATCCTTTCCGGCAGCGAGGTCGGCATCGTCGTCTTCTCTCCTGGAGGCAAGGCCTTCTCCTTCGGCCATCCGGCTGTTGATTCGGTTGTCGGCCGTCTTTTGCCCGGCAACAATGAATCTCTCTCTTTCGCCGGTAATAGCAGTGGCAATCGCGACAGTCGAAGTATTGTTTCAACACGAGAAGGTAATATTAATATTACAATTACAACTACAACTCCATTACAATAAATCTCTCTTTTGGATAGTCGGTTGTTAGTTCGTCGCCAAGCCGACGTTAGTGTCATCCGTCGCTGGTTTGACAATAAGTCGTCGCCAATTTGTTCGTTGTCAGGTAGTCAGAAAGTCATCAAAGGTTCGATGTCAAAAAAAGATAGTGAATGACCATTATCGACGCCTATGAGTAATATGTCATATTCCAATCGTCAATACGTCGCTAATTGTGTTTAGCGGCAGTTTGAAGAGTCGCTAGACCCCTTCTTCCTTTTTTTATAGTGATTGTAGAAGATCTCAGCCGAATGTGGACGAAGCTACAAGCACTGACGGAGGCAGCAAAGAAGCGTAGAGACGACCTCAAGAAGGAACTGAAGGAGAAGCAAGAGATGGATCACTTCTGGTGGAATGCTGATATTTGGGATATGGGGTTGGAGGAGATGATGGAGTTTGAGAGGATGCTCAAGGGTTTGAAGTGCAAGATGGCGGAGCAGAGGAGGACCGAGCAGTTACTCACTGAGTCGTACATCCAAAAGCCATTTTCGGATATGGTTGGTAATGCTTTCGGTAATGTTGATGGTGGTGGTGTTGCTGCTGCTAATGCCCCTTTTTTTGTTGAGAACAATGATAATGGTGATGATGATGTCCAACTTGTGATTCTCCCCTACTCCTTTTGTTCTTTGGACTTTGATTAAATTAGCACAATGAATAATATGTAATAATTATTACTGTCAACGTGTCATTACTTAACAAATATATAAATGCTCTATGTTCTTAATATAAATCATATGGTGCTCTCCTTGGTTTCTAAAAGAACAGAAATTTTGTTGTACCAATTTTTTTTAAATAATTTATCAAAAAAAATATTTAAAAAAAATAAGTAACGAAAGCTTTCGCCATTAGGATGGCAAAAAAGCAACAAATCATATTTTAAAATCAGGTTGGCATATTTTTGCCAACCTAGTTGTCAAAAATTGAGCAACTACGGGTGGCTGGCATTGGATGGATGACGTGGCGTTTAGGATGGCATATTTTCGTCAACGAAGTTGGCAAAATTTTGGACTAACTGAGTTTTATGGCCATTTGTATTTACATTTATTTGTAAAAAAATTATTGTTTATACATATATTTATAAAACATTTATTGTACAAACTTTTTTAAGTCCAAGTATGACATATACAAATATTTTAAGATCAAACAAATATGTTCGCCTTTGAATAACTAAAATATAAGTTAAATGTTTGAATAACTAACAAATAAGTTAAACATATAAATATTTTAATAACTACCATATAAGTTAAATGTTTGAATAAGTTCCATAATTTTTTTTATTTGTAAGATATTAATTGTAGAAATATTTTAAGGCCAAATATGACTGGTACAAATATTTGACGGAGAAACAAATATTATTGTATTTGAATATCTACTGTATAAGTTAAATGTTTGAATAAATACCATATAAGTTAAACATATAATAACTACCACAAACTCTAATGTTCTAATAACTAACATTAATGATCATAATATTTTGAATAAATAGTAGTTTCCATATTAGCTATCGTTAAATTTATGTAATTATTTTTCACATGGAATTCTCATTGTAATTAGATACTACATATAGTAGATTGTCTATAAGTATATACTAAAAATACATTGACATTTTAATACTTTCATATTAATTATATTAGATTAAATTTAGAATATATGATTATATTTTAAGAAAAGAGAGAGAAACCAGAAAAAAAATCTTAAAGAAAAGAAATATATATATATATATATATATATATATATATATATATATATATATATATATATATATATATATATATATATATATATCAACATTCCCCTATTATGCATTTTCGTGTTTACAATCGTTGGATCTTGTTTACAAATTAATGGTTAAGATTAGATAACTTAAACACGATTGATAACATAGAAATGCTTGAGGATACAAAAAATCGAAGATGTGGATCCATATATATATATATATATATATATATATATATATATATATATATATATATATATATATATATATATATATATATATATATATATATGTGTGTGTGTGTGTGTGTGTGTGTGTGTGTGTATCCCTCTCTCTCTCTCTCTCTATATATATATATATATATATATATATATATATATATATATATATATATATATATATATATATATATATTAACATTTTCTAAAAATTTATTTGAGAAAATTTGAGTTCAACTTTATTTATCCATATTCAAGGTGCACCTCACACGATTACCATAATGTATGACGGTCCCACTTTTAACGAAAATTGTCTCCAACTAGGGGTCAATTTCTTTGACCAAAATTTATGGACAAAAATATCCCCCACTTCATACACGGCAGAGGAGGAGGCTGGGAAGAGAGAAAATTTGATTTGCACCCTACTTTATTGATCCATATTCAAAATACATCTCACACGATTATAATAATGTATAACATCTTCCACTTTATTTGACCATATTTTCATGAGGCTTTAACTAGTTTCTCGGCTCTCATTTAGTCATCGGAGGAATATCCGAACAACCACCAACACTTTGGACCGACTGGTGCAATACAATCACCATATACATGAGCTACTCATTAATTTAGTGCACCTTTTAAAAGTTGATATAATAATTAACACTAGCATTATCAAACAACATATTGTCTTCTTACAACTTTCTTAATATCAAGTTTAAATTGTAGATGGCTCTGGCTCATGCAGTACATAGTCACTAAAACATGTTTCAAGTTCGTATTCTTGAAATTTTGTTCCCTTGTGCTCCGTTTGTTGTACATAGAACCAAATGTTATTTTCTTGTAGGCTAGTTACACACTTCCACTTGAGATCAATTTTAATACGACAAACTTTTGATAATGTCCACCTTGCGGTAGTTAACAAAGATCTGTAAAATTTATTGATTTCGCCTTTCTTTCCTCCTTGCCCATCTTCTCTGGGAAAAACAATAATTGTATTCTTTGAAAAAAACCCAGACTTTAACAGAATAAATTCAATTGTCACGTTTTAATCATCCGTACATATATTTGGGTTAACATCCAAAAGCTGACTAGTTGTTAAAAACTGGTAAAGAGATTTAAGAATGGTTATTGATTGGCCTATTAAATTTCTCCTACTATTCTTACTTGAAACATTAGGCAACAATTGCAATTGATTTCTACACCATCAGTGTCATCACGACTACTTTTTGTCTATTCACTATTACATAATTCATGTCACACTAAAAAAAATACAGACATGGTTGTTGCCTACTGAAAAGCACATCGACATATGGCAATTATTGATGCTAAGTCAAAAACCCTGGCACCCATAGAGAACATAGTATGCTGCTATCATGAAAGTGTTTAATAGGGGATGGGTTTGTCCTGTTCCTAACACTAGACCTTGACACTTTTGGTGCCACCATAAGAAACTAAGAAAATACAGACATGGTTGTTGCTGATAGAAACCTATGCACATATAAAACAAAGTACCAAACTAAATATTCCTTGCAAGGACCAGGATAGCATTATCGATAACTACTCCAGACAATGAAGTAATTGGTTTTATCGTATGCTGCACTAGTCACATTTGCGTCAACCTGAATTGCACCATCTTCTTGGATACTTGACGGCCACTAAACATATATGTGATCTGTTTCACAAGTATATTCACATCACTTATCTTCTCCTAGAAGTCACTTCCTGATGGTCATGTCCCAACCACATAGTTTAGCATGTGTTAGATTGTCGGTTGGAAAAATCTATGATATATTGTTTGTCATCTTCCAAATCTTGAGTTAGCAGGATCCTAACTGGCCAAAATATTAGACTTCTTAAAAGGCCAATAATTCAAGCAGCATCAGGTTCCCTGAGCATACTATTGGATAACTGACTACCTTTACTTTAGATCTAAATTTTGTTTTGTATGTCAAATTATGCTTTCTTGTCTAGGGATGTACACATAAATTAGTTCACATCTCATTTTGTATTTCAGTTCACTATGGAAGCACCTTAGGGAATAGAGTACATCTAGAATGGGAAATGGGACAATAGGATTATCCTATCTAGAAAATGGCTTGATTTTGGTCAGATCTACAATAGTTTTGACCAGTTTGGCCATATAATCCTTTTAGGTAGCATTTTTATGTCTCACAAAGAAACAAGTTCAGTTTTTTAGAAGTAGGTCATATTTTGCTCCATTTATTGGGGTCCTGTCAATGGCAGAGTTCATACCTACCTGACGTTTTACCAAGCCACCTGAAATACTCCACCTTAACCCCAAGCCTAATACAGACTTGAATGGGTCTAAATACGTAATATGAGATATGTCCAAACAAATCAAAAATTTATACTGTAGCCCAAAATAAGCCAATCGCACGCCTAGTTGGGGAATTGATGCACACGTGTTACATCATTTCCATCATTCATATCAAACAAAACATTGGAAATGATGTAAATGGTGCAACAAATGTTCATGGATATCCATTTACATCAAACCAAAAGAACCTTAGACAAAGGTACAAAAAAATCATGGTTAAAAGTAAAAGTAGATCCCATTTACGGTTTATCTAGAAGCTGTTTAGGGGTGCAAATGAACGTAGTAGCTCACAAGCTTGATTTGACCAGCTCGATAAAAGCTTGACTTGGCTTCATTAAGCTTGAACATGGAAATGAGCTCTGTTTCCCAGCTTAAATATAGGAATTTCAGATTAGGAGCTCATGAACAAGCTCGAATCATGGCCTAATGACACTTTCCTCCATATACATGTACTGTAGTGTTGATACAAAACAAGGCAGCCAATGGCCTAATGGGCTCTTTCTCGAGTAGGGATCAAGCTCGAAGATTGAGCTAGAACTAGGCTCGATAATTTCAGGTCATAAATGAGCCGAGCATCAACATGCTTGGCTTAGTGACAACCCTTGTTATCAGGCAGTCGATCATTTTAGGCTGTTAAAATGCTACACGTATGCATCGTGTTTACCTTTATGAATGGGACAAACAGTTCTTGGATTGATCAGGCTTGGATTACTTGAATACAGACATGACAGCATACTACAGCTTCTAGAATAACACACTTCTGACTCAATCCATTTTAGTTTCATTCAGTTTTTCATTGAACTTCCCTTTATAAACTGTACTATGTCTACAGAAAAATTACTAATGTGGCATTCTGACCATTTTAATGATAAACAAAATAGAAGGATCAAGAAAGACGACTTAAGGCTTTCTTACCTCACATCTCTGTAGCTCTATACACTTAACGCTCACAAATAAAGACTATTTTAGGAACTAGACACAAAGTAGCATAACTTCTGCATTTGGTCATGACTAGAGATATCCAATAAGACATCCACAGGGCATCCAAGAGTGGATGGAATGACCACTATCTTTCATGCAACTTTCTGATAATAGAATATGTAGGTCTTCTGAATATTAGACATTTTTTTGCAATTGTCAGGGTGAGAAAATTCATTTATCAGGAGAATGTCGTCCGCTGCCTAATCTGAAGTTTAAAGATCTTTTCTACAATAAGATCACTACTACTGAAACTTCTTTAGGTTGACAAGGGCTGAGCACATGACTGAAATTTATAACCTGGTCGCATCAAATCAATTTGCTTATAATCCTTTAGTTCTTAGGTTCCATAGTGACATTATTTCTTAGTTCAGGACACCTATCTCTTTCCCAAAAGAGATTAGAGTAGTTGTAATATAAACTAGTGACTGAAAGTGCTCAAAATATAAGAGAATTCAACCTATCTTTAGAGTCAAACAATGTATGTTCTAACTGGGAGGAAATCTATAGTAATGCCTCTTTTTAGGATCAAGAACAGAAATTATAAAGAAACAAATAAAAATAACTCCAAAAAACTATGTGGCACGAATACCGACACGGATACATATAAGGGCACACAATCAAATACGGGTTACAGACATTTCAAATAGGTAAAATAAGTATTCACCTATTTTGTGTGAATACAGATACCGATGTGATACAGATACAGACCATTTCTCATGTCAGTACAGCATAACTTAAAACATAAATAGTATCTTCCTTTTCCCCTTCCCTTCAATCTGTGACATCCCAACCTTCAATCTCTTAGTATTCCACATTGCCATCCCTCATTAAATCATCCTAAGCATGTATGCAGCTAAACATTGGAAAGAGACCCTTCCCTTAAGAGTAAATTGCTTGTAGAAGTTGCATGACATTGGCCATTGCAACTTCTCTCTTTCCTTTCTTTAGAAACTCATATCAACTCCTCTTAAACATCTTATCTTCAGCCTTCACTCCAAGCTTTCAACCTATCTTTAGAGTGTATGATGGTTTGTAATTGAATTTTTAGATATTCTTTGACTGCTGTTTTCTGTTCATAATCTGGAAATTGAACAATTTGTGTCAACCAATCACTTGGTATTGTTCTAGACAATTCCATGCGTACTTAACATTTCCTTTCAATAATTGGTGCTTGGTGATGATATTTAATGATTTAATCTCAGTTTTGTATTTTCGGTTGTAATAAGGGATATCATTTTCTCGAAAAATTCATAAGGAAACCGATGACCTGATTCTCTTGCTAGTATTCTTGTGCATATCGTGGCATGCTTCCACTATAACTGTTCCCTTTTCCTCTAGCATTATTCTTGTCATCATCAATTTAGAACACATGGGTTTTCCAACTGAGTTGCATGATTGCATCTTGGTCACCAGCCCTTCTAAACATTACTTGCTAAATTGGATTCAGAATCTTATTTTATAGCTGCAATTCCACATTACATCATAGAATCTCATTATGAAATTAAACAAAACATATTTTCCTTTTAGAATAAAGGGTCGGTTACTTACTGTACCCTCTGGGTCCTGAACCAAGGGCCAGCCTTTCCCAACCAAAGGACTCTACATCTACAGACTGGCCTGCCATCATCAATTTAGAAGTATTATTTTATGATATGGATTACTTTTTTTTTATACATGAATATTCAATTAATTCATAAAAATGTTTCATTGCATGCTCTAGGGTGGCTGAAGCTTGTGGACAGTCCTCCTAGATTCATCATAGAACATTCAACACGATGCCTGCCTTGCATCCTATTAGTCATGTCTATGTCTTTCCCTTGCTTAATACCATTGTTCACATCTAGAAGATGATTATCTACTTGTATATGATGTTGCGTCATGCCCTACCATATCATAGAACCTAAAACTCATGGGGGAAACCATCTATAATTACTTTCCAACTAACTAAAATACAGTAGATGGATTATTAAATAAAATATCGTACTTAAAGCAGATGAATGAATTTTTTAGATTCTACAAATTGTATGGTTGTATAAATAAGCATTTTAGCAGTGTGTCCGAAATCAATATGTAGGGAGCTTCAATGAGAGTTAAAGTTATTGACAGGGAATTTTGATAAAAATATGATAATTACCACAAATATAAATCCAATAGTCGCCAGAACCACTTGTAGCAGCTCATTCAAGATACCTGAGAAACTTTCATCTTCTCCACCACCGAACCCATCACCACCTCCTCCAATAGGACCGCCACCACCTCCATTGCCATCAAACTCCTCTTTTTGCATCTGCTCCCTCAATAAATCTTGCATTGTAAGCTCTTTCTTAAAACCACTTAGGGCTCTCTTCAAGGGATCCCAAGAAAATGGCTGCAGGTAGTTCCACCCAAATCAATAAATTCCACGAAATCCCAACAAAATACAGTTAAAAAAGAAGAGCAAAGTCATAAAATTATCTTTGCACAATAGTTGGCATTATTTCAATGATGTTGTGTAATATGATGCACCATCTGATTTCAATGTATACACATGATTCTAAACTTAAAGCTGTCTTAATAGGCCCACAGAATATAAGCGAGAAGCATTTCTGAATATAGATGAATATAAAAAGATATCGTGGCTACACAAAGTAAAATAGATAATACAATATATCTCCAGGTTATGAAGGCACAAGGTGAGTGAAGGTTTAGTACATAATGCATATTAAAGTAAAACAGCTTAAATAAATTTTGTGCGAGAAATGAAGATATATTACCTCATTTTCACTCTTAGAGTTTCCTTTCGCTCCAGAGAAGCAAATTGGAGAACATCTTCTGTAGCTCGGTGAACTACAATTAAGTTTTGGAAATGCCTTATGATGTTCGACTTTAAGACTTGCAGAAACATTCATATGTCTGACCTTCGGATAAGAAGGCTGAGACAACCAAGGTAAAGGATAATAAGTCCTTCCAATGTTTGCATTTGGGGCAATGATATTGGTTTGAATGCAACTCATTGTTGGACAAATCTCAATTCCAAGAGAACTGTAAAAAACGAAGAAGAAAACAATACTTAAAAAGTTAAATGAGCATGCATAGCTTCCAAAATCACTAGTGCAAACATTTGATTAAAAAACAGAAATGAATAACAAATAGAGTTGTGACATGAACTCAAACTGTTGATGGCATATAGATAGTTTATACACAGTGGATACCCAGATCTGTCAATAATATGAAATAAATAATGTTCCAAGACTCCGTGACTTTGTATCTCATAACATCACCATCTCCTACAATTTATTCAGGTATGTAAAACCACCAACTAAAACTAGTTGTGGATAGGATGTATGGATGAGGATGAACAACCAGATTTTAGGGTAGAGCTAGACGTAGTCGGCCTACCAGAACTAGGTGACAGCCTAGATGTTGCTACTCGAAAAAGTTCAGGTCACCACAGAGAGGGACATCTTTAGGCGTATAGTTCATATTCCTTTGTTCAGCATAAACAATGACAGAAAAAGACTAATTGAAGATTAGAATTGACAAATTCCATGCAGATCAAACACAACCATATATACTAGTCATCTGTAATTACTAATTGCAGCCTAAAAGATAACAAGTTCAACGTAATCAAGAACACTCGCATCAGCTACGAACAATTCAATGTGATATAAATTAATAATATCATGATCCTGTCGTTTTGGCCAATCCATTAGAAATCCAACATGATCACTGATCATATCATGTAATTGGTCATTATGTCCTTTCTTTACTGGGGTTAGGTACTACTTCTCTGGTTTCTTTGACAAATCATATGATACATTCAAACAACTAATAGAAAATAAATAAGCTCAAGATCAAGAAATGTTAGCTACGAAACAAAGAGCATAAGAAAAGCATAGGCACATGCAACTTGAAGGTTTGATTTCCAGTACCAAAATTGCAGCGCAGCATAAAGAATAACTAAAGCAGGAACTCCGAAATTGAACATACAACTTCAGAACACCCAAAATCAGATATGGCCAAATATTACATCTAAAATCTACTTATTTTCCATCTACATACAATTATCAAATAGGAAGCCTGATGTTGTCAGTCATAGCGTGAGGCGCATGGCATAGATACATAGACTTACTTAGTCTCCAACAATTTATTCTTGGAAAACTGTAGAACAACATATTTAATTAAACCAAAACAGAAATTTCATTTGATGAAGTTACATGGTGTATGTTGTTTGGTGATAATATTGTATGATTTGGCGATACTCGAGAAGCATTAGACTCCAAATGGAAGTTTGGAGAGAGTTTGAATCTAAGGGTTCCAAGATTAGTACGATGGAAATGGAGTACATTAAATACTAGGAAGCATGGACACACCAAAAATTCGAGTCGTGTCATGTCGGACACTGTATCGAACACGTCCCGGCGTGTAGTCAAAGGCGCACCTCGCAGTAAGGCACACCAGCTATAACCTCACTAGGCAATGCATCATTCTCCAGGAGAGTCCCACAGCAAGACGCCAACAAGAAAATGTGCGCCTAGACGTGCCTTATGTATTTGCTCTTTATTTCATAATGTTCCTCACCAACGATCCAAAGTGGACGTAGGAGTAGTCTCAGGCCTGGAACTGCTCGTCCCAGGAGTACTGCCAATAGGAGATAGTGATTGAAAGACTTGAGTAATGGGAGACGAGGGTCCGGATCCAGTACCATGTCCCGAAGGAGAACTGTCAATCGAAATAACATGTCGTCTAGATACTCTACCTCTAGACTAACCGAACGATCCGCGTCGTCCTGTCATATCTGACTTATGATAGACAAAATAAAAGTTACAAAGAAACATTTTAAATACAGTACATATCACTAAATGAAAAGAAGAAGAAAAAATATAGTACATAGCCATAAGTACATGTCACTAAATAGATTTTTACATTCCACAGCTAAAATACAATAACATCACAAAATAATACTAAATCAAATGTTAAGTAAGATAAGCACAATATGATATATAGAGAAGGAAATCCAATTTCTCAAGTTGTAAATAAGTCTAGATAATAACCATAAGTCTAATCCAGAAAGATAATACATCTAAGAAGTCCAATCCAAAAAGATAATACAACGATAAGTCTATAGGAGATAAATCCGGGCATGTCAGAAGACTAAATAGATTTTATTTTATTTTCAATCCTCTTCTGAAAAATTCTTCTTCGTTTTTCTCGTCGTCCTCTTCATTTTCCTCCTCATCTTCACTTTCATCTACTTTGCCTTACTCTTCAGATAATTCTACCTCTTCTACACGATTAGACGTCTAATTGGAAACTTCCATTAAGTCCACATCTACAATATTTGTTACAAGAGGTAGCTCATCATCCGGATAAGTTATTTCGTCAACGTCAAAAGTATTTAGAGCTTTGGTCTTGCATACTGCCCACTAGTCCGACCTCGTTGTTCCCCGTTTAGGATAAGTTGTGAAATACACGAGCTGAGCCTAACTTGATAGGACAAATGGTTCATAGCCTTGATATCGACGTCGATAGTTTATATCCACAAGATCATGCTTGTCTATTTTTCAACCTTGATCTTAGATCGGATCGAACCAATCACACCTGAATAACACGATCTTAGCAGGCTCAATTACATAATTATATGTCAACTCCACAATCTCCCGTAAGACGTCATAGAAATCATTGCATGTATCGACATCTTTGTAGTTTGAAGATCTGATACACAAACTATTTTTCATGAAATCGAGATCTAGGAAGCTGTCTCTGATCGGAGCAGTTGTTGACTTGAACCTAAACCCATTTACACAATAGCTTGGTCAAATTTTAACGACATAAATTGGCCCATTAGCTAGAGTTCTAATAGATTTATTCTCAAGTGTTGCATCTGGACGATCGACCAAAATACCACAAGATAAGAAATTAAGTTCAACGTTCCGTTAATTATTTTGTAAAGTGCATATACAAAAAAAAAATTAGCGAGCTCCTTACATATGCACTCAACCAAGAAAAAAAATAAATTCTCATTTCCTGTTTTACTTCTTTATCTTTATGTATGGTCTCATCGACCTCGTCTCATCATTAAATGTGCTAAAAAACAACAAAATATCGCCTAATTAGTGTAACAATATTAGCGTATACTATTACATTGAGATGACTTAAACATGGACGTATTAATTACTTACCCCTCGAGCTTCTCTACTTCATCCTTGTCGCAGTTGAGTAATATATACAACTAAGCAGCCCTTAGCTCGTCGTCATTCATATATCTCTTCTTCATTTTGCCCGAAGGCTTACCGAAAGTATTGAATACTTTCAGTATTGTATCATTAGATTCCTAGTACCCGTCGTCGTTTCTTGAAGCTCTCGTTCGATTAGTAGCAACATGAGGCTTGAAATACATGAAATAAAAGTTTGTAATCTCCTCGAGAACATATGCTTCACAAATAGAACTCTCGACCAGTGCCTTGTTTTTCACCTTTCTCTTTAGGTGGTTCAACTGTCGCTCGAACCAATGTTATAAATTGTGCTAGGCGGAATCGGTGCGCCAAAGGGCCACCTAGCGCCTAGGCGGTCGAACAGAAAAAAAAAATTTTGAAAATTTAAATTTTTAGTTAAAATTTTTTTTTTTAAATTGAATTTTTTATATTATGTAGATTTTTTTCTGATATTTTGAAATTTTATAGCATTTCTTTTAGTTTGTTTTTGAAATTTGAACTTTTTTGAATATTTTTTGCAATTTCAAATCTGAAATTTCAAACTTTAAAATTTTGAATTTTGAAAATTTGAATTTTTAAATTTTTGCCTTGACCGAACAGGCAGAATTGGGCCGAACAGGCCGAATTGGCCGAACTGGGCCGAACTGGCCCACCTAGGCCCGAACAGGCGCCTAGGAGGCCGAATTGGCCGAATTCGGTGCGGCGGGCGGCCGCCTAGGCGCCGCCTAGCCTAATTTTTAGAACACTGGCTCGAACGGATACATCCACCGATAACCTACCGGTCCACCGACACGGTTCTAAGAGGAAATATAAATTGTCAAATGTTTCATGGAGTCGAAAAAGCCAGGAGGAAACATCCGCTCGAGCTTGCACAATGTTATCGCAACACTCCTTCAACTGTTCTCGTCTGTGCCAACTCATGTTTTCGGTAGTCTCCTTAACCATAAACAACATATGCAACTGCGGCGTTAAAGTCAAGTAGTGCATCGAATCGGTCAGCTTCCTTGCACCGACAGACCTTTTTGTACCAGTTGTCTTGTAGCGATCAGCACCACAAAATCTGAACACATCTTCATCCTTGTCGTCTTTGTATTACAACATGCACCCGTTGCGACATGCATCAGTTTTCTCGTATCCCATCCAGAGGGATCTCACCATCCGCTTAGATCGGTAGAAGTCTTTAGGTAATTTAGCACCCGCCGACAAGATCTCTATAATCAACACCATTATTCGGTTGTAGCATTTTTGTGACATGTTAAAATCGGACTTGATACTCAATAGTCTTGTAACCACCTCCAACGGTGAATGATCCTCACAACTAGGATATAATGGAGTCCTTGCATTCTCCAGTAACTCTATGAACTTTGCAGCATCGGTATTCGGTGCCTCCTCAGCTGCATCATGATTATCCAGATTGAAACTAGGTCCGACAGCATCGAAAATCATGTACACGCACCCATCGTCGTAATTAACGTGATCGTGAACATCCATATACGACTCCACATAAGGCTCAGGCTCCGATGCTAAAGACACAAGTTCTCCGTGTGAGGTCCACTATTAGTAATTCGGCGTAAAACTCCTCGAGTACAAATGATGTCACATCATATTTTCTGCAGCAGCGACACTTATGATAAATGTCGTCCAGTCACTGAACGGGCCAAAGCCATCCAGAGTCTACTGATGGTAAGAGGTTCTTTCGACACGTGTCCAAGTGTAGATTCGGGGATACCGGAAGACAACTTCAATACCGCCTGTCGAAAACGTTCGATGTATTCTCATGTCGGTTCTCTATCCCTTTGGGTGATATCCATTAGGGAGGACATAGTCATATCCATTCCTCCTTCATAGAACCAGAAGTGGAAGAGGGACTTCAAATCCTCGAAGGACGAGGCGCATTTATCTGGAAGACTACAGAACCACTCAAAAGCGACCCTGGATAGTGATCTGACGAACAATTTGGTAAGCAAGACGTCATACCGAGGTAAATGGTCCATCGTGGAATGAAAGTATCTCATATATTGACGGGGTGATATCTTTCCGTCAAATAGAGTCAGAGATAATGGCTTGTATTTGGGAGGGTACACCACATTATCCCATTCAGGAGGATAGGGTTGCCGGATCCCAAGATTCTGGAGCCTGTCTTGATTATCTCGAGCATCAACGCGGGCACGCAAGTCCCTAAGAGTCTCTTGGATATTGTCTAGCAAAAGAGAGGCAGAGGGTCGAGGTATGGTATGGCTGCTTGCGACATGAGGAACCGGGTTAGGCATGCCGAATTTCTCGTTGGTCCCCTGATCCAGGTTTGTTCGCCCTGGGGTTCGTGGTTGTGTCGGGACTAAGTTTTCTTTGAGTTCCAACACTGTGTGAGTCAGAGTCTGCATTGAGGTGCTCAAAGTCTACATCATGGCTTCGAGTGCATCAAGGCGTTGTTGGTTACTGGACCCTACGCCATGCTCATCGCATGCCATGTATACCGGCATTATGTGGAATGAGGTGGACGGAAGGGTGGACGTCTCACTTTCCGTCTAAAATTTCAGAGTCTCATTGTCCTCAGGGAGAGTGGACATTGTTGCATCACTTTCATTATTTGAAGGATTGCCACCCTAGTCTCAATTGTCAACCTGGAAGGTTTGACTACCCCCTTTTAAGCTATCATCCGTTCGCAGAGATTTACTATCCTCTCGGAAGGATGGATTGACGTGGAACACCAGGGGATCGCTACCCCCAGCTCCAATTGCAACCTTATTTAGGAGGTAATGGCTACCCCTGGTTCTTGTTTTTGAGCGCACGCCCTGAAATACCCCCACAGTAGGTGCTTGTTTCCTACCCCGCGGATGGCTTCGTAATGCACTGACCGACACCCTCAGGTTATGTGAGTTTTTCCTTGAGATATTCTTCATAGGAGGAGACCTCCATGTTGAGAAGCATGAAGCGACATGCAATTCCTCCTCGTCGTGCAGTCGTTTCGGGGGATGTTGTCGGATTGGTGCTGCATGTTGCAATCGCTGGAACACCGACTGTCTGATTGAAGGAACGGGTGCTCTAGTACAGCAATAGTTGACAATGATGTTGGCACGAATGTGTCCACGAGGGGACATGTTATGTGCGAGGGTTGCTTCTCTCGTCTTACGCTTGTGACTAATCACGTTGCGTAAATCAGACGACGGAAGCTTCACTTCCACACATGTTTCATGTGCTCGGACAACCCTTGCACATGGAGGTAAAAGTGGAAGGTTTGCTCCCTAATCTAGTTCTTCCGCAGAGACTGCAACCGGATCATTAGTTGTCAACCTCACATTTCTAGTTAAGGGTAGTTTGGTAATTGGCACGAGAATTTTATTTTTAGGAGGATTGTATTTAATATTGTACATGAGTAATTAATTATTTGTTGTATTGTTTAGTGTTTGATTAGACATAGTATTTATTTTAGACTTGTGTAGTGGACCTAACATATTTTATTAGATGCATGAACCCAACATTTGGATGAGTTTAGTTTGAGCCCATGAATTAGGCCCATGGATTAGGAGGTTGGATTAATTAGTGAAACCAATTCACTAGAACCTTTCTCCTTAATTAATTTCTTCATGAGAGGCCCCAAGGGGTATTTGGGACATTATACATTGCTTGGAGAGGGGTTTATGACCAACCATAATTAGGAGGAGAGAGAGTGCCTCATTTCATTTCTTCCCCAAATTTCTAGATCTACTTTTCCCTCTTCCAATTTTCCTCCATTCCTCCATCAATTCTCCACCAATTCTTTTCAAATCTATTTCTAAATTCATCATTGAGGCCTCTACATCAAGGATCTACAAGCAAGGAGCAAGGAGCAAGGAGGCCAAGATCTACAAGGAGAGGAGCTACTTTGCATTTGGAGACTTTTCATTGGGAATCCATCTCCCAATAGGTACATTTTTATTTTTCCCCTTCTATTAGACTCTAGATCTGAGATTTTACCATGAGAAACCAACTCACATGCATAGGCTACCCATAGGATTTGGTTTGGAGTCATTCGGAGACCTACGGTGGAAGTTACATGCATTTTTGGTGCCAATTTTGGGGAAATTCCGAGATTGGCACATATGGTGTTTGTCAATTGGTCAATTAGACCAAATTGACATATGATTGCTTGTTTGTGACTAGTGTCGTATCCATAATTGGATACGTGTAGGCCGTACCTCATCAATTTGACCAAACGGGTTAATTTGGGGGTTTTCCTCCGACACGGGGCCTTGTGCATATCGCATTGAGACACGGACATGTAGACACTAATTACTATACGTGTTGCCCATAATTTATGTATTAAACTTGTTCGTGTCCTCCGGGATGCGTTTGGTTGTGTGTTGGAGCCGTATCGCAAGCGTATCATAGAGAAGTGTGATACGGGTGCGGTGTACTCCATGTGTTTGTGGTTTTGCCCTTTTGGTTATACATGCATGTGTAATTATATATAATTATGATTATTAAGTGTATACATATGTATATAATAGTGTATTTAGTGATTATTGTATATGGGTGTGTCTATGTGTGTATACATACTAGAGTAGATAGTGATATATAGATATATATCTATATGTACATATATATATGTATGCTTGTGTACTTGAATATATGTATGTGTGTGTGATTGTGTATAATAGTGACTATATGTATAGATGCTTATATAGATTTGTATATATATATATATATATATATATATATATATATATATATATATATATATATAGAGAGAGAGAGAGAGAGAGAGAGAGAGAGAGAGAGAGAGATTGATATAGATATCAGAGTGCTGTGTTTGTAGTGTGTGGCATGTGTGTTATGTATTTGTGTTGGTGAGTGTGCGTGTGAGGGTCAACAGCTCGTGCAGAGGGGAAAGAGCATTAGAAATTCAGCAAGGGAGAGAGAGCACAGTGGCAGTGTTCAACTGAGAGGTGATCAGCAGTTTCAGTCTTTTGATTCAGTGTGTCAGAGGAGGAGTTCACAGCAGTTTGTCAGCAAGGGAGAGAGAGCACAGTAATCGCTGTGCAGTCCCCCACAGCAACGAAGGGCAGAAGCTCAACAAGGTGCATTCAACAACGCGAGGAGCTCGTGCATTTGGAGTAGCACAACAGAAGAGTTCAACAGCTACTGCATACAGCAGTAGCAGCAGCTACAGCTCACGAGAAGGAGTTCACAGCAGTTTGGTAGCAAAGAGCCACTACAACAGCAGCATCAAGGAGCAATCCTTAGAAGTATCAGTAGCTGCAGTGTGCAGCCACCAATTCAGCAGTGTGTAGCAAGAGCTACAGCTCGTGCATAGGAAGGGATGCAGAGTAGTTTAATATCAGTAATTGCATATACACGGTATGCATAGTTGTTAGGTATCAGAGGGGAAAATATCTGTGTGGGTGTGTGCAGCCTTAACAGTTTCAGAAAACTCAGCAATATCAGTACACCCACAAACAAGAGGCAGTGGCAGCCTTGGGGAGCCTGAGCAGTGCAACGCACTGCAGTGACAAAACAGAGAGAGGGCTACAGCAATTGTGCAGTAAAACTACACAGCGTGTGCATTCTCATGCATTCAGCAGCTGCACTTAGAGCACTGCAGCTCGTTCACACTGAGATGCATCGAGCAATTGAGCATCCAATTCAAGAGCAGTACAAACAGCAAGTATCCATCAACAGATACCACATTGTATTCAACCACTGCTCGTACAGCCAACTGCAGGAAGCCTTCACTGCTGTGCCTTGAGGCAGTATGGTTCAGCACCTTCATCACCTCGAGGTAGCAGTAGTAGTAGTAGTAGCAGCTTCAACATGTCGGGCAGTGCATCAGAGCACTCGACAGTTCAGCAAGAGGGGGCAAAGGCATTCATTCGTACACAACAACTTGGGAGCTGCAGCAGGCAAGTCATCCAGTTTAGCATTAGCAGCAGCTAGCTGCAAGCTTGTGCAGCAGCTCGTGCATTGAAGAGCAGTGAGCAGTTGTATCCTCAATGCAACTGCACAGTGGCAACATGTGCACATCAACTGAAGGCAGCTAGAGGGAGGTGCAGCTTCAACTGAAGGGGATGTACAGCAAGGCAGTTGTATGCAGCAGATCAACATTTAGCCAAAATTCGATGTGCAGCATACACTGAACTGTGTGCTCGAGTCAGAGACCATCCTGCAACAATGAGCAAACAGCGTAGTAACAGCAGGTGCAGTGCAACTCACTGCAGTTCAGCAAAGGTGGATGCTACAGCAAGGAGCTACTCACTGCAGGTAGTGCAGTATCAGTAACTGCGGGGTGAACCACACTGTACAGTATCAGTAACTGCGGGGTGAGCCACAATGTGCAGTTTTCACTGCAAGTTTTAGTTTCAGTCTCTGTGTTCAAGATACTATAGTATTTGGTTCTGTATAGTTAACAGTTTAGTTTCAAGAGGGAGGGAATTGTAGGATTGTTAGGATTTAAGGTTTGTTTATTGGGTAATGTTTTGTTTTGTTAGAGTAGTAGAGAGTGGCAGCTTTGCACAGTGCCAGACCACTGTTTTTCAATATTCATATTTCCTTGTAGTATCAGTTGTCAATAGTGGTTGTGGGTTGTGGCTAAGCTATTAAGTGCTGGGTTATAGTTAGATTTTAGTAGTTGTTATCAGTAGGATTATTTTAGCTTCTTGTTTCAGTTCCAGTTTAGTTACTAGTTGGATTTTTGTTTTAGATTGAGTTATAAGTTATTAGTTAGTTGGTATCAATGAGTTTGGATTTAGGCATTTTGGGTTCAATAGTCTTTTATGTATAGCTACTATGTTAGCTGTTTAGTTGAGTAGTGACAATTAGCAAGTAGTTCAGTTGGTTTATTTCTAGTATAATTAATTAGTTAGTGGTTTTATGTGTTAATTAGATATAGTAGAGTGTAGTTGCTTAGCTAGTAGTAGTAGTTATATTGTTTTAGCCATACTAAGTGTTGGGTTGCTTTGAGATACCAAGGTATTACCAAGGCATTGGACCGATACCAAGGTATTGAGTTTGGGTATTGAGATAGGTGCAATACGCATTGGTGCAAGGCCGAGGTATCCTATTTAAATTGTTTTGTTATGGTATTATAATATTTGACTTGAATATATAGCTAAAAACCTATTTTTATATTAGAAAAACTTGCGTATCTTAGGATACGACTTTTCGAGAGACTTCTTGTATCGTAGCTTAGTTAGTATAGACTAGTTTCATAATGTATTGACTTAGTGACTTAGCATTAGACGCTTGCAACCTAGATTTCATCAGTTTGACTTAGGAATGGCCTTGTGACCTATATGTTGACTAGTTTAACTTAAACTCATTCCAACACCTTATATTAATGCTATATTCCATCTATAGGTGGTGTGACACTAGTTCGGACACAGTTTGACATTCATTGCTTGGACGGCAGGCGAGTACATTCTCTGATAGTTTCCATTAATTGCTAATTACTATAATGCAAGAATTTAGAAATGTTTTACATGACTCTTGACACATTGGTACACGGACTAGTATACACATGGATCAGTCATAGGATGTTACATATATATTGTTCATTGTTTCTCGTGTTCTAAATGTTTAACTTAGACATTGTTTCGTGTTCAACATTCATGTTTAACTTAGACAATGTTTCGTGTTCAATGTTTGATATTTCGTGTTCAAGGTTTATTGTTTACATGGCCTTGAGTATCTTGTATCACAACGTGTCATGGTTGGATCCATTGTACTAGTTGGGGGAAAGGGGAAATGTTAGCTAGGTATGTGATAAAATCCTAGACAACGTTTCATGTTAACTTAGACAATGTTTATCCAACGTTAAAGTAGACAATGTTCACCCAAGCCGATCACATATCTATCTAGTATTTCAATCACTTAGCATAGTTACAGTTCTTCACCACATTGTTCATTGTTTAACTATTCTTCCACCATAGTTGATATTATTCATTGTTTCTCGTCTTGTATTATATTCTCTATTTCTGTTTATAGTCATTATCAATTAATTGGAACTGCTATTAGGTTGTACTTCGCTCCATTCCTGACTGGAAAATATTTTTTCAGATGAATGGTTAGAGAGGATGTGTCCCACTCACTATGGACTGACAGATGGAGTGTCACCCAAGGATAGTGCCAGAGACTGAGACCTTTTTTATTTCTATACCTTGTAGTAGTTATTTCTATTTTAGGCATTGGTTTGTATTATTGTTTGAGATATGGAGTTGTGTTTAGTTTGGAGATGGTTATGTGATGTATTGAGACTTGTATTTCTTATTCTTTCTATTCTATATCGTGCGTTCATCTTCCTTCAGTTTTATATGTGATTGAGTATTATTTTGTATTGAGATGGCATGGTAGTACTTTATACACTTTGTGTGAGATTTAGATAGTATAGTAGACCAAGACAGCGTTCTACCTCCGATTCTGCGGCGTAGGCTGGACGTACCCACGTACTCGTGCCCCTATACCGGGTGCGGGTCGTGACATTAGTGGAAGACGATGTGAGACGGACCCATTTATGCGTGCAGCCAAACTGGGCAGATGGGTATGTCATCACAGTATTTTCTCTCCGACTTGGTTCAAGTGCAACTGGGTGTCCAAGTGGGTTTGGGAAGGCTTTAAGGGTTGACCCACTTCCGGCGCATGAGTGCCTGGGTCATCCCTATATAGTCTCACATCAACAGCGCGCGTGACAAACAGCGGCGCATGCTTTTGAAGAGCTGGTTGCGCAGCCCATCGAGCGCGCATGGCTCGGTTGGTTTGAGTTTCCTCGAACCAGCGCTCTTAGGCGCATAGTATAGGGAATCCAAGTCAGAACCATAGGAGTCCTTGTTGAAGACAGCTTTGCCTGTAGAGGAATTCATGAGCCCATGTTCTGGCCCGACACGTCTTCTCTTGCGTGGATCACGCTGTGGGCACGTCTCTTGAGATTCAGCCTCGTTCCTCTCAAGAGCCGCTTCGGAGATGGAGATGGGATGCGCTCCAACCTCACGTGCATCTGCGACGGAAGTTGGCCATGCTTTTGGGATAGATTTCGGGTTCGGTGCAACGGCCTTGACGACCCAAATCTTGCGAGTCTTGTGAGGTCGTACGGACCTCCTTGTATAACTCGATATGTCAGCGGGATATACATCAACCTCATGTGCATCTGCAACAAAGGTTGAAAATACATCGGGCACCGACCCCGGGCGTGGCACAGCGGCCTTGGCGACCCAAGTCTTGTGAGCCTGGGGAGGTCGTATGGACCTCATTGAAGAACTCGGCTTGTCCCGCATATCTTCGAATGCCTGTTGGTCGAAACGAACAACCAACATCCTCTGAGTCAAACCCAACTTGTCCATGTCCAATTGCGTCACCAGCTTCTAGTTGGAGGAAAAGCTCTTCCCAATAGAGCGTCATTTTTGTCGACATCGCCAAATCAACACTCGGGATAATGTTGAACGAACTTCTTTTTTATTGATTGAAAAAAAATAGTACAAAAGAACCTCTAATGCATAGAGTCTAAGTACAATAAAAATAAGAATCTGGACAAGTGTGACAGTGGAGATCGAGCACTACAGCGGCTCCTTTACTCCATTGACGATTTGGGACCAAGGAGGGTAACGAGGCTTCAGGGAGCTTGAGTATACGACTCAATAGTTGTCCCTTGCGGTGCTTCTGTCTTCTTCTTCTCTCTCTCTCTCCTTACTCTCTCTCCTCTTTTTTTGTGTAGGAGACACTATTTATAGCCTTAAGAAGGCATGCACGCGTGCATCTTATGTTGTCGTATAGTGGCGCATGTTGCAATAGGCTGCCACGTGGTGATTCGAGATCTGGGGTTGCTGATGCCCATAATACTCGTGACACATGTCATATCCTACTTTATGACGATTTTGATTACACCATGGGAATACGTTCGTCTGGCGCATAGAGACCAATGGGATAGTAGTGGCGCATGGCACTGCTGGCACATGGGAACACTACCTATGTTGGGGATGGCACATGGCTCCGGATCACTTCGGCGCATGGCTTTTGATCACTGCGGCGCATGGCTCTTGATTACTTTGGCGTATGGCTCTTGATCATTGTTGCACATGGTATAGATTTTCTATGCTTCTACAATAACTAGCCAGTGAGTTATCTCAAAAAACAATTTAGTGGTTTTCATGCTCATTCCCTAAAACGAAGGATGGAAATCATATTGTTTTCAGCTTTCTAACTCAGACTGATTGGATCCCTATTGAAATCCTTCTAACAAAAGAACAATATGAGAACATGATTCACCCATTTAGAGATCTCCAAAGCATATAATGTGCATAGATAAATGTCATAGAGCATGAAAGAGACCAAGATAACCGGATATGAATTGTCCATGAAACAGTCTACTGGATGATTATAAGCCATCCCCAAGCCAACTTTGAGAATGTGTCACCTCATTTCCCATTTTCTACACACGCGCACGTGTTCCTATCCATTCCATAAGTTACAAAAAATTAGTGCAGAAACTCATGCTGTGAAGATTAGCAAATACTTTCATCTCAAAAATCAAAACTAAGCTTCTGCCTCTACCTAGAATGTACAAAGTAAGCAGCCACAAGGTGTGGGCATGGATAGCCAAGGGACCTCTTAAACCTAGAAAATGATTCAAAAAATAGCACAGAATGCAAAGCAGATAGTAATCATTATGACTTTATTATGATTATCATCATGGTTACAAGTAACCTATAACTTTTATGATAATTATTATTTACCGTCACCACTGACACATAGAGATCATTGTTTTCTGATATCAAATATAAAGAGAAAAATGGAACCTGAGTAAATCATGATGGTGAAACAATAACCATATTGCTAATGGCAAAAATTAAACCTCATAAATATGAGGTATATTTCAAGAACATGAGAATCATAATGATCGTCGATATGGAGTAATTTTAGACCCGATTGTATGCTCTCTATTCATCATTTATTAATCTTTTACCAAATCATTTACAAAAAATCCAAAATAATGGAAAAGGATATTCTTTGAAGATTTGGCTGGAAAACCAACACTTCTTCTATGTTATTTGGCAAGACCTGAAGTCAAATAATTTATATAATACAAGTATCGTCGAACCTCGTGATTTGTTCTCTACCAGTTTATTTGTTATACTATCCAAACAAAAACCATTCTTCTCGTTTCTTCCTTTTTCATGACATTTTCTCAGGCCAAGATAGTGTAGCATTTATAGAAACAAGGTTCAGAACTTGGTTCCGGTATCAAAGACTCACTATGAGTATCGTCAAGATAGTCAAAGGCTCAAGGCGCACTCGAGATGCAAAGGTCCATAGCGTCCGAGGCACAAGGCGCAGTTAGGACGCGCACCCGAGCGAAGCGAGACACAAATATAAAAAATAATAATAATATACATAGATAAATAAATAAATTTGTAACGTAAGAAATAAAAACAAATAACATATTAAAACCAACAAAAATATGTTAAAACATAACCAAGTGAACTAGCATGGCAACAGTAGCAGTCAACGGTATTAACAATAATTTGTATTATCCCTACCCGGCTTTTAGTAAATTTTAGTTTTTTCAGTTCAAGTGTAACCAACTACTGCGCATGTATTTTCTTGGTTGAGCCATGCAGAAAGGCAGACCAAAGGCGCGCCTTGGTGTGCCTGGAGAAATGCGTCTTACCTAGTGAGGTGTGAGGCGCAACTACTGCGCCTTTCTGCAAGACGCGTCTTTGAATACCATGCGTTTAACATTTTGGATTATTTTGACAGTTTAAGATGAGAGGGTTGGAATCAGTGTTTCAAAAGACAGTGTCACGCAAGACGCTAGTATCATCTGGAGCCTAGGTGTGAGGTGCACAGTACGACATGGCAAGGCATCTGCTTCAAAAAAGTAAGGCAAACATCTCCATATTTTTTTAAATAATATATTTTAAAATACACAAACTCTTATTAAATCTAATCAATTCAGAACACCGTCAAAAAGTGGATTACATAAAATCATACAGATAACTAACACTAAACCGTCGCTAAAACTCAAAAGAAACTACCACGAAGTTCATAGTATTAAAAAAATTCGTAAAACCCTAAAAATTATCATAATACATGTTATCACCTGCATCCAATTAACATATTCACATCCTTTACCATCACTGTCATCCAATACAAAACCTCCTAAATAGAAAGCTAAATTGATTTATTAGATCATTTGTTAGTGTTTCCATCCTTAAGACCTAGTTTGTGACAATATACAAAACATCTTTTCTTAATAAACTTGATGACATCAAAAGTAAGAATAAAAAATCTATTAATTCAAATATAATTATTAGTTAAATTATTATATAAACATTAATATACTAAAAACATATTTACAACAAAAATTAAGAAATAAAATAAGAAAGAAGAACACTAGTTTAATGAACCTCACGCACCTCAAAAGTAGTCGTGAGGGGCACGAGGCATACGCCTAAGGTGTGCCAAGGTACAGGGCCGACCCGGAGGGTTGGATTGTTCTATCCGGAGCTAATTTTGATTGCCCCTTAATCTTTATTGTGAGCAGGTCCGAGGGGGTCATCCGTGACCTCGACCTTTAGTGGGATCATGCTGAACCGAGGGGGTTGCCCTAGAAGAGGGGAGTTGCCCAAGCCCGAAGTCATGTCCGGCTTACCCTAGGGCCGGCCCTGCCTAGGTAAATGAACCTAACCTCAACAGAGGCACAAGGGTGATCCTAGCACCTCAAGGGCTTTTTAGACACTCGTTGGAACGTTTGGTTTCGACACGCTAAGAGTTTAAAAATCTACAAAAAAATAGAAAAAAGGTATCATGTTACGATTAAGACATCATCTTATGTGTTCCTATGTAGTTCAATGTTAATATAATTAAAAATATTAGAAACGTTAACATTTTTGCATTGTTAGCTATGTTTTTATACATAATAAATGTAATAATTGACATCTATCAAAAAATACAACAAAATAATATTGTTGTCATTTGACTTGTCTCTCACATTGGGCCACATTTATATTAGCATGAAATTTCTTATTTACTTGTTTGACTTGTGAAACTTAATAGAAAAAACATTTTATTAATATACTATTACCAAATATGTGTAATTTATTAGCAAGAAGTACTACTTAGTTTATTTGAAACAAAGCATAATTTATTAACAAGAATGCCAAAGTTATTCATAGAGAGCAAATTTCCCAATTTATTAGCAAGAAAGTACAATCTATTGTAAGGAAGGAATTTGGAAGGCCTAAATATTTGCAAGATATGTTTGATTTATTTTAGTTACTTGGTCAATGAAGTTTGTATCCTATAATTTATCTATAAGTCGAATGTAACTTACTCTTTATAATGTAATTCGGCCTGACTAGGACTATTTATAAGCAGACAAGATATCAGGATTTTAGTTCATGATTTCACTGGAACGGACCTGAACCTGTGCCCATTTCATAAGGCTTTTGGTTTAGGACCAGAACCAGAGGGATTAGAAGGTTCATGTTTAGAGCAAGGCCTGAACTAAACCTGGATAAGAGTTACCAGTTCAAGTATGAAACAGACTTTGAACAAAACCAAGATCAACCCTATTATAAGGGAGCTATTGGCTCAACTGTTGAACTGAACAAAACCTGGAACAGGCCCAGTCACCCCATTGTTTTTAAGCACTACTTTACCTATAAAGGACTCTTACTCTTGGTGTTCATCCATTTCATTAATTGACTTACACCTTATGCAAATACTAAGGGATTAACTAAGGAATTGTCATTGAAACCAAAATACAATCATATGAAGAGTAACAACAGGAAGTCATTTAAACTCGAATAGAATCCAAGTCTTACTATGGCTTTTTAAAGTCGAATCCTGACCAAAATAGGGCTAATCATGAGTAGACGAATAATATTTTCAAATGGAGCCATACAGATTTATTGGCTCTATGAGCTACAAGCTAAATCAGTTTTGCGATTTAGTCTACTTCATTTGACCAACTGTTATAAAATCGAGGGTTTCTCAACTAAGATATGGAAACAATAAAGCAGATTATTTTATTCAACAAACATCTGCAGCCTCAACATAGAGATATATAAACTCTTCAACACTTTTAACATAGGAATCTATGTATCTCATTTTTAGCTAAAATGTCCGGGATCATGAGTCGGGTTTCAAAACGTGACCAACCCGAATCATAGAATCTCACAGGACCCACATACTCCATTTGCATCAATCAATAATGGATTCTTTTACTTGTTACATAAAGGTCAATATGGAACATGTTGATTATATATGTGTTCATTTTTGTTTGCAGGGTTGGACAATATAATATAATTGGCATTACATTTTAAATTTAATTCAGGTATTTGGTTAGACAAGACAATGTAATGCAATTGTTTGCAGGGTTGGACAAGTCTACTAGGAAGCACTGACACTCCAAAAATTAGTGCCATTCTCGTGTCCACATCGTCGATTCGTGTCCGTTCTCGTGCAACATAGTGGATGCAAAATAGACGTAATTTATAGGGGAAAAGGGGACAAATTCATGGCAAATGAACGTACTTTTAGGTTCTTAGGACCATCAGCTAGCCAACGCTGACAAATCGCCTCCACATCCGAAATTAACCTAAACGAAACATCATTAACCAGTCAAATCCCTCAAACGTAAGAGGAAAAAATTGTAAATAGAAAGAGGAAAGAAGTCACCTTTCCCACGAAGATGCGACAGTGAAATCATCGAAGCATTCGAGCTGCAAAAAAAAAACACTCAATTGAAATTGGCATCGATTCGACATTCCGTATGCTCAACATGGCGAGAAAGCTAGGTCGGATCATGATCGAGACCTACTCTTCGTTCTGCTCGTCCTCTTCCATGTCCATCTTTCCTGTCAAATTAGTGGAAGACGTCGATCATGGTGGAGTTAGAGATCGAAAGGTTCAAGAAAGAAGGAGGAGAAGAGAATCATGAGAGTTGTTGGATCGGAAGAAAGAACCTCCCCATGGTCATCAATGTAGTCTAGGTTAAAAAAATATACACAAAATATATAATATTATATAAGTGATGCTATTATAATTTTAATTTAATTTAAAATTTTGCTATGTTATCTACCACATTAGGAATAGTTTGAAAAATATAATAGCATTATTCATAATATTATATAATTCAAATCTTTAATTGATTTTTCATCAAAAATTAAATCTTTGATTGATTTAGAGAGAGATTACCTACCTAATAATTAGTGCACAAAAATGGTAAGAAGAAGCAATTTTATGTCAAGAAAATATTCTTGACATGTCCCCTCTCTCCTCCTCCATCCCTATATATACATATCTTATTTCTGTATACCAATTGCCATCCCACCTTTCTTTTACCATAGATTTTTCTCTATCGCGAGCAATGATGGTGGCTAAGAAACAGACAAGGGGCCGACAGATAATAGAAATCAAGCGCCTCACCAACGAAAAGGCTCGTGACGTATGCTTCTCTAAGCGTCGTGCAGGAGTTTTTAAGAAGGCTTGCGAGCTCTCCATCCTTTCCGGCAGCGAGGTCAGCATCGTCGTCTTCTCTCCTGGAGGCAAGGCCTTCTCCTTCGGCCATCCGTCTGTTGATTCGGTTGTAGGCCGTCTTTTGCCCGACAACAATGAATCTCTCTCTTTCGCCGGTAATAGCAGTGGCAATCGCGACAGTCGAAGTATTGTTTCAACACGAGAAGGTAATATTAATATTACAATTACAACTACAACTCCATTACAATAAATCTCTCTTTTGGATAGTCGGTTGTTAGTTCGTCGCCAAGCCGACGTTAGTGTCATCCATCGCTGGTTTGACAATAAGTCGTCGCCAATTTGTTCGTTGTCAGGTAGTCAGAAAGTCATCGAAGGTTCGATGTAGAAAAAAGATAGTAACTGACCATTATCGACGCCTATGAGTAATATGTCATATTTCAATCGTCAATACGTCGCTAATTGTCTTTAGCAGCAGTTTGAAGAGTCACTAAACCCCTTTATTTTTTTTTGTAGTGATTGTAGAAGATCTCAGCCGAATGTGGACGAAGCTACAAGCACTGACGGAGGCAGCAAAGAAGCGTAGAGACGACCTCAAGAAGGAACTGAAGGAGAAGCAAGAGATGGATCCCTTCTGGTGGAATGCTGATATTTGGGATATGGGGTTGGAGGAGATGATGGAGTTTGAGAGGATGCTCAAGGGTTTGAAGTGCAAGATGGCGGAGCAGAGGAGGACCGAGCAGTTACTCACTGAGTCATACATCCAAAAGCCATTTTCGGATGTGGTTGGTAATGCTTTCGGTAATGTTGATGGTGGTGGTGTTGTTGCTGCTAATGCCCCTTTTCCTGTTGAGAACAATGATAATGGTGATGATGATGTCCAACTTGCGCCTCTCCCCTACTCCTTTTGTTCTTTGGACTTTGATTAAATTATCACAATGAATAATATGTAATAATTATTACTGTCAACGTGTCATTACTTAAACAAATATATAAATGTTCTATGTTCTCAATATAAATCATATGGTGCTCTCCTTGGTTTCTAAAAGAACAGAAATTTTGTTGTACCAAATTTTTTTAAATAAATTATCAAAAAAAATATTTTTTAAAAATAAGTAACGAAAGCTTTTGCCATTAGGATGGCAAAAAAGCAACAAATCATATTTTAAAATCAGGTTGGCATATTTTTGCCAACCTAGTTGTCAAAAATTGAACAACTACGGGTGGCTGGCATTGGATGGATGACGTGGCGTTTATGATGGCATATTTTCGTCAACGAAGTTGGCAAAATTTTGGACTATCTGAGTTTTATGGCCATTTGTATTTATATTTATTTGAAAAAAATTATTGTTTATACATATATTTATAAAACATTTATTGTACAAACTTTTTTAAGTCCAAGTATGACATGTACAAATATTTTAAGATCAAACAAATATGTTCACCTTTGAATAACTAAAATATAAGTTAAATGTTTAAATAACTAACAAATAAGTTAAACATATAAATATTTTAATAACTACCATATAAGTTAAATGTTTGAATAAGTTCCATAATTTTTTTTATTGTATATACATGTATTTGTAAGATATTTATTGTAGAAATATTTTAAGGCCAAATATGACTGGTACAAATATTTGAAGGAGAAACAAATATTATTGTATTTGAATATCTACCGTATAAGTTAAATGTTTGAATAACTACCATATAAGTTAAACATATAATAACTACCACAAACTCTAATGTTTTAATAACTAACATTAATTATCATAATATTTTGAATAAATAGTAGTTTCCATATTAGCTATCGTTAAATTTATGTAATTATTTTTCACATGGAATTCTCATTGTAATTAGATACTGCATATAGTAGATTGTCTATAAGTATATACTAAAAATACATTGATATTGTAATACTTTTATATTAATTATATTAGAGTAAATTTAGAATATATTATTATATTTTGAGAAAAAAGAGAGAGAAACCAGAAAAAAAATCTTAAAGAAAAAAAAAAAAATATATATATATATATATATTTTATGTTCACGTAAAGCACGTATAAAAAAAATATTATTATTATTAAAAAATAGATAAAATTTAAATTATATTAAAATATTTTAAATATATTTTAATATATTTTAATTTTAATTTGTTATAAATATGTTTTTGATTATGTGTTGAATTAGATAATACCATATAGTTTTAAATTTTAAATATATTTTATCATTTGTTATATGTTCTGAATTTTTAATTTTTTTCTCAACACGAGAAAAAAAGCACACACGATAGTTATTTTTTTATAATAATAATTGATGATATACATATGGCCTAGACAGCTTATTCTTGAGCCGTTTCTAAACCGTATTATATATATATATATATATATATCAAAATTCCCCTATTATGCATTTTCGTGTTTACAATCGTTGGATCTTGTTTACAAATTAATGGTTAAGATTAGATAACTTAAACACGATTGATAACATAGAAATACTTGAGGATACAAAAAATTGAAGATGTGGATCCCTATATATAGATGTGGATCCCTATATACAAAAAATGCTTGAGAATACAAAAAATGATTGGTAACATAGAAATGCTCGATGTCGAAAAAAGATAGTGACTGACCATTTACCGACGCCTATGAGTAATATGTCATATTTCAATCGTCAAGACGTCGCTAATTGTGTTTAGCGGCAGTTTGAAGAGTCGTTAAACCCCTTTTTTTTCTAGTGATTGTAGAAGATCTCAGCCGAATGTGGACGGAGCTACAAGCACTGACGATGGCAGCAAAGAAGCGTAGGGACGACCTCAAGAAGGAACTAAAGGAGAAGCAAGAGATGGATCCCTTCTGGTGGAATGCTGATATTTGGGATATGGGATTGGAGGAGATGATGGAGTTTGAGAGGATGCTCAAGGGATTAAAGTGCAAGATAGCGGAGCAGAGGAGGACCGAGCAGTAACTCATTGAGTCATACATCCAAAAGCCATTTTCGGATATGGTTGGTAATGCTTTCGGTAATGTCGATGGTGGTGCTGTTGCTGCTAATGCCCTTTTTCCTGTTGAGAACGATGATAATGGTGATGAGGATGTCCAACTTGCGCCTCTCCCTACTCCTTTCGTTGGTTTGGACTTCGATTAAATTAGCACAATGAATGATATGTAATAATTATTACTGTCAATGTGTCATTACTTAACAAATATATAAATGCTCTATGTTCTTAATATAAATCATATGGTGCTCTCCTTGGTTTCTAAAAAATAGAAAATTTGTTGTACCAAATTATTTTAAATAAATTATCAAAAAATTTATTTTAAAAAAATTAAGTAACGAAAGCTTTCACCATCTAGGATGGCAAAAAAGCAACAAATCATATTTTAAAATCATGTTGGCATATTTTCGCCAACCTAGTTGGCAAAAATTAAGCAACTATGGGTGGCTGGCGTTTGATGGCTGACATGGCGTTTAGGATATCATATTTTCATCAACAAAGTTGGCAAAAATTTGGACTAACTGAGTTAGCAAAAATTGGGCAACTCTGGTTCGGTTGGGTGCAGTTCAGTTGGGTGGTTGATGGTTTAATAATGTGTGTGAGAAAGAGATTTAATATGGTTTAACCGCGGTTTAAGAGGGTGGTTGGTTTAATAGGGTAGGTGAGAGGGTGGTTGGTTTAATAGGGCGGGTGAGGGGGAGATTTAATGTGGTTGGTGTGTGGGTTGTATAAGGAGGAAGGAGGAAGTAGTGAACCCACACTACCAGAATAGCGCCAGCGACCCTCCTGTTCATATAGATAAGTCATCCTCACTTAGCGGCAATCCACGTGCGAGTCATTATATCGCATCATGTAAACTAAAATAACGAACAATCATGTGTATAACATACTTATGCATAATGGGATACTTGATCATCCAATGCAACACATCTGAGTAACTCATATAACTCGTGCACCCGAACATGGTCTCGTTTACGACACTTGTGTTTGCTTATTCAATTGCCCCTAGATTTCATATATATATATACCATCGTGCTTGATTTAACTTGGTTTGCCTTAGACATGGAAGGATGAATGGTAAGTTGGTAAGTCTCGCCGTATTTCTTATATCCCACGGCGCACTGCCACACGAGTTAGGCTTTTCATTATTTCCATGAAAGTGATACTAAGGCAAGATTAGAAAGATAACTTAATAGATTATGCATGGAACCTATATAACGTATTTGGATTTGTCGAGCGGGCGAGAAGCCTTCCTACCAGTGCATTCATGTACTGATAACCCACCAAATTGCTTGCAGGGTGCGGGAGAACCTCGTTCGGTACGGATGCCTCCTTCGTGCGTGCTAAGGCGTGGAGTTCACTCTGGAGTCTTGGAGCATTGCGTCCGAAACTGAAGCATATATACAAGACATAATGTTAAAATATTGCCTATGTATCATTTTACAAATATAGCCACTTGGCATGCTTTTTACTGTTTCAGAGAGAGTGAGGCTTGAGCGACTTGTAATCTCGGCCTAGCACCACCTGTAACACTTGTTCTATATCAATATAGAGCTTGTTTTATTTTTTTACTTGTGTTATTCAATGCTTTCGCTATTGATGATCTGTGAACTTGTTACCAATCGCCTATGCGTTTATTATTCTGCTGCACTCGGACAATCTGTGCGACTCTGTGGCTTAGACCTCTTACCGTCTGTTTGGATCATGATTTTGCATGGGCACAACTTACGCTCGTATGACATCACGCCCAGATGGGTCAAGCGATCGTCCTACGGGAGCGCTGGCTCGGTGATTTGTGCCTAGTGGGGACGGCCGATTGCCTGCGGAAGATCGGGACGTGACAGAATAGGTCTCATATTTTAATCTATTTTAATTATAAATAAAATAACCTAAAATACTATTTTAATCCCATTGTAATTTAATTTTAAGGTTAACACTAAATTTTGGGCTACCTAATATTAAGTTTATAAATTCGGGATCCATGGCACGCAAATTAAGGTATTCTGTTGACGAAAAAGTCAACCGACACAAAAACAAGATTGAGGATAAAATCTTATAGATTTTAGTGCTACAATTACGCTGGAATCGACGATTTCATCTCAAATAAATAAAAAGTTATGGGCAATATAGAAAATAGATGGTAATTTTGTTGGTTTACTAGTAAATCCTATGTTCAACAAATTAAACATGAATGATAAACTACTCTAGTAAATTCTAGAAATTGTAAATTCTGGAAAAAATATATGTTGTAGATTATCGTGTCAGTTTACAACTAGCACTCTAAGAATTTTACAGAATTCTAGGTTAAGAATTAATTAAAATAATTTGTACATCTAAAAAGTTTACCACGATATGGTTCCAACGCCAGAAACATGAACGCGTTTGGAATCCAGAGCTAGAAGTAATGGCTTCATGAAGTTTGAGAATTGTCATACCCCTGTACCAGAAAACGGAGACGGACATGGCCAGCTACCCCGTACAAGGTACTATACGTCGTACGACAATCACGGCTGTAACTAAAAAAGAGGGTACATGCTACAATCAAGTCTTCTAAGGTCAAAAACTTCTATGTCTCAATCATTCAAATAAGAATCAATAATATAGAACATTACAGAATAAGCAGTAAGGCGTCCCAAATGCCATATCAGAATATTCTTTAGAGATCTGGTGATACATAATGATGTGCCAGATGCAAGATCAAGGTATACATGATAGTTAGTCGGCTGCAGTCTGAATATATACAGTCATGTAAGGAACTAGTGTCCAAATTCATCGGCTAACAGGTGTCGGTTGGCTAAACGCCCAAATAAATATAGTTTACAAAAGACGAGCAGTGAATAAAGGAATCCACTCGTTATCCTAGGCGGCCATGTTCCTGGTACGCACCATGAGTCGGGAAAAAGTTCGCTAGATTCTCGAGTGTTGGCTCAAAACCTGGCCATGCAAAACCAGTGGGGTTAGAACCCAAATAACAAGTACCACAAATGAAGCACGAAAAGAAGAATAAAACCCAAAGCAAAAAATATAATATATAATAGTTCTGCGTCGTAGCGTAGGTCCATGGCATATTTTAGCACAAAGGCCCAACCCTACAACCAAACAAGGACAAGGGTTGGATCCATCACACTATGATAGTCCATTTCCCTAGGCTACTAACAGAATAATAGAATCAAAACCAAGTCCAATTGATAAAATTGGCCAATCACTTGTACGAATTTCTATTTGTGGAGTTTGAGATTCTCCGAATAATGCTTAATAGGTATCCTCAGATTATGTCATTGTCGAACATGAGCTAACCTAGTCAAATAGATGAATATACAGATACTTCACGAATTGTACCAGTTTGCCATAGGGCTACTGCGCTAAAAACACGGTAATAGCAGTTCCAATATTTCTATAGTGAAATAGTGGCTCGACATATTTATAATAGGTCAGATACTGTACTCTACTAAGACAAATGATTATAGTATTTGTGGTGGCTAGCCCACAGCGTACTTAGATTTGAATCTTTGTGGGAAGGTTCATTGGCATAATCTGGGATACCGTTTCCTCCCCATGTTACTACCACTTTTAGTTGCTTAATTAACCCTATATTGTGTTCAAAAATCTTAAGGCATGGCTACATGAGAATTTCTCTTAAAATGTCGTACAAAGAACGGGCACGCTAGATACGAATCCATGGAATTTTAATCTGGATTCACCCGAGCGTGTATATAAATATTTAATAAATTAATATCCTAGCTACGCTTTGGTATTTAACTCGCATATCATGTCCGTGCTGGGGAAAATAGTATATTTATAGTATCACGCATTCAAGAATTTTGAGGCATTCTTGATGCACATCCCAAATATAATCACTTTAAAACGTAACACGATATGTTGTACCTCAGCACACATTAGATCAGGAACTTTATCAGGCAATAATCGTATCAGCACAGATACAAATTCGAGTCCAACTACCAATTATCATTGGGTCACATGAATCTTGATTATATTATAACATGAAGCTTATGTCAGCACATAGTCGGTTAGTCACTATTCACTTAATCTGGTTCACCAAAAAAATCTCAAGTCCAATACATATTTATGCTATATATGAAGCCAATCTTAGCACATGGTCATGTCTAGCATGAGGTCTGGTTAATAAGTATATTCTTCCTTAGATTCATAACACAAGCAATACAATGATCAACCATATAGAGGATGATAAGAAAAATTCCAAATAGGATAAGTGAACACATAATAAAAGCACTATGTATACGCATGTGGTCACTAAGGATAATATACTTATGTAATTATATGTATGAAGGCCAGGCGCATGAACCAATCAAGCGCATGCTCAGGGTGCATCATAAATTCTGGGACTTATAAAGTGTGCGAGCTACAAAAGAGGTGGCGTACAAACTCACAGAACAAGGTTGGAGCACAAACTCACAGAAACATGGTTGGCGTACAAACTCACAGAAACAAGGTTGGTGCACTTTTGTAAGAAAGTGTGCGAGCTACAAAGGGGTGGCACACTTTATCAAGTTAACCAACACGGCACACTTGACAAAAGTATACAGGCAAGAATATGGCGTGCTTTCTAAGAAAGTGTGCGAGCAAGCTAGCTAAAAGACAAAACATATAATCCGAGGTCAAAGCTTGATAGTCGAGAAACTCGTCATTCGAGGAGCACACAAATCAATAACATAGAAATCGAGAAATAACCAAAGCTTCATCCCTAAGCAAATGAAGAGGGAAGAAAGTGCGCAAGCAGACCAAAATAAGAAAGAGCACCGGCTGACGAAACATAGGAAAAGTGCGCCAGATTGCCAAACACAAAGAGAGTGCGCTGACTGACTGTGGCATACTTTCTTTTAGTTTTTCAGGGAGAACTTTGATTGAATATGCACCAACGTGCGCCAACTGAGTTTTTCTCTCGAAGGTGCACCACTGACTAAAGGAGTGTGACTGACGCACTTTTGTTAGGAGACCAAGTGCAGTATGATTAGTACGCACGAAGAATTGGGACATCACACCAATGTGCCCAAAGTAAAAGATACATATTTCTACGCCAAAGGGGTCATCTTGCATACTCTTCATAGAATACTGTTCTTCTTCTTTAGTCAGTCATTTTGGTATATGTATTGTATTAAGTTTCAGCACTAAACTTACATGGACTCGAAATCAAGCACGATCAAAAGTAAAGTTACATAAAATATGGTGCTCTACACTATGAGCTAATTAGTTTTGTAAAACATAAAGTTTTTAAGAGATTAAACCCCAGTAAACAAAAGTGAACCCATAGCCCCAAACTCAGGTCCATGCAATTCTAACCAAGAAAAATCAAGAACAACAAGTATTAAAGATGAAGGGGTGCTCGGTCCCAACAATATGAGCTAGAAATTAACAAGAAATATTAATAACTAAGGGCATACATAAATCCAGGGTTCTTCTTCTTGTGCAAGATGTACTTGTATACGGAGGGAGAGAGAAAACCTAAGGGAAAGAAATGGAAAGGAAAAATAATTAGCACAGAGAGAGAGAGAGAGAGAGAGAGAGAGAGAGAAATGAGAATATATAGGTTTAGGTTTGAGATGTGGACCATTGGATCACTCAAACCTATCCAAGTCACACGCCTCCAACCCAACCAAACCCACTCTCTCCACAACTTCCGAGTCCAGTCTAAATAATGGCCGGGCTAGAAACTAATATGCGCCAAAGTACGCTAAGGACAATATGCACCAAAGTGCACAAGAAAAAGGGGGATGACAAGAACCCTAGAAACCCCTATCTACAAATTCTTTCTCTTTCTCCTCATTAAATAGATCTGTATAAATATATGATAGGTGTCAGTATAGTTAGTATTGGTACCCATGGTGGGAGAGTAGAGAGTATTAATGGTGATATCAGGAGTTGGTATCAGTGTCATCATACATATTCTAGAAAGTCATAAATTTATATAGTTGAGTAATTTATGTATCAATTAGGTATAATAAAATTTGTGTTTGAATATCGATGGAGCATGATATACTATTTGGTGCTTTGTTGTGTCGTGAGGAAGAGAAGTTATATTCAGGAGAGATACTAGTAAGTGTGTCATGATAGAGTAGTACCCATAAGTATATAGGTGAGTATGATAGTGATAGAATATATTATGCCAGTAATAAGACTTGTGCTATGTGTCTAGTGTTGGGGTATCATCTAGTATTTTGGAGTATTAAAGTGTTTGTAGAGATGTGTGAGGAAAGCAAGAGTGGTAAAGTAGTACCAGTTTTATGAGTATTATTATGTAGGGGTATAGTATCAGAGGTACGAATAGTGTACCAGTGGGGCAGGTTGATGTTAAGCAGCTAGCAGAGAATATTAAATGCATGAGTCAAGGACAATTATGGAGTTAGTAAGTATGATGGGTATATCATCTAGTACTTGAGGATGTTGATATCTTAGAGAGTGAGATATGGTGAAAATAAAGTATAGTGACTGTAATTGTGTTTAAAATGCACAGTGGGTGATGAATGAAAGTATGATGGTGAAGTAAAATACCAGCGCGGGAGTTTCATGAATATCAGAAAGTAGGGGTCTGGGTATTAGAAATACCAATGGTGTATCATGGGTTGAGAAGTATCAAGATTGGTCATGGAATATATGTTAGTGTACCCCTGATTAGTGTATTAGTTTGTAGGTTCAGGTATAAAAGATATGGGAGGATATATATATATATATATGGAATTATGCGTCTGCCTATGAGGGTGAAGTAAAATATGTGTATTATAGAAGTTGGTAACCAGTGCATTAGGTGCATGTAATCAGGAGCTCTAGTGAGGTGATAGGGTGAGCTAGCTGGTAGGCTGGTGTCAAGAGTGGTGGTAGTATGCGATGAGCTATTATGAGTGCTAAGAAGTTAGTGTCCTAGAACATTAAGTACATATGTTGTGTATAGTTAGGAAGCTAGTGTTTCTATATCAAGAATGCATAGTCGCCAGGGTATATCAGGGATTGTTGAATAATGTGCTAGTATCAGTAAATATCTTGTGTGATAATATTAGATGGGTAATCAGTCAATATAGATGAAGGATGGTGATGAGTAAGAGTACAAGTGTTCCTGGCAGTGAGTAAGAAGGGTAACCTATATAGAAGTCAGTTAGTAGGCATTGTATCTTGCTAGTGTTTTGGGGGTGAAGAAGTAGTATGTATCAAGAAATAGTATGATGGATATAAGAATATCAGTGAGATATCTTGATGTCGTAATGGCTAGGAGGTGTTTGTGTATGTATTATTATACTAAATATTGATGAGAACTCTAGAGTGATTAATAGGTGTTAGAGTATGAGTTTATATCAAGTATCAGGATAGGAAGAGTACCCTAGTGGCAAGATTAAGAGTACCTCAAATATTATGGAGGTTTATGTACAAATTTTTTTAGTGGATAGTGTACTAAGTATAGAGGGGAGACATGAGTAACCTAGTATGAGAATACCGTCTAAGTGCCAAATAAGAACCAGTGCCTTGTATAGTTGGTATCAAGACTTGGGTAGGCATCCTATTGAGAGTATTCTAGATCGGTAAGGGTGTACCAATATGGTACAAGTGTTCATTTGCAAGAAGGATGGTTAAGCAGTTTAGGTGATTGTAAGAATTGAGACAGATAAAGAAAGATAGTATCCTAGAAGTATAGTATAGTATTATGGGTAGTGTATGCTAGTGAGATAAGTATGCCCATGGCTTAGAACCATAGTATACCGGTATTATTGGATGTAGTAACCCAGGATGTTAAATAATTTACCTAAGGTATAGTTAGCAAGTGACCCTGATTGAGATTGCAATTCATGATAGTTAGAGATTATATCCATGAATGGTTGTTTCTTCAGTAGAATTACAGGATTATGTGTTATATGGTAGGACTGTCTTGGATTATGATTGTTGGGGGTTAGACCGAAGTAAAATATTTAAGAATAGGTGATGACTGGCCCAAGATAGAGGAGTGAGAGTTTTAATTTTGAGGACAAAATTCTGCTAAGGGGGGTAGACTTGTCACTACCGCTTTTTCGGAGAAGGATATTTTTGTCTTTTTCTATATTGATAATATTGTAATATTGGTATTTTAAAAATTATTATATTGAATGGTATTTCATAATTATTTATTTATGGTGCATGTTATATTTATTTATTGTAATATTTATTTATTATTAGCATGTTACATTATATTTTGGACTTGTGTTAGTAGACCTAACTAGACTAGACTTGACTCTTGAACCAAAAAATTATTAGTTTAGACTTGAGCCTAATTATTTAGCCATATCGTTAAGTTAAGAGATTTATTTAGTCTAACCATTAAGAGTAGAAGCTTCCTTCCTTAATCTTTTTCTTCATGACAAGCCCATAGGGATAAATTAGACATAATATATTGCTTGGAGGCCAAGTAGGGGTCGGCCACTACTAGAGGGGAGGTTTTTCTCTCCTCTCCTCTCCTCTTCTCTCATTTTATTCCATTTAGATCTAGAATTTGTTCATCCCCAAATTCCTTCTTTCCTCCACCAAACCTACACCAAATCTCTACCAAATCTCATCCTAATTCACCTTTACTTCACTATTGGAGACTCTAGGAGCAAGAAGAAGGCAATGATCTACAATTTGAAGGAATTTGCACAAGTTGAGGCTACTTGGTGTCCATTGGAGACTTTCATTGAAAATCCATCTCCCAATAGGTATAATTTAGTTTTTTCTTTCTAATTGGACTCTAAATATGTAGTTTAATTATTAGAAACCCACCTATAGACTAGGGATACTTATAGGAAGAAGATTTGACTACTAGGGACCCCTATTTTGGAAGTTGTAGTGTGTTTTGTGTCCATTTTAGAAAAAAATCGATATTAGCACACCAAGTGTTTGTCAATAGGTTAGGTTATTGTTTTGTTATTTATTTTGTATTGTGATTCTAGTGTTGTATCCATAATTGAATACGTGTAGGCCGTGTCATGACAATTTGATGACACGAGTTAATTTTGAGGTTTTTCCTTCGACACGGGGTCTACACATGCCATATTTTGACACGGACCCATAGTTGTGTAGCTAGCACTTTATATTGCTTAGAAATATAATTCTAGACTAGCTCATATCATTGTGGTACATTTAGTGATGTCTCAGGGTTGTATCGCAAGCGTATCATAGAATGAGTATGATACGGGTCCAATGCACTCCACGTGTTTGATGAATTATTCTATGCTCTAATTAGTATTATAAATAGCTATATTAGGATTGATTATATATATATATATATATATATATATATATTTTAGCTATAATTAAACTAGGTCTATAGATGTGTTTTGGGTGTGTTCATGATGAGGAAGGGGTCTGTTTTGAGTGGTCGGACTGTTTGTGGTGTTGTATACTGATATTGGACTGATGGGGGAGTTCAATGATAGGTGTGTGTATTGGTTATATATAGATATATATATGTAGTAGGTTGATGTGTGCAGTTTTGCAAGTGTGAGATAGAAAAGAGGGGGGGTTCCTATGAACTTGGTTTTTAGTTTGGACTGTGCACCACTATGCACAATCGGGTACATGGGGTTTGACAACAACAAATGAGAGGGGAAGGCATGTGCGATGGTAGAAATGGCAACAGAGATGTAAGGACCTGTCAAGAAGTGATATAAGTTAGCAGTTAGTTTAATAGAGGGCTGTCATCAGTGAGCATGTATATTAGTTGTATTAGTAGTGAGTAGATGCATAAATGTTAGATGCTTGGTTAGATGTTAGGGGTTGAATGTTAGATGTTCATTGATTGTTAGTAATGATACATATTAGATTGTTAGTTGTAATATATTAAAGTGTACTTGGGGTGTGGATTGTGATCAAGAGGGGGCTCAGATTTGGGGGTGTTGGGTTCTGCAGTGCAGGGAGCACAGTTAGCTTGTGCATAGCCACTGTACACTGTATGCACATATGTGTGGATCTGCCTTGCAGCAGTGGGTAAGTTGGGGGTTAGCTGATGAGTAGGTTGTTGATAATTAGTTAAGGGTTGGTTGTTGAGTATCCATTAATTGATTGATAGTTAATGTTAGTGTTAGTTGTATGATAAGTTAGAAATATATGTTAGTTAATAGGTTGTTAGTAACTATTGACAGTTAGTTGATGTATGCAAACTGTTGGTTAGTTAGTGGTATGTTAGTGTTTAGTTATTAGTTTAGTAAGTTATAGTTGTCTGATTAGTTAATTGTTTAGCTTAGTATTAGTGACTGTTAGTTGTGTTAGGAAGTTAAAATTTATTAGTTGTATGATAGTGTAAGTTGATATAGTATATGATTGTTAGCAGTGTTATTTGTAAGTTAGCAGTGATATATTAGTTTAAATGTTAAGTTAGATACTTGTGATTAGTATATTAGATTAGTGTTAGTAGGTTTGACATGTTAGTAAATTGTTAATGTTACAAGTTAAGGATTGTAGTAGTTGTTATGAGTTGTGTAAAGTTTGTTGTTAGCATGTTATCTAGTTAGTAGTTAAATATAAGATTAGTGGATATGATAGATATATGTGAGTTAGCTAATACACTATATGTTAGTGTATATAGATACTAGCTAGTATAACTATTAGTGCGGGTAAGTTGGTTCTAGGTTACCTTGAGCAATCCCAAGGTAAGTGAGATGAGATATCATGGAGTATTGGTATCTCATACCAATGGGTAGGTAATTGTCTTGTTGGCTCAAAGACAAGTATTATATCTTGCTAGTATAGTATTAATTATACTAATAGGTACTTATATTAGAGTATCTTGAGTATCTTGATATACATTATCGTATCGATACTCGGGTATCCTAATATAGCTAATATAGTCTAGTTAAATAGTGTTTGGACCTAATAACCTAGAGATTGACTCGTACAACCTAGAAATAGTTGGTTTAAACAAATTTGACTAGTTTGACTTAGAGTTGACCTAGTTTGACTATTTTGACCTTGAAACTGACTAGTTTAACTTGCTATAATTTTAAAACCTTGTATTTGATATAATATTCCATATATAGGTTGTGAGAGACCAGTTCAGATACTATTTGGCATTCATTGCTCTGGACCATAGGCGAGTACAAATCTCTGTTAGTTTTTATTTTATGATATATTTTATATCACTTGTTCTAAAATTGTTTACTTGATTCCGACACAATGGCTACATGGACTGGTACTAAATGGATCCTGTCATAGAATGTTATTCCCTACCATATTCAGTGGGTACTCCTTCACATGTATTTTATCGTATGTATCGCATATTAATTATCGTGTACTTCGTGTTCATACACTGCTCGTGTTCAGTGTGCTCATATTCATGTATACATAATGCTCATGTTTAGTGTGCCCATATTCGTGTTCGTAACATGTCGTAATTGGATCCATGTGTATTGGTTGGGGATGGGGGAGTAGAATTTGGTTATGTGATCAAGCCCAATGTATTCGTGTACATATGGATTACATATGACACGTGTAATTGAGTTACCATATTGTATTCATGTTCAACTCAAATTGATCACATAATAAACTTGTACTCTATGGCACATTAGCTAGTATATCTACAGTCATCACTTGCATCTATTCATATTGTTTGTTCTTTACTTTTCAGTACATTACCCGTTCACTCCAGTTCATTGTCATTTCCTATTGCTAGTTATCTTGTATTCTTTTCTATTATTTTTTATATATGCTCTATTATGTTGGAACTACTTTCAAAGGTATGTACTTCGCTCATTTCATGATTGGATAATATTTTTCAGTAATTATTTTGCTCTCCATTTCGGGATTTCAGAGTGATGCTATAGACATAACTGCTCTTACCCTGTGGACTTGAGGTGACTATTGTAGAGATTAGTTAGTGTTCATTTTTTATACCTTGTCCAGTTTCCTTCTTGCCTATAATGTTATTAATTATCCTCCTTGTTCGTTCTTCTTTTAGATTATTATAATTGAGTACATGGTAGTACTGGTTGTACTAGTATGATAGATAGATAATGATAATCTAGATAGTATTCTACCGTCGATGTTGCGATATAGGCTGGACGTACCCACATACTCGTACCCCGATCATGCGGGTGCAGGTCGTGATACATTTTTGTGGTGGCCCATGTAGGCCAGGCTTCGCAAGTTGTGCGATATTGTAGTAGTGCGATGACATAGTTGTACTGCTACGATTCTGAGATATGATATATGATACAGGATACTAGGATGATGATACTCACTCACAAATTTAGGATATCTTGAGAGATTGTTGGGACGATCCTTGAGAATCTTATTATAATTCCAATTCAAATCTCTTTCTCTTATTTTCGTTTACTCTCACTTGTTGTTATTGAATTTGATTCTTGATGGTCAGTTGTTGAATTTAATTCTTGGTGTTCGTTGTTGAGTTTAATTTCATATCAAGATAAATTTTTATGGACTAAATTACGGTATCTTCTGATAACATATACTGATGAGGATAGAGAGAACGGTAAAACGTCTGCTTTGGCTATGAAGCCTAGAGTTTATCGCAGCCATATTAGCTGGCGTGGCAGGACGTAGGGACCCGACTTCGGATGTACATATCTTAGTTATGAAATTTATAATTTCTTGCAGCTATACTAGTCGGCACAGTGAGGATTCTAAATGACATGATTATGGAGGTGCATACCTTAGTTATAGAATCTATCGTTTATCGCAGCTATGCTTACTAGCACGGCGAGGATTTTGTGTATCATGATTTTGGACAGACGCATATGGTTATCAGATTGTATAAAAAATTGGATCTTAAAGTATTATCTCAATAATTTTCCACTCCTGTTATTATAGAATTTTGTTCCATCATTCTTTAGCTTAGCAGTAGAGATACCTTCAGTTCCTTTCCTTATAGAGCTTCATTTATAGGGGTTCTTGATAGTGTAATAGTTTGGTGACCTGTAATTAGGTATGTGTCTTTGAGTATCAGTGTTGATTGTTGGGAGTGTAGCTTGTGAGTCTAGGAGTGGTCCCTGGTTGGGTAGGTGAGCTATAGGCATCCGTTAGAGATAACTCATAGTACAGTACCTTTGTAGCAATAGTTCTATGGTAGGTGTTAGTATAGTTAGTATTGGTACCCATGGTGGGAGAGTAGAGAGTATCAATAGTGATTCCAGGAGTTGGTACCAGTGTCAACATGCATGTTCTAGAAAGTCATAAATTCATATAGTTGAGTAATCCATGTATCAATTAGGTATCATAAAATTTGTGTTTGAATATCGATGGAGCATGATATACTATTTGGTGATTGGTTGTGTCGTGAGGAAGATAAGGTTTATTCAGGAGAGATACTAGTGAGTGTGTCAGGATAGAGTAGTACCCATAAGTATATAGGTGAGTGTGATATAATATATTGTGCCAGTAATAAGACTTGTGTTATGTGTCTAGTATTGGGGTATCATCTAGTATTTAGGAGTATTAAAGTATTAGTAGAGATGTATGAGGAAAGCCAGAGTGGTGAAGTAGTATCAGTTTCATGAGTATTACGTAGTAGGGGTTTAATATCAGAGGTACAAATAGTGTGCCAATGGGGCAGGTTGATGTTAAGCAGGTTACAAAGAATATTAAGTGCATGAGTCAAGACAATTATGGAGTTAGTAAGTATGATGGGTATATCATCTAGTACTTGAGGATGTTGATATGTTAGAGAGTGAGATGTGGTAGAAAATAAAAGTATAGTGACTAGAATTATATGCACAACACACAATGGGTGATGAATGAATGTATGGTCAGGAAGTGAAATACCAGTCTGGGAGTTTCATGAATATCAAAAAGTGGGGGTCTGGATATTAGAAAATACCAATGGTGTTTCATGGGTTGAGAAGTATCAAGATTGGTCATGGAATATACGTTAGTACCCATGATTAGTGTATCACAGTCTGTAGGTTCAGGTATGAAAGATATGGAAGGATATATATATATATATATATATATATATATATATATATATATATATGGAATTATGTGTCTGCCTATGAGGGTGAAGTGAAACATGTGTATTATAAAAGTTGGTAACCAGTGCATTAGGTGCATGTAATCAGGAGCTCTAATGAGGTGATAGGGTGAGCTAGCGAGTAGGCTGCTGTTAAGAGTGGTGGTAGTATGCGATGAGCTGTTGTGAATGATAAGAAGTTATTATCCTAGAACATTAAGTACATATGTTGTGTATAGTTAGGACGCTAGTATTTCTATATCAAGAGTGCCTAGGGAGTAATAGTCTCCAGAGTATATCAGTGATTGTGGAATAATGTGCTAGTATCAGTAAATATCTTGTGATAATATTAGATGGGTATATCAGTCAATATAGATGAAGGGTAGTGATGAGTAAGAGTATAAGTGTTCCAGGCAGTGAGTAAGAAGGGTAACCTATATTGTCATGTCCAGTCCTAAAATACGTAGGATTAGGAATATGTAAGCATGCCAGCCGTATTTACATGATAACACCAATATATGGAAACCATAAATATAAGTACGTTGTTTTATGAATAATAATTCACAAGTGGTATATAACTTCACAAGTCACAGGCAATACTAATCTCATCCACAAAACCAAATAGAAATATATAACCCAATATGGCAATGTACCAAGTAGAAAATAGTCGGGAAGAACTAGTAGTCGGGTGAAGAAAAATCCACTACCAACTAGGATATAAGAAAGACAACAAAATAAGTTTATCATATAGTGATCAAGAAGCTCTAAGGAAAGACCTCCTCGAAAGAGAAAGAAGTAGCCAGTCCTGATCTGTGATCCTGCAAATAATCATGATCTTCTATACCTGGAAAGGGTGTTAGATCCTCAGAGGGACATAACAAGTACAAAAGAAATTGACATGCATGAAAGTAAAGCAGTAAACAATAAATAGGGTAACTAAACCACCTATATGATATACACTCGAGACATCTCTAATGACGCATGAGGGGGGAGAAATAGAAGAATAGTCGTCTCACCAGGCGTTCCACAGAACTCGGGGGTACACGATATACACCATTTATACCATTAGAAATAGAAATCCCATACTCACGTCTCGATGCGCTGTCGAGATGCTAGTTCATGCACTCTCTCACTCAGACAGTGAACATATTTGAAATAATATTAGGTCATAAGATACCACGTATCTTTACAACATATAAGGTAAGTCAACTACTTCTAAGATGCGTGCATACAACTAAACAAATAAAATTTAGGCATAATATAAACTGAATAATACAATCAAGCAAGGTAAACTTGCCTCCCAAGCCAAAATGCGAGAACAACGAATCTGATCCGGAGATCTCCACAGGAACGTCTCAAATACCTACTAATTAATTATTACACTAATTAAACTCTTATTTCTAGTCAAATTAAGTTATTATCTAGTTATTAATCCAACGTTGGTTGCACATGCAAGTAACTATACACCAAAATATTACTAACCATTATACATTGCCAAATACTATTTTTAAATCATTAATTAATAAAAACTATTAATTCTGGAATTTTATTAGAAAATAGGGTTTTTAGTGATATGGTAATCTCCTATAAATTCTACGAGTCCAAAACTAAGTAGAACTAGTCAATAAAAAATAATTTTTGATAAATAATTAAATTTGGAATAAATAATCATAAATTAGTATAAAAAAATAATATAATTTTAAATGCTAAAAATATGGATTTTTGGTCGGTGTTTAAGTCTAAAACTGTCGGGGTCAAGTTTGGTCAAAACTAGGTCAACTTGACACCTAGAATTCTAATTTTTATAAATAGAAATAAAATCTGAATATATATGGTAAAGTCAGTAATAAATAAAATAAAAACTAATTCTTTTATCCATATAAAAATAATTAGAGTTTTTACCATCTACAAGTTGATCCTATTACGGTTGGCAACCAAACTTGCTAGTATGCATACCAAGGGGTAGAACATGGGTGTTATGATAATATAATTATTAAATAATATAATTTTGATATACTTTTAGAATATATAATTTCTAGAAAAATAATAATTTATTAAGAAATTTTTAGGGTTTTCTATCTATGACCAAATTCTAACAAGGTCCAAGGGTTTCCAACATGCATACATCAAAACTAGGTTAAAACTACCCATAAAATATGATCATAACTTTAATTTAATACAATTTAATAATTATAGGATTATTTATAAAAATTGAATATATTGCATATTATTAACATCTATATAAATATATTAACAAGAATTAAAGAGGGTTTTGAAGGAGGTTTCATGCATGCACAAAAATTTTGGGTTGAGCCTCAAAATTAGGGTTCATGGGTTGCATGAGTTCTTTAATCATAAATTAATAGAGTTTATAAAATATCCCACAAATATATACAAATCTATATAAACATATTAACAAGAAGATATTGAAGAAGAAAGGAGAGAATGATTAAAGAAACTTACTAGAAGAAGAAGGAGAGAATTGCTAGGGTCCTTGGATGGAAGAGATGGTTGTGGGTGTCCACGTGAAAGGGGGGGGGGGGTCAGCCTTGGTGGTAATGGTGGCAGCTAGGGTTCTTGGAGGAGGGAAAAAAATAGGGTTTTGAAGGAGAATTTAAATTAGAGTTTTTAGAAGAGAGAAAGGGTTTATATATATATATATATATATATATATATATATATATATATATATATATATATATGTATATATATATATATATATATATATATATATATATATATATGGAGTGAAGAGGGGGGGGGGGAGATTCGGCCAAGGGGGGTGCGTGCGTATGGATGGGGGAGGCCGCGGTTAATGAAGAGGAGTAGGATTAGGATTGGGTAGTTAGTGTCATAGCTGCTATATAATTACTTAATTTTTTATTTTTTCTATTTTGTCTCTCTAATGTGTATATGCAATTAATAATTTAGGTTATGCAAATTTCAATTTATAAGTGGAACTAGTTATTATGAAAATTCTATTTTGGAAGGGGGTCTTGTGCAAATTTCCAAATCCATGGGAAAGAAGAGAAGAAACCAGCAGCTTCTCCCTGACTCATCCTCCATCTTTCCACCTGTAGCCTTCTTCTTCTTTCTTCATTTCCAAGGGAACACATGTTTCCCTTTCCTCCATCCTTCCTCTCCATGAGAGCTAGCCCTACCCATTAAATAAGTAACCAACAGTAAACCCCTTCATATCTTCAACTTCTTCTTATTTTCCTTCCTTACTCCTACTACTGCTGCTGCCGTAGGCTGCCACCGCCACGAACGCCGCCACCGCCGCAGGCTGCCACCGCCGTCACCGCCACGAGCGCCGCCGCTACCGCCGCTCCCGTCGCTGCTGCCTCTGCCACTGCTGTTACTGCTGTACTACTATTGCTGCTGTCGCCGCTGCTGTCGCAAATGGCCACCGCCGGCGCCCCCCTCCCCGCAGGTGAACACCACCACCACCACCTTATCGGACACGCCGCCTCATCACCGGACACGAACACCACAGAGTTCATCCCCTTCTTCCAAAGAACCTAGGTACATTAATTTTCCCCAATTCTCTTCTTGCAGAATTCAAAATTAGGTTTCCAGGAATTAATTTTGATCCTATTAACCAATATTTCTCCTGAATTAGGGAATTGACATCGACATTTGGAAGAACCTTAACCAAGGCAAGTCCTCATTCATCTCCTTCCAATTTGGTTTTCCTAATTGTTTGTATTATTAGTTGAAATATATTTAAATTAGAAACTCAAGTTGTTCTTGATATCAATCCTTATATTAGGACACCAAAATAAAATACTTGATATTATACGATGACGTCATAGATGTATTATAGAATCATGTTGTGATATATATATAATTAGGAATACACTTGTTTATATAAACAAAATAATAGTACATAGCTTGGTGTCATTAATAACTCATATAGTATGTGTGTATTGATTTTAGTGGTACATTAGAAAAGTTTATAGTTATAATACGTATCTAGAAAGTTACCTCTTTAAAAGACATGCGGAGATAGAAGTAATTATATACCATTTCGAAGTTACGTATAGGATCTAGAATTGTATTATACGCAAGAGAAGAATTTCCAGGCCTTATAAATATGCCTAGTTATATATGTATTCTTTAAAAATATAAGATTTACACTTTAAGGAACATTTAGTATATATGATACTTGGATGTGTTAATAATTAACCTAGTCATTGAAATATTAACGTATGTTTTTGAATCATTATGCTTCTGACATTTACTTTTGTTGTTCTATAAATAGTTAACGGATTGTCGAGCTAAGGTTTGTGACTAAACTAACTAATTCTCCAAGGTAAGAAAATCTCCTTACCTACTTAGAAGATATTATATTAATAATAACTGCGTGTATTCCGGTGTTGAGAGTTGCTCCACCGAAGGGGTCGGCGAGCCCGGGAATGCTACGGAGGGTTGCTCCGGGTGGAAATTATAAATTGTTAAAAAATTTCGGGAACAGAATACAAAGGAAACTCTGCCGAAATTTTTAAGAATTCCGGGAGTTAACCAATATTTCCATATTTTGAGATATCGCCGACATCCCAATGTTTAAACCCTAGATTCACACTACAGACCACTAGAGATTTTACTTTAACTAGGAGTAATTAGTGGAAGTCTAGATTACACGGGACACGGACATGAGGAAATTAATTCAAACCAACTGATGACATGCTCTGTGATAGTCAATACCTTGAATTATGTGACTAAATACTTGTGCTCAACTTGATATTTTGCAGTATCCTGGATATGCATTCCATTTTAAATAAACGGTTAAGACAATACAGAGCAGAGACTCAACCTATAAAATAATTAGAATAAGGAATGATTGTAGTTTTAGGCTAGAAGCATTGGGTGGGGGAGAACAACATAAATGACCACCTACAGAATTCTGCCACATAATTTTAAACTCTGGCTGAATTCAGTGGTTTAGGCTCTCTCGCAAGGCCTTGCGAAGTGAGCGGGTGAGGCTTAGCTCACTTTATGTTATCCATGAGGGGCTGGGCCGGATCATAACCCTGTGCCATCCTATTTTTAAGTCACCCTAATTATAATTACACCTTCTTCGATCCAAAAGAAAAAACAATCGAATGGGTGGATTCAAGATTGGCCCAAAGGAGGCTAGGCCAGATTTATAATCCCGTGCTCTTCTGTTTCAAGTCACCAATTAAAAACACACCTATCTCGAATTATAATACTCGAATAGGTGAATTCAAGATTAAGCCATGAGGGCGGGGCCGGATTCTAAGCACCGTGCCATTCAAGTCACACCAAAAATCCTTCACAATGGGATTTGTGACAGAAAACTAGGTGAAGTGGTTATTTAAGGCTTGTTCTCTAAATTGCATCATCATTTAGGAAACTGGTTGTGTATTGTGGTAGTGACATAGGATTTGTGATGATTGATTTATAAATACTGTAAGAGAATTTATTCAAGTCAAGTATACCATATTATGTTTATTTTCTTATTTCCTTAACTATCGCTCCTTGCTCTAAAATCATATCTTTCATTGTTTACCGTTCTTGACCGAGGAATTGCTTGTCGTTCTGACGACCTAGTATTATTCACTAAGGATTGAAGAAGGAAATAAGGAAATGCTACCCCTCTACAATGTTGACGAGAGCGAGGAGTAATCAGCAAGTGACTTCAGAAAGTATAGTACCTAGTAGTTGCAACTATAGTTATGTAACTTTAACAAGGAGCTGTTGTAAAGACTTTATGATTGTAAATAAATCAGAGTGTTTTGGTTTAGATATGTTGCCAAATTATTTCAGCATGACTTGCATTTTATTCTAAAAGACTTACAAGCGACAATCGCTGATACGAATGTGTCAGTATTCGTATGGGGCGTAGCCTGGAGATGCAGTTACGTACCCGACTCACCGTATCTTGGGAAGCGGGGCATGACACGTCTTTTAGTGATGGCCCATGCAGGTCATGCTTTTAGGAAACCTAGGTAGGACCTGAAAATGAAGAACCTAGGATAAGGTGCAAGTCTAGGTATTATAAAAACCTATGTTACAAGGTATAGGTTAGGAATAAATATAGGTAAACCTGGATTTCTAGCCATTATCTAAAGATACTTTATGATTTTATTTGGGATAATTGGGGTGATACTAACTTGAAGTTCCTTATTGTAGAATATGCCTCGATTTATGCCTCATGCTAGGCTAGGAAATTCTAGCCACAGCTTAGACAATTACTACAGTTTTGCAAAAAGGAAATGGTGACTGACGCGCAAGCAAATGATAAGAGCCTATGGAGTGCATTATGAAATCAAAAACCCTGTGGTGTCGGTTCTCAGTGACGAAAGGGAAGCGTTTTTCAATAGGACAAACTACTATATATTCATAAAGGCTCAACCATCTGAGGATCCAGATCCCAATAAAAATGATTATAATGGGACGTTGGAAGAATGGCAGAATACTCATCCGGAGGCGACTATAATTCAGATACGAGAGATGATGATCTAAGAGAAGATTCAACTATGTGTAGGGATCTTTTATCCATCAGGGTCTTTTATGAAAAGTAAGGTGTATGTGTATATATATGGAAGTTAGGCAAGGAAGGAAATATAGGAATGTAATTAGTCTTAAGTTTATGCGTATGCCTATGTGCAAGTAACTCTAGCATCATATTTGTATCACATTTTGACTTTTAGTGAATGAAATATGCTTTTATGTACCTATATGTCTCTCTACTTTCCAATAAATTCTTAGGAATTTCAACATCTTTTCTATTCTTCAATCTCAGGATTATTCCTGAGAAATTTCATTTGGATTTTTTTCAGGAAAATGTCTAACCACGATCAATCCCACGCATCATCCTCACAAACTCAGACAGAACCCTCTATCGGAGATGTGTATAAGTTATTTCAACAAATTCTGGAATCCAACAATCGGCGTGCGGATACGGCCATGACCACAACTTCCACGATGTTGGAACATTTGTAAACATCTACCAACTCTAAGGATGGTTCGTTGAAGGATTTTAGGAACCTGAATCCTCCTAAGTTTAAGAAAACGGAGAGTCCAATCGAAGCCGGGCAGTGGATTAGGACTATAGAAGGGTTATTAAGGGCAGCAAAGATCAGTCCTGAAGATATGGTGTCCACAATTTGAATCCAATTAGAAGACATCGCTGAGCACTGGTGGAGTGCTGAACATCCTGAGGATTCAGAAGACAAAATGACCTAGGGGGATTCAAAAGAAAGTTTGAAGGGAGGTTCTTCCCAAAATCAGCTAGAATTGAGTTGGAACGACAGTTCACTCACTTGAAACAAGAAAAACTCACAGTAGATGAATATGTTGCGAAATTCTCCAGACTTAGTCGTTTTGCTCCAAATTTAATAGCTGACGAGGAGACTAAAGTATCTAGATTCCTAGAAGGATTAGGGAGTCAGCTGAAAAGTAGAGTTGCGGCTTATCGGTGCCAAACTTATCCCGAGGTTACTGAAGCGGCTAGAAGTCAGGAGAGAATGTTAAATGAAGAACAACCGCTTCGATCCTAACCTCAAAAAAGGGCCTTGAAAAAAGGAAATCCATCCTTAAAGCATTCATGGCAAGGATCATTCAAACGTTTCCAAACTAGTGTCTCAGGAGGACCAATTATTTGCCACTTTTGTCATAAACCAGGTCATATGAAGGCTGACTGCAGGAAATTCCTGGGTCTCTGTTTAAAGTATGGATCGGATAGGCATCAGACTGGCCAATGTTTACTACAACGGACTTCCGGATCAACAACACAAAACCAATACCAAGGATCACAGCCTCCATTCCGAGGAAACAATGTCAGGCCTATATTTCAAGGAAATGGTCCCTGACCTTTAATACAAGCACCAATGCCTCAAGCCATGCTGACTTATGGAAATTAACAAAGACCGCCCTTTGCATCTCAAACCCACAAATTCCAGCAAGCTCAGAGAACAAGCCAACCTCAAACTGGAAAAAAGAAAAAGCAAGGGCAGGCGTTCATGATGAATACTAATGAGACATAATTGGCCGGAGAGGTGGTAACAGGTACTATTCTGGTTTCAAATTGTCCGGCATCAGTATTATTCGATTCTGGGGTAACCCATTCACTTATATCATCAGCATTTATAGTTCTTCATGAAATCAAATCGCAACCATTACTTAAGAAACTAAATATTCTTACGGGTAATGGTACGGTAGAAATTAGTCGGGGCTGCGAAGCTTGTCTAGTTAAATTAGGTGGTACAGCTTTTCAAGTAAGATTGTTAGTATTTCCAATGAACAATTATGATGTAGTGATAGGGATGGATTGGTTAACCAAGACATTAGCAAATATAGACTATGGTCAAGGAAAGGTCCAGTTCCAGCTCACTAATGGAGAGCTATATGAATTTGTTCGAGATCAGAAAGAATTTGATGCTATAGAATTAGAAAAATTTGAACTACCAATTTAAGAAAGATTTCAAGAACTAGAAGAGAAACAATTTCCAAAGATAGTAAAGGAATTCAAGGATGTATTTCCTGATGAATTACCTGGATTGCCACCAGATAGAGCAATAGAATTTTCTATCAATTTGGTGCCTGGAGCAGCACCTATAGCCAAGAAAATATATCCAATGAATAAGGAAGAATTGGCTGAACTAAATAAATAAATAAAGGAATTATTAGCAAAAGGATTCATTCAGCCCAGTGCTTCACCGTGGGGTGCACTAGTACTTTTCGTGAAAAAGAAAGACGGGACCCTACGATTGGTGATTGATTATAGAGCCCTGAATGAAGTAACAATCAAGAATAAGTACCCTTTGCCTCGAATAAACGAATTATTTGATCAATTAGGGGAAGCTAAGGTGTTTTCAAAGATTGATTTAAGGTCTGGATATCATCAAGTAAAGGTCAAGATGGAAGACATTCAGAAAACTGCCTTTAGGACTCGTTATGGACATTACGAGTTCCTGGTCATGCCATTTGGGGTAACAAATGCTCCTGCTATATTTATGGACCTAATGAATCGGATATTTTACTAGTATTTGGATAAATTCGTAATTTTATTCATTGACGACATCCTCATATATTCAAGGTATGAGGAAGAACACGAAGAACATCTGAGGGTGATATTGCAAACCCTAAGGCAGGAATAATTGTACGCTAAATTTAGTAAATATGAATTTTGGCTAAGTCAAATATCATTTCTAGGCCATATAATCACCGGAGAAGGTATTTCAGTAGATCCAAAGAAGGTAGAAGCTGTTAAATCCTGGCTAACGCCAAAGTCTGTAGCAGAAATTCGAAGTTTCTTGGGATTAGCCGGATACTATAGGAGATTTATGGAAAATTTTGCAAAAAATGCAGAACTATTAACTCGGCTGACCCGAAAGGAAGAGAAATTCAATTAGACAGAGAAATGCCAAACAGCTTTTGATGAATTGAAAGAAAGATTGATTTCAGCACCGGTACTGGCCTTACCGTCAAGATCATGTCACACCCCAGTCCCAAAATATCGAGGGACTGGACACGTGGCAATGGCCAGCAGCACGCACTGATGGACAATCCAATTTAATGGATCCATCAGGGCGTACTTAAGCTATAAAATAAGGTCTACTACAACCAGCCACAACTAATCTCATCCATAAAAGATAAATATAATCAACTGCATAATGAAATGGAAATAAGCAGCAAGTCACAACAAGTAAGTCGGGGAAACAATCCGACATAAGTCTGAATACACTGGTTCAACAGACCAGGAACAAAAGAGTCTAACATAAAGTAAATACTGAGTACAAAATCAGGTACTCAGGAAAAGTCTTCAGCAGTCACCTCGTCCTTAGGGTTCGGTTCTGCTCCAGTATAACGTCTACAGCTTCAGCTCCTGTCCCGTAGACCTCGGGATACTGCTCCTCAGCTAAACCTGGGGACAACATCCGGAATCCAGGTCCTCAGGGGACATAGCAAGGTACAAAATAATACAAGCCAAATAAATGCAGTACAAGTAAATAAATAAACAATGGGGTAAACTATGTAACCATCTATGTGATATGCAAGTGAGATCATCACTAGTACTCATGCTGAGACCGCTACAAGCTCTATGTCGGGGTGCCAGTAGCAGTAATAACACGTAAAGGGTCTAGCTCTGCTAGAGAGTCTACAACCTCACAATAATAGTAGATATATATATGGAACAGCCTGTAGCCTGTGTGTCTCTCCCCACCTAATGTAACCACGCATATCATGACCATAACGTCTCATGTCCATGTCAGCCGGATCATAGCTAATGCAACAAGTCATATAGTATCTATGAGTATAATATCTCTGTCAAGTCCTGTATCCTATACAGAATCACCATGAATATTTTAGGAAGATTCTGTCAATGAATAGTATCAAGTGTTCTGGGTTATAATGTACTTGATAAGACAAGTACGAGGGAGTAAATGGTCCGAAATATCCATCTCTAAATGACGTACCCAACACCGCTTACGGGGTTGGCACCCGACTATAATCGGACACTAAGTACGTCACACGGTTCCTAGGTTAAGCATGTACAACAGTTATAATTAAGATAAGTAATATGAAATAAAGACTGTAAGTTGGCAAGGTACACTTGCCTGATGTTTGAATTCTAACTACTATTCTGTTACTCGGGAAATTTCCAGAAATATCTCCGGATGCTGAAATAAACATTATCATCATGCTCATAAGATATCAAATAGCTAGAAACACCTGTCCTTGAGTCCAATTTGGACACAGGGGCAAAAAATGACCATTTCGGGTCAAAACGGGGTCCGCATGTGGGCCCGCTTTGCACCAAAAAACGTGTCAGGGTCAAAGGTCTCCAAATTCATCCAACTTAGTGTCAACAAGTCAAGAACGCTGATACGAACCCAATAGAACTTCCAGAATTAGATTCCGATGAGCCGGTCACAAAATCGCCCGTCAAGTGGAGCCTATGGGGCCCACGACACGCGATTTCGTCGACGTTCTCAGAATCGAACCAAACTTGGGTCACAGGACCAGCGTATCGCTACGAGTCTGATGGCACAAGTTTTGTTTCGATCCGACGTGTGTACACAAAGTTATGATGTGTTCCAGAAAGGACGGATATGGGACGGTGTTCGCGGATACGCGTTGATTCCGGTGTGCACGCACATCCGAATTGACTTCTGCGAAATCTCACACGTCCGTATCAATGGCACGCACGTATCGGTGAAGACCGCGTGCGACCAAGTCGTCCCGTTTGGCGGGACGTACTCAGTTCCGGGGTGAAATGGGGCATTGTTTTTCCTATTTTTGGATCGCGGTTCGCGATCTCCACAGGACACGATGCACCGGGCGGTTTATACGGGCACCGAGGGGGTCATGCAGGCTACGCGATACAACTGACGGAATAGAAATCGGGCAGCGAGGAGAAAGTTATGAGTACCTGAACAGGGCTAAAAAAATCTGATTCACGCGTGTCCGAGTGTCGAGTCTCTGTGTCCTGGACGTGTCCTGACTAGGGCACAGGTTCCTGTGTCGTGTCCGCGTCCACGGCGGCCCTAGGGTTGCTGGAGACTGGCCGGGGTGGCTCGCTGGAGGAGGGTGGCTCGACGAGGGGGCCTCTGACGGGCGGCCGGAGGCAGCGCCGGGGTCGGCTCGCTCGGGGGATTCTGGAGGGGAAGCTCGGGGCTGAGCGGGGAAGTGAAGGAGGAGGAGGAGGGGGAGCAGGTCACAGCATGCTGCAAGGAGGCGGAGGGCCGAGCAGCGGGTGGCTGGGCGAGGGGTTCGTCGGCGTTTAGGGTTCCAGCGGGAGGGGCTTAGGGTTTCGGTTGGGGGAAAATGGTGAGGGAGGTGAGGGTGTTTTATAGGGGGAGGGCTGCGCGAGGGTGGCCGGGTGAGGCGGAGGGGAATCCGGGGTTGTGGCGTGGGGCGCGGGCGGGTCAGGCGCGGGCTCCGGCGACGTGGCCGAAGCTGGCGGCGAGGGATGCGGGGAAGTGAACGTAGGGGAAGAAAGGTTCAACGGGTCGGGCGGGCGGCGGGTTCGGGTCTGGCAGACCCGGCCCGACCCGTTAAGCCGAGCGGGTTTTGGGCTGCGGGTTTGGGTCGCGGGTTGGCCCGGATCCGACCCGCAGCGGATGGGTATGGGTTGGGTTTATTTTGGTTTGGTTTGGTTTGACTTGGTTTGGTTTGGTTTGACTTGGTTTAATTTAAAAATAGTTTTTAGGTGTTTAAAAATTGGTTCGGGGCCCAATAAATTCCAGAAAAATTATCCTAAGTCCAGTTTTTCATTTTACACCATAAAATCTTATTTTTATAATAATTTAATATTAATTATTAGCATTTAAAATTCATTTAATCACCAAAATACCTTGTTTTAATTCTGGAAAAATACAGAAAAATCCCGAAAATGTTTTAAAATTTAAGTAAAATTAGGGTGATTATAATCTACCCCCCTTAAGAGGATTGCGTCCTTGCAATCGAAGGATAAACTACAAAGGGCACGAACTACAGAAATATAAGAATGCTTAGGTTATACCTGCATCTGCGAATAAGTGTGGATAACGCTGGCGCATGATATCCTCCCGTTCCCAGGTCGATTCGCCAGGAGAGTGTTATTTCCAGGCTACCCGAACCAGTCTGATTGTCTGTCCTCGCAGTGTCTTCTCACTGGTGTCGAGTATACCCACTGGTTGTTCCTCATATCTCAGGCTAGGGCCCACTGTGATCTCAGAATGATTGACTACGTGACTTGGGTCCGTCATGTACCGTCTCAGCTGTGAGACGTGGAATACATCATGCACTCCTTCTAAGGATGGAGGTAATGCAAGACGATAAGCCACCTCACCAATGAGCTCCAAAATGTCGAATGGCCCGATATACCTTGGGCTCAACTTGCCTCTGCTCCCGAATCTAATAGTACCTCGAGTGGGCGAGATTCTCAAGAATACGTGCTCTCCTTCTTTGAACTCCAGGGGACGTCTGTGTGTATCGGCCCAATGCTTCTGTCTGTCCTGGGCTGCTCGAAGATGATTCTGAATCTGTTTTACCTTCTCAACTGCCTCTGTTACCAACTCTGGACCAAGTAATTGACGTTCGCCAATGTCACTCCAGCATATCGGCGATCTGCACTTTCTTTCGTACAACGTCTCGAAAGGTGCCATCTGGATGCTTGCCTGATAACTGTTGTTGTAAGAGAACTCCACCAAGTGCAGATAATCTTCCCAAGATCCTCCAAAGTCCAGTATACATGATCGTAACATATCCTCCAAGATCTGAATCGTGCGCTCCGATTGGCCATCTGTCTGTGGATGGTAAGCAGTACTAAATTTGAGTCGGGTGCCAAGACTCTCTTGCATGCTTCACCAAAAATGAGAGGTAAATCTCGAGTCTCGATCTGATACAATACTAACCGGCACTCCATATAATCTTACGATTTGTCGCATATACATGTCGGCTAGTACTTCCGTGGATTGTCCGACTCTAAATGGCAAAAAATATGCCGACTTAGTGAGCCGATCCACGATAACCCATACTGCATCTTTTCCACTGGGGCTTCTTGGAAATTCGGTGACGAAATCCATGATAATATGCTCCCACTTCCATTCAGGTATGGGAAGCGGCTGCAACATACCCGCAGTCCTTTGGTGCTCGGCCTTTACTTGCTGGCAGACTAAACATTTTGCCATAAATCGGGCAATCTCCCTCTTCATTCCATGCCACCAATAATACTGTCTTAAGTCTCGGTACATCTTGGTTCCTCCTGGATGAACATAGTATATAGAGCTATGTGCTTCAGTCATTAACTCCTGCCTCAATTCTCCATTTGGAATATATAGGCGATTTCTGCACCTTAATGTCCCATCCTCATGTAGGCGAAGTCCCGTCTGAATGCCTGCTTCTGTTCTCTCTTTAAGCCTTCGAAATCTAGCATCAGTAGGCAAAGCTTATTTAATCCTCTCCACAAGCGATGACTTAACTTCGAGGTTAGCCAACAAGCCATTTGTCCCGATAAAACAACCTCTATCTGGAGATCCTGTAGGTATTGCAATAGCTGAGGCTGCTCCGTCAAGAAATGAGCTGTGGGTTTCCTGCTGAGTGCGTCTGCTACAATATTTGCTTTTCCGGGGTGGTACTGCAGATTTATGTCAAAGTTCACCATTAACTCAAGCCAACGTCTTTGCCTCATGTTGAGCTCCTTCTGAGTATATACATACTTCAGACTCTTATGATCAGTAAAGATTTTGACCTTCTCTCCATACAGATAGTGCCTCCAGATCTTCAGTGCAAATATTACTGCAGCTAGCTCAAGATCATGCGTTGGATAGTTCTTCTCGTGGACCTTCAACTGTCTCGATGCATAAGCGATAACCTTGCCATGTTGCATCAAGACACAACCTAGTCCACTACCTAACGCATTACTATAAACAACAAAACCTCCTGACCCTGAGGGAAGAGTCAAGACTGGTGCTGTTGTTAGATGCCTCTTCAATTCTTCAAAGGCCTTCTGGCATCCTTTCATCCATACAAACTCTTGATCCTTCCGAGTCAACTTTGTCATTGGCTCTGCAATCCTTGAAAAATTCTCTACGAACCTCCGGTAATACCCAGCAAGTCCGAGAAAACTTCTCACTTCTGCAACGGAGGTAGGTGTAGGCCAAGTTTCTATTGCAGTGACCTTCTCTGGATCAACTGACAGTCCTTCTCCCGAGATGATATATCCCAAGAATGGTACCTTGTCTATACAGAACTCACATTTGCTGAGTTTGGCATACAACTTCTCCCGTCTCAATGTCTCTAGCACAATTCTGAGGTGCTTCTCGTGCTCTTCGTGGTCCTTGGAATAGACTAGAATATCATCAATAAATACAACCACAAATTTATACAAATACTGATGGAAGACTCCGTTCATCAAACTCATGAACACAGCTGGCGCATTGGTTAAACCAAACGACATTACTAGGAATTCATAGTGTCTATACTTAGTCCTGAAGGCTGTCTTCGGTATATCTTCCTTCTTCACCCTAATCTGGTGATAACCGGATCTAAGGTCAATCTTTGAGAATACCCTAGCACCACTCAATTGGTCAAATAAGTCATCAATGCATGGTAAGGGATACCGGTTCTTAATGGTTACAGCGTTTAGTGCCCTGTAATCAATGCACAAGCGTACTATTCCATCCTTCTTTGGTACAAAAAGTATGGGTGCTCCCCAAGGTGAAATACTGGGCCAGATAAAACCCTTCTCCAAAAGATCGTCAACTTGCTCTTTCAACTCCACTAACTCCTTAGGTGCTAGCCGATATACTGATGAAGTGATAGGTTCGGCTCCTGGAGTTAGGTCTATTGTGAATTCTATTTCCCGATCAGGTGGTAAACCTGGAAGATCATCAGAAAATACATCCATAAACTCCGATATGACTCTTGGGTAACCTGACTCCTCTTCTACAGATAATACCCTAAGAGTTGGCTGGACACCTTGCTCTACAGCTCCCCAAAGAAATTCAAACTCTGGATGGCTAGGGGGTCTAAATATCACCTTTCCAAGCCAGCAATCAAGTGTCGCATGGTACTAACTTAACCAGTCCATACCAAGTACAACATCATAGTCAGGCATAGAAAAGATCAGAAATTGGGCTCGCATCTCTCTTCCACAGACTACTACCGAACATGATCTACAGATATCACTAATCGGGATAATTCTACCTCCCGTAAGAATTCTCTTCATCTTCGAGAGAGGTGCGGTAGCTACTCTATGTGTGGCTACGAAGCTAGCAGCTATGAATGAATGCGAGGCTCCAGAATCAAATAAAGCTACAGCAGGTAATAAAGCTACTAATATGGCACCTGCTATAACCTCGCCTGCAGTAGCTTCTTTCTCGACTGCTAGTGCATATGCCTGTCCTCGTCCCTGAGCTGGACCTCTCTGCTGACGAGCCTGCTGGAATAATGCTGCCTGCGGTGGTAGTGGTGGTCTGGCTCCTCCAGCTCCTGTCTGAGGTGCTCCCACAACTGGATGAGTTGGTCTTGGTGCAGGTAGAGCTGGTCGATTTGGAGCTCCCTCTCGACGCTCAGAGCAGTCCTTGGATAGGTGCTGGTTGGATCCACAAATCAGGCAGAGTCCCAGCTTGCGTCTACATTCCCTTTCAATGTGACCTACTTTGTCGCAGTAATGACAAGTAGGTAGGTTCTTTGATGCTGCTCTCTGAGGTAGGTTCTTCTGGGGTCATTTTGCAGAATCCTCCTGTATTGACTTGGATGGTGCTGAGGAGAATGGATGTTTCAGACTTGACTCCCTCCGAGTAACGCGGATGTGCTGCAGCAAGGACGTTGGTGTATGATGTAGGTGCGATAGATTCGATCAACCTCTGGAGCTCGAACCTGAGTCCATCGAAGAACTTCTCCGCCTTCTCTTCTTCGGTAGAAATTAGAGAAGGGGCGAAGCGGCTCAGACGAATGAATTCGGTATTGTATTCCTCTACCGACATATTGCCTTGGATAAGGCGGTTGAACTTGTCTCAGAGTTCTGACCGAGCAACAGCAGGGATGTATATTTCCTGGAAGAGTCTGGAGAACTCCTCCCAGGTGACTTGATCATGTCCGAGCCTCCTTTCTTCGGATAGCCACCAATGGTACGCATTGTCCGTCAGTTGCATCCTGACGACAGTCATCCACTTTTTATTTGGAAGTTCAGCGGCCTCCAACTGGTGCTGCATGTTCGTAAGCCATTCATGAACTTCAGTTGGTCCTTCCTTGCTGGAGAAGGTACGGGGTTTGAGTTGACGGAAATCGGTGATAGATCCCGTCGCTGGTCGCCTAGTTGGTGGGTTTGCCTGCTCCAATGCCGCTACTAGGCTGTTTCTTAGGTGCTCGACCTCATGACGCTGGGCCTCCTGTTGGATCTGTTGTTGGGCCTGCATCATGGCGTAGAACATCTAAAATATTTGCTGCCCGTCCATGGCCTGTCCCGATGGAAAGACAGGCATCGATGGAGGGAACTGTGGTAGAGGCGGGATGTCATCACGCCGAAACCTGGAACTTGGCTGGCCATATTGGTTGCTCTACGAAGATTGTCCTCTGGTATCGGGTGTCACCCCATCTCCACAGGTAACCACAACTTCGGGCGGTGTACCTAAGAGGTTCTCATCACTACTTCATGGATCCATTACTCTGCATCAAAAGAAAACAATGAGAATGCACAGAGGAATCAAAACAGGATGCAATTCAAGCAATTAAATTGAATTCGACATAGAGTCCAAAAATGATTCAATCAATGGATGAGATCCTATAACTTATCCTATCTTATTGCAGGCCTGTTCGGTCCCTAAGTTGAAACCGAACAATTTAGTCGTTGACCTGCATGGGCCACCACAAAAACCATGTCATGCCCCAGTCCCAAAATATCGAGGGACTGGACACGTGGCAATGGCCAGCAGCACGCACTGATGGATAACCCAATTTAATGGATCCATCAGGGCGCACTTAAGCTGTAAAATAAGGTCTACTACAACCAGCCACAACTAATCTCATCCATAAAAGATAAATATAATCAACTGCATAATGAAATGGAAATAAGCAGCAAGTCACAACAAGTAAGTCGGGGAAACAATCCGACATAAGTCTGAATACACTGGTTCAACAGACCAGGAACAAAAGAGTCTAACATAAAGTAAATACTGAGTACGAAATCAGGTACTCAGGAAAAGTCTTCAGCAGTCACCTCATCCTCAGGGTTCGGTTCTGCTCCAGTATAAAGTTCGGCTATAGCTTCAGCTCCTGTCCCGTAGACCTCGGGATACTGCTCCTCAGCTAAACCTGGGGACAATATCCGGAATCCAGGTCCTCAGGGGACATATCAAGGTATAAAATAATACAAGCCAAATAAATGCAGTGCAAGTAAATAAATAAACAATGAGGTAAACTATGTAACCATCTATGTGATATGCAAGTGAGAGCATCACTAGTACTCAGGCTGAGACCGCTACAAGCTCTGTGTCGGGGAGCCGGGTAGCAGTAATAACACGTAAAGGGTCTAGCTCTGTTGGAGATTCTACAACCTCACAATAATAGTAGATATATATATGGAACAGCCTATAGCCTATGTGTCTCTCCCCACCCATTGTAACCACGCATATCATGACCATAACGTCTCATGTCCATGTCAGCGGGATCATAGCTAATACAACAAGTCATATAGTATCTATGAGTATAATATCTCTGTCAAGTCCTGTATCCTATATAGAATCACCATGAATATTTCAGGAAGATTCTGTCAATGTATAGTGTCAAGTGTCATGGGTTATAATGTACTTGATAAGACAAGTACGAGAGAGTAAAGGGTCCGAAATGTCCATCTCTAGATGACGTACCCAATACTGCGTATAGGGTTGGCACCCGACTATAATCGGACACTAAGTACGTCACACGGTTCCTAGGTTAATCATGTACAACAGTTATAATTAAGACAAGTAATATAAAATAAAGACTGCAAGTTGGCAAGGTACACTTGCCTGATGTTTGAATTCCAACTACTGTTCTGTTACTCGAGAAATTTCTAGAAATGTCTCCGGATGCTGAAATAAACATTACCATCATGCTCAGAAGATATCAAATAGCTAGAAATGCCTGTCCTTGAGTCCAATTTGGACACAGGGGCAAAAATGACCATTTCGGGTCAAAACGGGATCCGCATGTGGTCCCTCTTTGCACCGAAAAATGTGTCAGGGTCAAAGGTCTCCAAATTTATCCAACTTAGTATCAACAAGTCAGGAACGTTGATACGAACCCAACGGAACTTCCATAATTGGATTTCGATGAGTCGGTCACAAAATCGCCCGTCAAGTGGAGCTTGTGGGGCCCACGACACGCGATTTCGTCGACGTTCTCAGAATTGAACCAAACTTTGGTCACAGGACCAGCGTATCGCTACGAGTCCGATGGCGTAAGTTTTGTTTCGATCCGACGTGTATACACAAAGTTATGATGCATTACAGAAAGGAAGGATACGGGACGGTGTCCGCGGATACGCGTTGATTTCGGTGTGCACGCACATCCGAATTGACTTCTGCAAAATCTCACACGTCCGTATTAACGGTGTGCACGTATCGGTGAAGACCGCGTGCGACCAAGTCATCCCGTTTGGCGGGGCGTACTCAGTTTCGGGGTGAAATAGGGCATTGTTTTTCCTATTTTTGGATCGCCGTTCGCGATCGCCACAGGACGCGATGCACCGGGCGGTTTGCATGGGCACCGAGGGGGTCATGCAGGCTATGCGATACAACTGACGGAATAGAAATCGGGGTAGCGAGGAGAAATTTATGAGTACCTGAACAGGGCTAAAAAAATCCGATTCACGCGTGTCCGAGTGTCGAGTCTCTGTGTCCTGGACGTGTCCTGACTAGGGCACAGGTTCCTGTGTTATGTTCGCATCCACGGCGGCCCTAGGGTTGCTGGAGACTGGCCGGGGCGGCTCGCTGGAGGAGGGCGGCTCGCTGGAGGAGGGCGGCTCGACGAGGGGGCCTCTGACGGGCGGCCGGAGGCAGCGCCGGGGTCGGCTCGCTCGGGGGATTCTGGAGGGGAAGCTCGGGGCTGAGCGGGGAAGTGAAGGAGGAGGAGGAGGGGGAGCAGGTCGCGGCGTGCTGCGAGGAGGCAGAGGGCCGAGCAGCGGGTGGCTGGGAGAGGGGTTCGTCGGCATTTAGGGTTCCGGCGGGAGGGGCTTAGGGTTTCGGTTAGGGGAAAACGGTGAGGGAGGTAAGGGGGTTTTATAGGGGGAGGGCTGCGCGAGGGTGGCTGGGTGAGGCGGAGGGGAATCCGGGGTCGTGGCGTGGGGCGCGGGCGGGTCAGGCGCTGGCTCCGACGACGTGGCCGGAGCTGGCGGCAGGGGATGCGGGGAAGTGAACGTGGGGGAAGAAAGGTTCAACGGGTCGGGCGGGCGGCGGGTTCGGGTCTGGCAGACCCGGCCCGACCCGTTAAGCCGAGCGAGTTTTGGGCTGCGGGTTCGGGTCGCGGGTTGTCCCGGTTCCGACCCGCAGCGGATGGGTTTGGGTTGGGTTTATTTTGGTTTGGTTTGGTTTGACTTGGTTTGGTTTGGCTTGGTTTAATTTAAAAATATTTTTTAGGTGTTTAAAAATAGGTTCGGGGCCCAATAAATTCCAGAAAAATTATCCTAAGTCCAGTTTTTCATTTTACACTATAAAATCTTATTTATATCATAATTTAATATTAATTATTAGCATTTAAAAATTATTTAATCACCAAAACACCTTATTTTAATTCCTGAAAAATACAGAAAAATCCCGAAAATGTTTTAAAATTTAAGTAAAATTAGGGTGATTACAGATCAGGAGGATATGAAATATACAGTGATGCATCAGGAAAAGGGATAGGTTGTGTACTGATGCAACACGGAAATGTTATAGCTTATGCCTCTCTACAACTGAAACATCATAAGAGGAATTACCCAACTCATGATGTAGAACTAGCGGCTGTAGTTTTTGCACTCAAACTATGGCGACACTATTTATATGGAGAGAGGATTAAGATATATACAGATCACAAAAGTCTAAAATATGTGTTCACCCAAAAAGAGATTAATATGAGGCAAAGAAGATGGTTGGAATTACTCAAAGACTTTGATATGGAATTAGAATATTACCCAGGCAAATCCAATAAAGTAGCAGATGCCTTAAGCAGGAAACCAATGGCATTCTTCATGAATACACCAAGAAAAATTCTCAAGGACATAAATAAGATGGGAATTGAAGTAATATATCCAACATCAGAAGGATTATGGGAAAATTTACAAATACAATCTTCTCTAGTAGACAGAATTAAGGAAGCTCAACAAGGAGACCCTAAACTCCAAAAAATTTGGAACCAAACCGAAGAAGGACTCCAGACTGGAATAAGGAAGCATACAGATAGATCGTTAAGATTCGGAGATCGATTGTGTGTACCCAATGGAAATCTAAAAACAGAAATCATGTCAGAAGCTCATAACTCGCAATATTCCATTCATCCAGGGAGTACTAAGATGTATAAGGACCTAAAACAGAATTTTTGGTGGCATGGAATAAAGCAAGAAATTGCTAAATTTGTGTCCAAATGTCTTGTCTGTCAGCAAGTAAAAGCAGAACATCAAAGGACAGTAGGTCTCTTTCAACCTCTTCCAATTCCTGAATGGAAGTGGGAACATATCATAATGGATTTCGTGACCGGGCTACCTAAGACCCAAAGAGGTAACAATGCTATCTGGGTCATCATAGACAGGCTTACTAAATCAGCTCGATTTATACCATTCCGAGTAGGACAACCAACCGAAGTATTAGCAGAACTGTATATAAAATAGATTGTCTGTCAATATGGAATATCGGTAAGTATAGTTTCAGATAGAGACACTAGATTTACTTCACATTTTTGGAAGAGTCTACAAGAAAGTCTCGGCACTCAGTTAAAATTTAGTTCAGCATACCATCCACAAATATATGGTCAATCAGAAAGGACAATTCAAACTCTAGAGGACATGTTGAGAGCCTGCACATTAGATTTTGGAGGATCATGGGACGACCACTTATATTTGGTGGAATTTTCTTATAACAACAGTTATCATACTAGCATCAATATGGCGCCTTTTGAAGCATTATATGGGAGAAAATGTAGATCACCAATGTACTGGACAGATGTAGGAGAAAGGCAATTATTGGGCCCGGAACTAGTGACACAAACTGTTGACAAGGTTAAAGCAATCAGAAATCATTTGCAAGCAGCCCAAGATAGACAGAAGATGTGGGCTGATAAACATCGAAGAATGTTAGAATTTCAACCTGGCGATCATACATTTTTAAAGATTTTGCCAACAAAAGGGACAATTAGATTTGGGACCAGAGGGAAGCTGAGTCCAAGATATATTGGACTATTTGACATACTAGAAAAAATTGGAAAAGTATCTTATAAACTGGCCCTACCCCCAACACTAGAAGGAGTACACAATGTATTTCATGTATCTCAACTCCGAAGATACGTACCAGATCTGAACCATATACTGGATCATTCAGAAATCACTATCGGGCCAACTCTACATGTCGAACAACGACCTGTTGAAATTTTGGATCATAGAGACAAAATACTCCGGAATCGGATCATTCCATTAGTCCGAGTGGCTTGGAACAAGGACTCTCCAGGGGAATCAACTTGAGAAAAAGAAAAAGACATGCGAAAGCAATTTCTATACCTATTTGCTGATCAAGGTTAGCTACTCCTTGATTTAAATTTCGAGGACAAAATTTTTCTAAGGAGGATAGAGTGTCATAGCTGCTTAGTTTTCCATTTTATCTCTCTAATGTGTATATGCAATTAATAATTTAGGTTATGCAAATTTCAATTTATAAGAGGAACTAGTCATTATGAAAATTCTATTTTAGAAGGGGGTCTTGTGCAAATTTCCAAATCCATGGGAAAGAAGAGAAGAAACCAGCAGCTTCTCCCTGACTCATCCCCCATCTTTCCACCTGTAGACTTCTTCTTCTTTCTTCATTTCTAAGGGAACACATATTTCCCTTTCCTCCAACCTTCCTCTCCATGAGAGCTAGTCCTACCCATTAAATAAGTAACCAGCAGTAAACCCCTTCCTATCTTCATCTTCTTCTTATTTTCCTTCCTTACTCCTACTGCTGCTGCTGTCGTAGGCTGCCACCACCGCGAACGCCGCCACCGCCGCAGGCTGCCACCGCCGTCACTGCCACGAGCGCCGCCGCTACCGCCGCTCCCGCTGCTGCTGCCTCTACCGCTGCTGTTACTGCTGTACTGCTGCTGCTGCTGCTGCCGCTGCTACTGTCGCAAACGACCGCCGCGAACGCCTGCGCCCCCCCCGCAGGCGAACACCACCACCACCACCTCGTCGGACACGTCGCCTCATCACCGGACACGAACACCACAGAGTTCATCCCCTTCTTCCAAAGAACCTAGGTATATTAATTTTTCCCAATTCTCTTCTTCCAGAATTCAAAATTAGGTTTCCAGGAATTGATTTTGATCCTATTAACCAATATTTCTCCTGAATTAGGGAATCAACATCAACATTTGGAAGAACCTTAACCAAGGCAAGTCCTCATTCATCTCCTTCCAATTTGGTTTTCCTAATTGTTTGTATTATTAGTTGAAATATATTTAAATTAGAAACTCAAGTTGTTCTTGATATCAATCCTTATATTAGGACACCAAAATAAAATACTTGATATTATACGATGACGTTATGGATGTATTATAGAATCATGTTGTGATATATATATAATTAGGAATACACTTGTTCATATAAACAAAATAATAGTACATAGCTTGGTGTCATTAATAACTCATATAGTATGTGTGTATTGATTTTAGTGGTACATTAGAAAAGTTTATAGTTATAATACGTATCTAGAAAGTTACCTCTTTAAAAGACATGCGGAGATAGAAGTAATTATATACCATTTCAAAGTTACGTATAGGATCTAGAATTGTATTATACGCAAGAGAAGAATTTCCAGGCCTTATAAATATGCCTATTTATATAAGTATTCTTTAAAAATATAAGATTTACACTTTAAGGAACATTTAGTATATATGATACTTGGATGTGTTAATAATTAACCTAGTCATTGAAATATTAACGTATGTTTTTGAATCATTATGCTTCTGACATTTACTTTTGTTGTTCTATAAATAGTTAACGGATTGTCGAGCTAAGGTTTGTGACTAAACTAACTAATTCTCCAAGGTAAGAAAATCTCCTTACCTACTTAGAAGATATTATATTAATAATAACTGCGTGTATTCCGGTGTTGAGAGTTGCTCCACCGAAGGGGTTGGCGAGCCCGGGAATGCTATGGAGGGTTTCTCCGGGTGGAAATTATAAATTGTTAACAATTTCCAGGAACATAATACAAAGGAAACTATGCCAAAAATTTTAAGAATTTCGGGAGTTAACCAATATTTCTATATTTTGAGATATCACCGATATCCCAATGTTTAAACCCTAGATTCACACTACAGACCACTAGAGATTTTACTTTAACTAGGAGTAATTAGTGGAAGTCTAGATTATACGGGACACAGAAACGAGGAAATTAATTCAAACCAACTGATGACCTGCTCTGTGATAGTCAATACCTTGAATTATGTGACTAAAAACTTGTGCTCAAGTTGATATTTTGCAGTATCCTGGATATGCATTCCATTTTAAATAAACGGTTAAGATAATACAGAGCAGAGACTCAACCTATAAAATAATTAGAATAAGGAATGATTGTAGTTTTAGGCTAGAAGCATTGGGTGGGGGAGAACAGCATAAATGACCACCTACGAAATTCTGCCACATAATTTTAAACTCTGGCTGAATTCAGCGATTTAGGCTCTCTCGCAAGGCCTTACGAAGTGAACGGGTGAGGCTTAACTCACTTTATGTTGCCCATGAGGGGCTGGGCCAGATCATAACCCCATGCTATCTTATTTTCAAGTCACCCTAATTATAATTACACCTTCTTTGATCCAAAAGGAAAAATAATCGAATGGGTGGATTCAAGATTGGCCCAAAGGAGGCTAGGCCAGATTTATACCCCCGTGCTCTTCTGTTTCAAGTCACCAATTAAAAACACACCTATCTCGAATTATAATACTCGAATAGGTGAATTCAAGATTAAGCCATAAGGGCGGGGTCGGATTCTAAGCTCCGTGCCATTCAAGTCACACCAAAAATCCTTCACAACGGGATTTGTGGCGGAAAACTAGGTGAAGTGGTTATTTAAGGCTTGTTCTCCAAATTGCATCATAATTTAGGAAACTAGTTGTGTATTGTGGTAGTGACATAGGATTTGTGATGATTGATTTATAAATACTATAGGAGAATTTATTCAAGTCAAGTATACCATATTATGTTTATTTTCTTATTTCCTTAACTATCGCTCCTTGCTCTAAAATCATATCTTTCATTGTTTACCATTCTTGACCGAGGACTTGCTTGTCGTTCTGACGACCTAGTATTGTTCACTAGGATTGAAGAAGAAAATGAGGAAATGCTACCCCTCTACAATATAGACGAGAGCGAGGAGTAATCAGCAAGTGACTTCAGAAAGTATAATACCTACTAGTTGCAACTATAGTTATGTAACTTTAACAAAGAGCTGTTGTAAAGATTTTATGATTGTAAATAAATCAGAGTGTTTTGGTTTAGATATGTTGCCAAATTATTTCAGCATGACTTGCATTTTATTCTAAAAGACTTACAGGCGACAATCGCTGATACGAATGTGTCAGTATTCGTATGGGACGTAGCCTGGAGATGCAATTACGTACCCGACTCACCGTATCTTGGGAAGCGGGGCATGACAATTAGTTTGTTAAGATATTTTCTAATTAGGTTGTTAGTTATTAAAAGTCAACCACTAATCAAATAATTAATTAATAACAAAGATTTATTTGATTCCATGGGATTAAAAATAGTAATAAATAATAAATAAATCTTACAAAAGAGGAAAGTGGCCTAATTTAGCATAGAAAAATTATGGGTTGCTTATTGAAGAAGGTTTGGATTAAAAAAATTACCATAAATGGATTATTTATATAAAAATATCTAAATATTAAATATAATAAACTATGGTTATTACACTAGTGCCATACTAATGTTGAATGGTTAAATTTGAGTCACGGAAAGATCCTACAAGTTGTGTCTCCCGTGTAGGCTACTTCCTACGAAGGACGTTATAGATTTTGGGGTCGTTCGATATCATTAGTGTCCAAACTACAGTAAAGTATCCTAATAAAATAATTAGGTTTTAATTAATTTAAAAATAACCTAAAATAAATATATAAAATATAAAATACACACAAAATACCTATTTTGGGTGAAAGGTTTTACAATCTACCCAACTTACAAGAATTTTGTCCTTGAAATTAAAAATAAAGCACAATTTGTTAAATCCTCCAAATTCGTATCTAAGCCAAGTCAGCCACAATCTTCTCAAAAATTTAAATAACAAATTTTATTCAAATCCATCACAATCTCTTCAAAATTAAAATATCACTGTTTAAATCAAAATTTAACCTATCACAATCTCTTCTCGAATTTAAATAATCAAGGTCCAAATTTAAGTCAAATATATATGACATCTTCAAGATTTAAATAATCCATATCAAATTTTAAATCATGACTCCAACTATCATAATCTCCTCTAAATTTTTAAATATAAACAACTCTAATCAATCTTATTTCTATTTTCAACTTAAGAATTTTGTACTATTCAAATTTTAAATTCAATTTTTATCCTCAATATTTTAAATAGGTGATCCAACAATCAAAATTTTAATTTTAATTTAAATCATCAAATTATAAAATTTTGAATTCAATCCGTCAATGTTCATGTTTAGAATTCTATTTTATTCTCAAAATTTAAATCGTTAATTCAATCTCCAATATTTATAATTTAATTCATGTGCTCAAATTATAAATATTTGGTCGCAATATCAAAATTTTAAAATTTATTCTATAAGGCGTTAAATCCTTATCATCATAGTTATTCTTCTAATTTTTTTTTTGAAATTAAAATGACAATTCCCTCGATCTTATTTTACTTGATAACCTTCGTAACCACCGTCTAATATCTTCATATAAAATTTTAGCTCAAGTGGACAATACAACTTCTACCAAACTTAGAATTTACCCATCTTTCATAAATACCAGGCTATTAAAAAAAATTCCTTAATCATTCGATAATGCTTACTAATCCTCAAAATCTTAACACAAAACCTATCACAGGTGTAAGCACCCTAATTTTTAGCATTTAATATTTATTGGTATTCTGAAATTATTGTGATTAAGAAATTTTTTTATTTATTTTTAGCTAGTTATAATATATAATATAATTGAATTTATAATTATGTGTATTTACTTAATTATTAATATTGTACAAAAAATATATTTTTGGGTGTACAACTATTAATAGTGTATTATATAATTTTCTAGAATTTATTGAGGTCTAAAACTATTTTTAAATGCCACACACACACACACACACACACACACACATATATATATATATAACAAAAGAAAAGAATAAAAGAAACAAATCCTAACCCAAACCCTACAAAAACCCAAACCCACTAACCTAACTAAAACCCAATAACCCTTTAACTAAAACCTAAACCTAACCAACCCACCCCCTTCCCGTACACAGCAAAACCCTCCATCCCTCCTCTCTATATATACATATACATATACATATATATACAAAACTGTAACCGTAAACTCTAACCATCACCAACCACCACCTCCGCCGGAGCGTCGATGACCGCCGCCCGCACCGCTTTGCCGCCGCGCCGTCCCACAGTGCGCCGCAACACCGACCGCACCGCCGTCGTCCGCCCCTCCGTGCGCACAGCACACAGTTGCGGCCCCTCCTTCGCACGCAGCCTTCGCCCACCTTGCTCGTCCAATTTGCGTCCCGTCTTCACTGGTATGTCACAACCTAACCCTCTAGGATTTTTTTCAAGTGGAACGAATTTAGGCACCCCGATTTGATAAAAAAATTGACCGAAAGTTGGTCGAAAAATTGTTCAAAAACAGTTCAGAATTTCAGTCCAAGTATCCCTGTTCATGTCAATTTGACACCAACTCGTTAATTATTTTCAAAATATAATTGAAGGGACTTCTTCACAATATAAACAAGATTTTTACTGTTCTTTTAGTTTTTATTGGTTTGCTTTAATGGTTAAATTATTCTTGTTCCAAAATGATAAAAAATATGTTTTTAAAACACCCAAATTCTTACGATATGCGGCGCGTCCCGCCAAACGAGGTGACTTTGTCGTGTGCAAATTGCATTGAAAGGCGCGTATGGTCAATGCAGATGTGTGAGCTTTCGCGAAACTTGATTTGGATGTGCGTGCACACCGGAATCAACGCATATCCGCCAAAAAATACTGTATTGACCTTTTTTGACACTTGCCGTAACTTCATGTGTGCTTGTCGTTTCGTAACAAAACTTGCGCCATGGATTCATAGCGTTATGCTGGTCCTGAGACCTAAGTTAGGTTCATTCTGAGAACGTTGACGAAATATCATTTTTTGGGCCCCACGGTTCTACATGACGGGCAATTTTGTGATCGGCTCATTGGAATCCAATTATGAATGTTCTGTTGGGTTCGTATCGTCGTTCTAAACTCGTAGACACTAAGTTTGATAAATTATGAGAACTTTATCTTCAACATGTTTTACGGTACAAAGTGGAACATATGTGGACCCCGGTTTGACCCAAAACTGTCAATTTTGCCCCTGTGTCCAAATTGGACTTATGGGTAGTCAATTCTAGCTATTTCTATTATTTTAAGAACAATGGTGATATTTTTTTCAGCATCGGGAGGTGTACGTGCAGATTCCACTTTTCCAGGAGCAGTTGACGGAGTTTAGAACCCAAGCAAGTGTACCTTGCCATAATATATCACAGTTTTTTACCTTTATCTTATTTAGTTATTATAGTTATTTGATATGTGTGATGTGTATATTTACCCTAGGACCGTGAGATATTACTTAGCGTCCGAACAAGATTCGGGTGTCGACGCCGAACGCAGAATCGTGTAACGTCACTTAGAGAGTTGATTCTACGATCCTATTTTTACGTGCTTGCTTTACCAAGTACGCCATACCCTAGGACACTTGATACTATTTTATATGACAGAATCTTTCTTGTGTTATTTATAGTGATTATGTATAGGCTTACATGATTCGTGACATGAGACTTTCATATTATATGGATATTATTATGACTCGTTGCACTAGCTAGAGGTCATGATCTTGTGTGTTATGGACATGAAATGTTGTGGACATGAGATGTGAGGTTATATTGGGTGGGGAGAGACACACCATACTATAGGCTGATTATTGATATATATTCTATACTATTGGAGGTGCTGAGGCACATACGCCGGAGTCGTAATACCCTAGAGGTGCCTTGGACTCTGTCTCAGATCTTTGGCACTTATACTTAGTCTTGATACTACTTGCTGTTATGGGCTCCCCGATACAGAGCCTGTAGTAGTTTCAGCCTGAGTATGAGTAATGCTCTCACGTGCATATAACTTAGATGGTTACAGTAGTTTACCCTTGAGTGTGTGGCATTATACTGTTTTACTTTTGGCATGTTATTTCTTGTACCTTGTTAAGTCCCTCAGAGGATCTGGTCCCCTGTCAGTTTTTGTAGCATAGACGATTATGGAGCCTTTGGTGTTATTGATGGAGTTGCTTGTCTTGCAGGTGTTGGTACCGGGTACTTATATTATCTCTACCAGAGTTATGGTTATTTATTCATATTGTTTATTTATCTGCTGGTATGATTTACCCTTCTCACAGAATTTCTCTGACTGCTCTATATACAACTCCTCCTCAATATCACCGTGAAGGAATACCGTCTTCACGTCTATTTGCTCGATCTCCAAGTTGAAACTGGCTACCAATGCTAGCACCACCCGAATAGACGACTGCTTGATGACTGGCAAAAAGATCTCATCATAATCTACCCTTTTTGCTGAACGTAGTCTTTAACTACTAGCCTCCTTTGTATCGAGGATGAGTAGCATCATCTGTCTGCTTCACTCTGAACATCCATCGATTCTTTATAGTCTTCTTGACCTTTGGTAACCACACCAGATCATAATTAGACTTGGCCTTCTAGGAACTCCTCTCCTTCTGTATGGCCTATATCCACTCCTGCCTGTGTTCGTCTTCCATAGCCTTTGTAAAACTTTCGGGTTCTCCACCGTCAGTCAGTAGCACATACTCACCCGGTGAGTATCTCGTAGATGGTCGACGGTCTCTATCGCTCCTTCTCAATGGAACCACTGGTGCAGGATGTATACTAACAACCTTCTCCTCAGGAACTGCCTCCTCGATATGCTCATCCTCCTGGAGATCACCCTGACCACCATCAGCAGGCTGATGATCAAGGTTGGAAGAAACTTTATGTATTAGCTCCCCCATAACTGGATCCTCTACGATATCTTTTAAAAATTGTTCAAAGCAAAATGACTCTAACTTAGGCAATTCCTCAGCCTCAAAAGGCATCTCGAAATCTTGAGTGTTGGTCATGGTCTGATTATCGACGAATACCATATGCTTTCTTCTGTAGAGCTTTCTTCCTACTGGGTCGTAGAGTCTATAACCAAACTTATTCCGACTGTAACCGACAAAGATGTACTGCCTCATCTTCGGCTTAAATTTGGATCTCTCGTCCTTTGGTAGATGGACAAAGGCCTTGCAACCAAACACTCGAAGGTGATTGTATGGCAGATCTTTATCGTACCAGACTGTGTCAGGCACATCACCCTGTAAAGGAGCACTATGAGAAAAATTAATAATATAAGCAGCTGTGTAAAGAGCCTCACCCCAATAGCTACCAGACATGTTTACAGCTGTGTAAAGAGCCTTACTCCAATAGACTCTATGACCCAGTAGGAATAAAGCTCTACAAAACTAGGGACGTAGTATTCGTCGAGGATTAGACCATGACCAATACTCAGGATTTCGAGATGCCTTCTGAGGCTGAGGAATTGCCTAAGTTAGAGTTATTTTTCTTCGAGCAGTTTTCAGAGGACATCGCAGAGGATCCATTTATGGGGGAGCCAGTACATAAAGTTGCTCCCAACCTTGATTATCAGCCTACTAATGGTGGTCAGGGTGATCTACAGGAGGATGAGCATGCCGAGGAGGCAGTTCCTATGGAGGAGGCTGTTGGTATACAGCCAGCACCAGTGGTTCCATTGAGGAGGAGCGATAGAGAGCGTCGACCATCTAAGAGATACTCACCGGGTGAGTATGTGCTACTGACTGGCGGTGAAGAACCTGAAAGTTTTGTAGAGTCTATGGAAGACGAATACAGCTAGGATTGGATAGAGGTAATGCATGAGGAGATGAGTTCCTTGGAGGCTGTCACTACCACATTTTAGGAAAAAGGGTATTTTAGTAATTTCCTATTTAAATAAATATTGTGCATGGTAAATAATTTTTGTTGTATTATTTAATTGTTGTTGGATATTATTTAATTATTTTGGACTTATTTTAGTGGATCCAACTAGTTTAGTTTGGACCCATAGACCAACATGAATTAAATAGTTAGACTTGGCCCATTTAGAAAGCCCATAGTTAAGGAGATGGATTAAATTAATTAAGTGATTAGACTAGAAGCTTCCTTCCTTAATTATTTCTTCATGAGAGGCCCCAAGGGGTACATTGGACATTTTACAATTTCTTGGGGAAGGGGGCATGGCCGGCCTATATTAGAGGGGGGGAATTTCTCTCTCCTCTCATTCTCATTCCAAATCTAGATCTAGAATTTCTCACTACCAAATTCCCTCCATTCCCATTCCAATTCCCCACCAAATTTATTCCAAATTCTTCCCAATTCACCATTAGAAAGTTGAGAAGCAAGGATCTAGAAGGAGGAAGCAAGGATCTACAAAGAGGAGCAATGATCTACAATTTGGAAGCAAGTTCATCTTAATTGGAGGTTTCATTGGGAATCCATCTCCCAATAGGTATAATTCAGTTTTTTTCCATTAAAATAGCTTCTAAATCTGAGATTTAATCATGTAAAATCAATCTATATGTATGTACTACCCATAGGACTTTGTTTTGTGTTCATAGGAGACCCATGGAGAAAGTTATGGTGCTTTTTGTGTCAATTTTGTTGGAATTCCGAATTTACATTTTGTTGTGTGTGTCAATTGATCCTATAGATCAATTGGGCATGTGATTATGTGTTTGGGGCTTGTTTCGTGTC